>CM023629.1:881938-1376938 GCA_013358685.1 Antennarius maculatus
CAGTTACACCTCCAGGCCTGTAGGCGGAGCCGCTCCTCCACCTCCTGCACCTCTCAATACATTTATAACCTAATATTTACATTGGATTATTTATTTCCTATAATTGGATAAATAATCTACATTTATCATCCTACACATTTTGAGATGTTCATAAAATAAACGTTTAAACTGAACAAAAGTCAGTCGGGTTATTCCTGATTTCTTTACGGCCAACAGAGACTATTGACGAGCAATAATCAATTACATTTAGAATTTATGTATAAAGACAAAAAACCAGAAAACAAGAAGATCTCTGTCAGCCAATCAGATGTTGTGGATCCGTCAGCCAATCAGATGTCTGGATGTGATCCAGATGGGAGCAGAAGAGCAGGAGAAGCAGGATGGAGGTTCCCAGAAGGACGTGAGCAGCCCTACTTTCATACATTTACATATATTTCAGAGGGGAACAGGCAGGGGGGGCTGATGGGAGTGGGGGTGGTGGGGGGGCACAGGGGCCTCACAAGGACGAGACGTTGGCTGGAAACACGCTTTCAACCTCTAGTGATCATTTTTTAAGCTTCATTATTTTTTTTCAGTCGTGCATAAATAAACAGTATATTATGTGTATTATTATGATTCCCAAAGAGAAGACACACACACACACACACACACACACACACACACACACACACACACACACACACACACACACCGCTGACCTTCACTGCAACGCACCATTCTGTATAAACGCTGCAAAGCATGATGGGGGCTGTGGTTCTTGAGCTGACGTCTAGAAGCGACCGGCGAGGCGGTGTGACCTCTGACCCCTGAATCCATCCGTGCATTTACACACTCAATGCAGAGTCGGCTGGCTGGCTAGCATGTTAGCTCCACGTTAGCATCACCTGAGCACTAACCCCCCGACCCGACGGTAAAAACAAAGCTAAATAACCTTGTTTACGGGACAACGAAGAGGAAAAGCAGGCTCATAAGCCCCGCCCCTTTCCTCACCTTAAATTCTGTCCTCATTTAGCTCTGAACGCTCGTCTGAGACAAAGCAGCTATTTTTAGACGCAGCTCGTTTGTTCTCGTTCCAGCGCCGATGATCACATTCGGCCGTTTTTATTCACGTTTCTTATTACTCTGCTTTTAAAATGTAAATCTGGGGGTTAAAGTTCAAAAGTAGCTCAAACAGCTGGATAAAAAAAACATGTTAGTGAGTAAATCTGAGCTGCAGTTAATGGATAAGCAGGATAATTTAATGAAAATATATTCGTTTACAGATATATATTTTTTTATTCGGCCTCAATCAGGGGCCGAATAAAAAAAATAAATAAATGAATAAAATTAAAAAATAAATAAATAACTAAACAAATAAATAATAAAATAAAACAAAACAAAACAAAATAAAATAAAATAAAATAAAATAAAATGGTCACAGGTCAACAACGGCTGGAATAAAACGCTTATTTCCTTCGTAAAGAGGGCGGTCCTTCACTAGACAGGTCCAATCATCTTCTTCCTGTGCCGCGGCGGCGCTGAACGAGCCCCCGGGGGGGGGGCTGTTGGATTACACCGCCGTTCGATTGGCTGTCTCTGACCCGACTGGAAAACGTCCGTCTTGATGGAAACAGCCGGGCCGTGGGGACAGTTTGCTGACGAGGCCTGACACACACACACACACACACACACACACACACGCGCGCGCCTTATTGACAGTCAGGTTGAGTTATGGGGGGGCGTGAAGGGGCCGTGCTGGAGGACAGGGGTCACGACCTTCATCACTACAACACACACACACACACTGGTCACACACACTCTTCTCCTTTAATTCAATCTCTTATCAGGATGTCCGTGTTCCTGCGGCCCGAGGCGTGATCATAGCGTGATAACCCCATGCCGCATTCCATTTAGATTTAATAAATATCGATCAATTGCAGGTTTATCTTTAACTTATTACTGTTCAATTCTTTATTGTAATTCTTTATTGTTTATTACTATTATTTCTTTTGTTTTTGCTAAACAACATGAAATCTAAATGTTTGGACACATGTTTACTCGTAAACAAGTGGATTTGATGAATTAATGTTCAACAAGGAGACGTCTCTGATGAGGCGTTTGAGGCCCGCTCTGGAATCGGATTCCCGATTGATCCACTTTTATTGGTTCTGAGTGCTTCCTTCTTATCATATCATTTCTATTGGTTGTCATGGCAATGCACACCCTATAGAAATGCTGAGATCTGATTGATGTCACCGAAGTTAAAAAGGTAGGACGCAAAGTGAGTCAGAAGGAAATGCTACAGATTCTGAAGTTATAGAGAAAAAGAAAAGCATTTAAACCCTTTTTATAAATATAAATACCACTACATTTAATTTTATTCGTTAGGATGGAAGCTTACATGAACATTGATGATATTTGAAGCTAAAGTGATGATTAATGAAGTGCTAAACGACCGACTTTGGTCTTCTTCGGACTGAGCGCTGTGAATTCCTACCGTCACAAACGTCCCACGTCTTTTCATTGATTTCTGTCGTTTGGTTCGATTAGGAGAGAAAACTTCTTCTAATTCTTGTCTTTTAACACCGTGAGGCTTCAGCTGCGACACACGTTAGCGGATGCTAACGTTAGCATTTATTAATAGCATCTGTTTAGGTGTGACTGGAGCGCTGACTCATGTTGGTTTTACTGTAAGGTGGTTCCGGACCCGGTCATATCCTCCTCGTCCTGCTGGGACAGTAAAAACACAAAGTCACCTTCCCTCCCTGCAGCTCCCGGCGGTCTGGCCCCGCCCCCGGCAGCCCCGCCCTGACGCACTGACACAGAACTGCACACGCCGTCCTTCACTGCCGTCCTCTCTGAAAATAAGTCTCCAGGACCCGGGAGACAAACGGAACCGGGTGGGAGTCAGATGCTTGCCTCGGTCACATGACCACCTTCTTAAAGGGGACCGCTCCAGACGCTAACACAGCTAGCAAAACCAACAATCAACAAGCTTTGGCGTGATGTCACGACGACGCTGCTAATAAAGTTGATACAAACTGGACTCACGTTTATTAAACCAGTTTTTTTTCCAGGAGCTGATCTGAGTCTCCATCCTGAGCTGGGACTTCCTTCTATGGGGGTCTGAGCACTGACTGCCCCCCCCCCCCCCCGGCGCCCCCCATCACCTCCTATAGTTATAATAGCATTCCAGACTGACTGGTCCTGGTAGCCCATTCGTCAGCAGGTAGCTGTTAGCCGTTAGCTGTTTACTGTAGTGGTGATTCATTAGCAGCAGCTGGAGGGGCGGAGTCAGGGGGAGGAGCTCTGAGCAGCTGGAGGCGGTGCTGATGGGGCGGAGTCAGGGGGAGGAGCTCTGAGCTAATGAGATCATCAACACATCCAACATGAACTGTTTACTGCCGTTTACGTCTTTGAGTGTGTGTGTGTGTGTGTGTGTGTGTGTGTGTGTGTGTGTGTGTGTGTGTGTGTGTGTGTGTGTGTATGTGTGTGACCCCTAAACCCAGTCTTCTTCATAAAAAAACATCCGGTTTGCAGAATCTCTTCTGGAAACGAGAAGAGATTGTAAATGAACCCGGTGGGACACAGGATGGAGCCGCTGCCCCCGGCGACAGGCGTTACTCCGGCAACTGAATCCTCCTGATGTGAGGATGTTTGGTAAACCCGGTTTATTTTTAACTCATCTCAGGATTTAGACGGGTCCGCTTGGATGAAGATGCCCACTGGTTGACTCACAGCCGCCCACGGAGTGAAGAGGTTTCCTGACATCCGACTGGTTTTCTTTTTTTTTTGCTTCTATTTCGGTGCATGAAGGCTAAGTGAAGACGAGCGGATGAAGCCTGAGGCTGAAACCAGTCAGCAGCTCAGCCAATCAGCTGAAGGCGGGGGTCACACGGGGTGACCCTTAAAGACCGACGCGCTTCGCAACCATCTTCCTGATAATACCAGAAAATTTCAACAGTTTTTATATATTATATTATATATTTATATTATTATTTTATTATTATTATATTTATATATTTATATTTATATATTATATTTTATATATTATATCATATATATTATATATTTATATTATTATTTTGTTATTATTATATTTATATATTTATATTTATATATTATATTTTATATATTTTATATATATATATATATATATATTATATTTTCTGTAAGAGTGAAACATAAACAGAGAGCTGAGAAAGGGTTAAACGGATTTAAACCATGAAATAAACCCAGTTTAGATTATGAAAGTCAAGATTTGATCACAGCCAATCCTGATCAGGCCTGGTGGCATCATATTGATCGAGCTCTCAGTTTCCATTCAGCACAGGCCACACACACACACACACACACACACACACACACACACACACACACACGGAACACATGGAGGTGAAATATTCCGTCCAGATTGTGTTTTAATCCCTGGACTAACGTTTCATCAGAGATGGTTCTAATCCACAGAACCAGCAGCACTATGCTGGACCCATTAAACCGGGTCACGTGGTCCAGTATTGATCGGCTGCGTCCCACTAAAGTCCAACATTTGATCTTAAACAAACCACAACAGTTTAATGCCCACATATTGATCCAGCTGGGCTCCGGTCAGAGCAGATATTTAAATGTTTTTATCTGGAAGTTCAGTCAGGAAAATTTTTGTTTGCTTGAAATTATGATTATTTTTATTATCATTTTTAATTTCAGAACGAAACAAATACAGAACAGGAATTAGGATTAAAATGTTTCTAATCCCGATGCTAAATGATGGACCATCAGTCACGTGACACCTGATCATGACCCAACTCGATGGTCGTGGATCAACTTCAGAACGGGTCTGATCTGTCTGACTCGGTTCGGGTCCAGCTTCAGCTGCGCCTGTTGGACTCCGGTCACTTTCAGCCTCTCCGCTGCGTTTTAATCTCAATCGGATTAAATTTGAGGTAAAATCTGCTCCGAGGCGACGGAACGCCTCCAGCCCGGACAGACCTGACGTCCAACCAGCAGAAGAACCAGAAAAGAAGCGGGTGTGACTCACGGTGTTCCCCCGGGTGCCGGTGATGCCGCTGCGCCCCGGACTCCGCGGCGCGCCGCCGGACCTGGAGGTGATGGAGCGGCTCTGCGGGTCCCCGGGAGTCGGATCCAGAATCTCAGGATCTCCAGGAGAGGTCTTTCCTGGCTGCTCCGCGGAGAGGCGTCCTCGTCTGATTGGACGGGAGGGGAGAGGTGGGGGCGGGAAAACGAGTCCACGTTGGCGCGTTACGCCCCGGCAGAGCCGATGATTGGACGGCGCGTCTGCGGCGGGTGTTTACCGGAGAGCCCCCCCGGTGGTACGGCGTGAGTTCACATGGGAATACACGGAGAGCCCACTGTAACTTGTGTACACACACACACACACACACACACACACACCAGAATTACACAGATTTACTGTCAGAGAGGCGGGTTGAAAAACAGTCAAAAACTAACTCAGAAACAATAAACAACAACAAACAAACATACAAACAAATAAACAACCACATGTAACAACAACAGCAGCAGCAGATCAGCTGAGCGTTGTTTTCCATGTGGGCTCAGTTTCAGGCCCAGTTTCTGTCTCATTTAACTCCTGGATGTGTGGAAGAAGCTGAACTTTCCTACGTGCTCTGACGGCCCTGAACGCAGCAGAACAAGAGAATTGAATGAAGTTGCTTCTTGAGTGAAAACCAAACATGCAGTCAGGCTGTAAACATTAGCTGTGATGATGGTGGGGGAGTCTGGAGCTGAAGCGGCTCCACATCTGGATCCACTAGAACGCGTCCACATTCCTCCCGTTCTGGAACCACAGACCTGGACTCATTACAGCTAATCGTTCAGATGTTACACACACCGTCGTGAAGGAACGCCGTGGGTGTGTTCCACACAAAACAGAACACGCATCATCATCGTGACCTCTGACCTCCAGTTTGAGTTTCAGCCACAAGAACCTGAACACATAAAAGCAGTTTTACCGCCTCGTAAACATTTATGAACTCAAACCAACAGTAACACACACACACACACACACACACACAGATTTACACCATAACGTAACCCACAAATTGTGTGTAAAGCTTCATGATTTTCTATCACAAGGTGATGTGAATAAATTAAATACGTTTTATAAGATTATTAAAAAATTAATAAATAAAATAATAATAGTTCATAATAAAGAAATAAAGTACTGCTACTAAAATAATGGTAAAATGATAATAGAATAAAATGATGGTACTACTAAAATAATAGTAATAAAATACAACAACTACTACTGCTACTATTATCATTAATAAAATTATAATAAAATGTAATAAAAATAGTAATAATAAAATAGCTACAAAAATAATAGTAATAATGATGTTAGTAATAATAACGATGATAATGGTAATAGTAGTATTAATATAGTAATAATAATAATATTAATGATAATAATAGCAGTGATAATAGTACTAAAAATAATGGCAACAATAATAGTAATAATAATAATTATAATAATGACTCTTTGCAGTCCTTTCAGTTTGTCAGTGTTGATTCTTCAAGAACACTTTTGTTGAACGTTCTTCTAGAACTTCCTGGTGTCTCTCTGACCCTGAACACCAGACGATCTGCTCTCATCCACAACACCAGTTCAGCGCCGGCGGGTTAAAGCGCTCCAACACGGTGACCCAAAGGTCAAAGGTCAATCAGGGCAGAGGAAGCAGGGGTCAGTCACACGATCGATACATCCTCACTCTTCTGCAATAAAGAAACTCATTTGATTCAAAAAGGTAGTTAAAAACAAAACGGCACCTGGGAACAAGAATCACTCACACCTTCATTTAAAACCACTCTTTATTTATCTGCTGCAAACAGACGTCCTCACCTTCGACCCAGTGACGGTCCTCCATCAGGTGCGGTCACGTTGCCGCGGCGACGCCAACGCTGTGACTGCGTCCGAATCATTTATTGACCGTTTTCACAATGAAAAATTCACAGGTGACATCTGTCAGGTGTGTGGAGAGGAACACGTGTGAGGACTGTGTTTCCCCCCCCCCATGATGAGAGGTGGGGAGCTCACGCACTGCATGCTGCGCCTCCAGAGGCTTCATAGAGCTGTTATCCTCTAGGGAGGGGTCTGGGCGGTTGGTGTTTGATATGGTAAATATGGACCCCCCAGCGAGCCGAAACATTTGATGGTTTAATAAATGTCGATGGAGGATGGTGGGGGGGCTGTATGGGAGGGGTTTCTAACGCACACAGGATTCATTAATGGAGGAAATATGCAAAACTACATGAAGCTAGGAGAGAATAACAAGTAGATAACGACAGGTTTCCGCTGACGGGGGCTCGTTTTAACGAGTACTCATGAGACGTGAAAAGAAATGTTCGTTTTCTCTGCGTTCAAATGTTTTGATTCTGAATCAACATGAAAAACCGTGAAGATTTATGTGTGTTTGTGTTGTTAATCAGTTCAGTGGTAAAGAACGGGATGCGGTCTCACTGATGTCGTATCCATCCACCAACACGTGGTAAAGAACGGGATGCGGTCTCACTGATGTCGTATCCATCCGCCAACACGTGGTAAAGAACGAGATCCGGTCTCACTGATGTCGTATCCATCCACCAACACGTGGTAAAGAACGAGATGCGGTCCCACCGATGTCGTATCCATCCGCCAACACGTGGTAAAGAACGAGATGCGGTCCCACCGATGTCGTATACATCCGCCAACACGTGGTAAAGAACGAGATGCGGTCCCACCGATGTCGTATCCATCCGCCAATATGTGGTAAAGAACGAGATGCGGTCTCACCGATGTCGTACCCATCCGCCAACACGTAAAGAACGGGATGCGGTCCCACCGATGTCGTATCCATCCGCCAATATGTGGTAAAGAACGAGATGCGGTCTCACCGATGTCGTACCCATCCGCCAACACGTAAAGAACGGGATGCGGTCTCACCGATGTCGTACCCATCCACCAACACGTGGTAAAGAACGGGATGCGGTCTCACTGATGTCGTACCCATCCACCAACACGTGGTAAAGAACGAGATGCGGCCTCACTGATGTCGTACCCATCCGCCAACACGTGGTAAAGAACGAGATGCGGCCTCACTGATGTCGTACCCATCCACCAACACGTGGTAAAGAACGAGATGCTGTCTCACTGATGTCGTACCCATCCACCAACACGTGGTAAAGAACGAGATGCTGTCTCACTGATGTCGTACCCATCCACCAACACGTGGTAAAGAACGAGATGCGGTCTCACTGATGTCGTACCCATCCACCAACACGTGGTAAAGAACGAGATGCTGTCTCACTGATGTCGTACCCATCCACCAACACGTGGTAAAGAACGAGATGCTGCCTCACTGTTGTCGTACCCATCCACCAAGCACGTGGTAAAGAACGAGATGCGGTCTCACTGATGTCGTACCCATCCACCAAGCACGTGGTAAAGAACGAGATGCGGTCTCACTGATGTCGTACCCATCCACCAACACGTGGTAAAGAACGAGATGCTGTCTCACTGATGTCGTACCCATCCACCAACACGTGGTAAAGAACGAGATCCGGTCTCACTGATGTCGTACCCATCCACCAACACGTGGTAAAGAACGAGATGCGGTCTCACTGATGTCGTACCCATCCACCAACACGTGGTAAAGAACGAGATGCTGTCTCACTGATGTCGTACCCATCCACCAACACGTGGTAAAGAACGAGATGCTGCCTCACTGATGTCGTACCCATCCACCAAGCACGTGGTAAAGAACGAGATGTGGTCTCACTGATGTCGTACCCATCCACCAACACGTGGTAAAGAACGAGATGCTGTCTCACTGATGTCGTACCCATCCACCAACACGTGGTAAAGAACGAGATGCTGTCTCACTGATGTCGTACCCATCCACCAAGCACGTGGTAAAGAACGAGATGCGGTCTCACTGATGTCGTACCCATCCACCAACACGTGGTAAAGAACGAGATGCTGTCTCACTGATGTCGTACCCATCCACCAACACGTGGTAAAGAACGAGATGCTGTCTCACTGATGTCGTACCCATCCACCAACACGTGGTAAAGAACGAGATGCTGCCTCACTGATGTCGTACCCATCCACCAAGCACGTGGTAAAGAACGAGATGCGGTCTCACTGATGTCGTACCCATCCACCAACACGTGGTAAAGAACGAGATGCTGTCTCACTGATGTCGTACCCATCCACCAACACGTGGTAAAGAACGAGATGCTGCCTCAGTGATGTCGTACCCATCCACCAAGCACGTGGTAAAGAACGAGATGCGGTCTCACTGATGTCGTACCCATCCACCAACACGTGGTAAAGAACGAGATGCTGTCTCACTGATGTCGTACCCATCCACCAACACGTGGTAAAGAACGAGATGCTGTCTGATGTCGTACCCATCCACCAACACGTGGTAAAGAACGAGATGCTGTCTGATGTCGTACCCATCCACCAACACGATCTCTACATTCCTCAAACTCAGGATAAAAACTTAACATGACGTCAGACACCACACACAGTTTCTGTTTAGCGTCCGTTTCCAGTGTGGTGATGTCATCCGGTGGCACGCCTCCACACCTCAGAGTTCCTCACCGATGGCGTTATCAACCGTGTTCCTGCTCCACGTCATTCCAACACGTTTTCAGGTTGTTGAT
The DNA here is from genome assembly GCA_013358685.1 of Antennarius maculatus. NCBI lineage: Eukaryota > Metazoa > Chordata > Actinopteri > Lophiiformes > Antennariidae > Antennarius > Antennarius maculatus. The sequence goes on from CM023629.1 coordinate 891,602, forward strand.
GAAGCCCCGAGTTTGGACTGCCAGGCGAATGCTGCAGCTCCTGTGGAGTTCTTCTCCACTGCATCCTGCGTTGACACGAGGTCGTCGTCTGTCAGTGAGGATCGGCTGCTGACGCCGCGGAGACGTGGCGTGTGACGGCCGAACGAGTCCTTTCACATCCTGTCAGAGGAGATTCACCTGTGGAGAGACCGTCTACCCGTCTCTCCAGAGGAACCAACCATCCGTCCCGACACTCAGCGTGAAAGCTGCTAACATGCAGTTCTGATGACTTTTAATTTGACACCACGCTGTTCCATTATTAATGAACACTAATGGCTCGCGGCCACATTGACCCTGGTATTGATTGGGTTTTTCTTACCTCTAATCTAATCATAGCTGCAGGACGGAGCCTCTGATTCCTTTCTGGCCGCGTCTCCTTACAGACGTGTGAGGGGATGGAGATCGGCTGGAGCAGGAAAACATGTTGGTTTGCTTTTACAAGGACTTCAGAACATCACCCCCCCATCAACATTATCCACTAAAACCCCCTAAAATAACAATAAAAAACATTCCAGGAGGATTCCAGCTTTACTTTCGGTGACGCCGAAGAACCTGGTGAAGCTTTTGGGTTAAAATTTGAATTAGATTCTATTTAAATTCTACTATCTTGACTCCAAAGAGGAGGTTTGACATGTGAACGTGGAGCTGGAGCAGAAACAGAAGATATTTAACGTCTCAGGACACGGATGCCCCCGGCTCCTGGAAAAAAGTCATTAGTGCTCCGTCGCAGCGGGGTAATACCAGAACAGACATTAACTTAACTGCCCCACAGAAATCTCTTCTTCACCCACGTTCAAATAATTAAAAAATGGAGAAAAAAAACAACAACCCAGGAAGTTCACAAACTATGAAGCGTTCAGCTGAAAACGCCATAAATCAAGCCCCGCCCATCTGTGGAGGCCCTCCGCGGTGGTTTTTAACATCCTGTGTGTTGACAGTATTTTTAGTCGGTTCACGGCTGACAAGATGTTCATTTACATGGATCAGTGGCGTTGCCATGGTTACCGCTGATGAGTCACGGCGCTGGGAGCGGATCTTACTCTGAATGAACATCCTGGAAATAGAACGCGCGCCGGGAGGGGCTGTGAGGAACACGGCTGACCTGTTTGTACGGAACCGAGTGTGTTCTGGTGGGGGGGTGGGGTGGTGGGGGGGGGGGGGGCGACACACACGCCGGCTGACGGGTGGACGCAGCGCAGGTTTATTGATGAAGACGATCAAGTTTGTCCGTTTGAGTTTAACCGATCGAGTCCGTCGGTGGGTGTCGGGGTTCCTCCATCGTCATGGTTTCGCTGACAACAACAGTCGGATCCAGTCTCTCGCCGTTAGCGGCTAATGCTAACCGGGGCTCTGCTCTTCCTCCTGCCTCATCCTCTTCCTCAGCTGCTCGCCGATGTCGGCCAGAGGGTTCATTTTGGCCGAGAGGGTCTTGACGGCGTCGCTGAAGCGGAGGGTCTCCGTTTCCCTGCAGACGAAAGAAACAGAAACATGACAGTTGAGGTTTTTAAAGATGCGTTTCCACGGATACGGATGCTGCAGGGAGGAGGAGGAGGAGGAAGGTTCTTACAAAAGTTTGCGTTTCTGCGACTGTTTCATCTGACTGAAGTCCGTGGGCTCGGGTCTCCTCACCGGCCTGAAGGGAGACAAACGGTCAAACCAGTGACCCCCCGCCATCCATCAATACATCATCCATCCATCCATCATCCATCCATCATCCATCAATACATCATCCATCCATCATCCATCAATACATCATCCATCCATCATCCATCCATGCAGGAGTCATGAATCCCTCCATCACGTTTTAAGTGTTTTAAGGATACAGAACCTCCATGATGGATAAGGTCCTGTTTCAGTCCCGCCCCAGGGAATCCTGGGATATGGAGTTTATTACAGGGTTTATATTTATGTCTCAACACGCCGCAGAAATAACCCCTAACACGTGTTCGCGTGACAGATCGGCGGTGAGTCACGGCTCCCAGACGACCGAAGCGAGGAAACGACTCACGGCGTGACGCCATTAGACCCCCACCCCCCCCACCCCCACCCCAGCTGGAGGCCCGTCACCCGTCTGGTGAAGATAAATCCGTCCTCACGTCACGTTTCTTCTCAAAGACAAGTGAAGAAGAGATGACGACGGCGCCCGATCACACCTCCACACTTACGCTTTGTTCTTCCTGCTTTTCCGGCGAGCTGTGGGGGGGGCGGCGGCGGCAGCGGCGGGGGCAATGAGCTGGGAGAGCTCCGGCAGGGCGTCGGCCAGTGGCCTCATGTCCCCCACCACGGGCGTGGCCTGCCTCCGGGCCTCGGCCGCCTGCTGCTCCTTGGCCCGTTTGATGGAGCTGATCTCTGAGGGGGGAGAGGGGCGGAGTTAAAACCACAGGAAGTAGAACACGAGTGGGGGATGGGGGGGGGTGTAGGTCCTGAACTAACTGTTGCTTTTCACGATACATCGGCCGCCGCCGCCAGCGCAGCTGGAGCAGACAGGAAATGGTTTCCAGACACAATAAAAGGTTCAAAACAACAAGAATCCTGTTTAGACGCATATAATTAAATTATTTACCAGCAGAACGAGTCGGCAGACAAACAACAATAAAACACACATTCCTAAGGAAGAATCTGTTTGATGGCTTTTCTTATAATTTACTGAGACCAGTGTTTATGTTGCCATGGGAACAGAGGGATCCTGTGTCCTGGTCTACCTGGACTAAACCTCCAGCGCTAACTGTCCCCAGCTAGCGTTAGCGTTAGCGTTCACACTCGGATCACATTTCTTGTTCTTCCTGAAACCCGCCGGACGTGGAGCCGCTCTTGGGTTTCATCAGGACCCAGTCGCCCATTAGCGCCTAATTATACGCCTGATGGGAAATGTTTTGTGTTACCCATGAATTGATTGGCTCAGGAGTGGCGGGGGGGGGGGGGGACTCACTGTGCAGCCATCGCTCCCTCCTCTCCTTCATCTTCTCCTTCTTTGACTTCACTTTCTGCTCGTCTCTTCCTGTGGAAACACAAACGGAGTCATGTGACCGAACTCGTCTGGATGATCACGTGGTCCAGGTCCCCCCCCACCCACCCCACCCACCCCCAGGCAGGAAGGCGTTATCAGAAAAGCCACCTGGACGTTCCTTAAATATACTGTGATGATATCTAGAAGCAGCTGCAGCATCACCTGTGTGTGTGTGTGTGTGTGTGTGTGTGTGTGTGTTGCTGTTCAGACAGGCCCCCGATCCCCCACACATTCCACATGGATCCTTTATCTGCCACCACAGCGTGAAACAACAGGAGGAACAGGGTGTAGATGGAGCGATAGGACCGACGGGGGTGTGTGGGGGGGTGGAGGTGAGAAACCTAATCTCTCATTAGAGAGATGAGGGTTGGGAGGGGCGCTTTACCACCACCCTGATCCCATCGGGGGCATCGTCTTCCTGCTGGTAGGTGAAACGGATAGCTGTGTTTACTCCTCCCACCCCACCCCAACCCCCCAGGGCTGGATTGATGGAGGAGACTTGATGCTCTGAGATGAGTGAGGAGCATCAAGCAGATTCATGTTGGTGGGGGCTCCATTGAATGTTCTTATTTGCTTATTTAGTTGGATTGGGTGGGGGTTATGATGGATATAAACTCTCCTCCTCCCAGAATTCCTCTTGCGTCTCATTTAAACCAACAGGAATATTTAAATATTTTTTAAAAAAATATTTAAATATTTAATTAAATATTAAATATTTATATATTGCATTTTTAATTTAATTAAAAATAAATTAAACTAAAAATTAAATATGTTGATGACATATCTAAATATGTTGACGACCCTACATTGCGTGTTACCGTGGTCACACGTGCATCATGTGACAGCCAGAGGGGCCTTTAGAGCCTTTAGAGCTCGCATTGATCAAACTAATGTGTCGCTGGACGCTGATAAAATAAGTTCCGTCACACTGATGATATTACGCTGGTATTATTCTTAAATGTGGCAAATTAAAAAAGATTAAAACAGCAGACTGCAGCCACCCCGACAATAGAAACGCTTCAACAACTCCAGGTTGGTTGTTTTATTCTGACGCACCTGGAGCTCCTGAATGTCTGGGTTCTTACCCACAATCCATCACTGAGCTTCACACACGCACGTCAGCGTTCCTTCCTCTGAACGCTCTGCTGCTCTGACGCACGCAGCCGCGTTCCGCTGATGAAAGTGAACACGACAGCTCTGCAGCTAAAACGCCCCATCAGCCTGAACCGCTCGGCAGATAAAAAACTCCAGAGACGCGCTGGAAACACGGGGGTGTGAAGAGGCCGGGTAGTGTGATGTAGTTCAACACGCAGCAGGAGGAAAAGGGGCTGGTGAAATGAAAAGGAGGAGATGTGAAGGGTCGAGGATGAAGGGGGGGGGTGACCTCAGAATGAGGAGGAACAGATTGGGATCCTGCATCGGTCTGACAGGAGAGGAAAACACCAGTCAGATTAACCAAGTTTATTCATTTCCCTTTCAAGCAGGAAACAATGAAGCAGCTAAACGTTGAGTTAAATTTATCCTCTGTCTGGTCTAAAAATAGCAACGTGCTGCCGTCTGGTGATGCTTTATGCAGCGCAACATGCTTAGCAACCAGACCAACATCCATCACTTCCTGCATCGGACCCGTCTCCAGTCACAGAGATGCTTTCCATCCTTTCAGTTAGCGTTAGCTTCTGCAGCGCTGTGTCGCCTCAGGAAGCCGCTGAAACGATGTTTCAGGGCAACTTTCAACAGTTGCCACCGCAATCCTTAAAAACCCCTTTCTAGAAGTCTGCTGCTGCAGCATGAAAGGAATCTTAGTCTCCTGCTCCCTCTAGTGGCTGGAGCATGCTACGCTACAAAAAAACTATTAAAACTCAACTCAACATCACATTCCTACACATTTACAACAAAATGCATCATTTTCTGAGTAACACAACTTTTATAGAGGAAACAGACACATTCACACAGAGAAAAATAGTCTAGAAGGTCTTCCACAGTTCTACATTTGTATGGATTTATTCCAAAAATGTTGATGCATGGAATTTTGGTTAGAGAAAAGAAACATAAAATTTGCTGACTATAAAAGAAGAATTTAATAGTAAAAAACTAATTAATAATAGGAAAATATCACTGAATGTTTCTGTGTTTCGGTATAAATGGTGAGATCGGGTAAAACAGTGAGTTTTACTTTATTAGAGCTGCCCTCTAGTGGTCAATTCAGGGAAGGACACACGATAATACCAGCTTAAATCGACTGTTGAATAAGGTCACATCTTTATTCATACAAAGTAAGTTTGGATGATGATGACAAACATAAGGATCATCATCATTTTGGAGCTACTCAGACCTGACAAACATTCCACCTGTATATTATAGCAAAGAGCTGGAAGACTCTAAAGAAGGACATGTTTGTGTTTCCAGTAGAAACCAACAGCTCTTTATTGTATGCTTTATCTATTTCTAACCCCAGCTCTGAGCCATCCAATCATCTTTGCCTTTTGGTGTGCACACACCAACTGCCTCATCGGGTGACACCTGAGTGTAACTAAGGCCAACAATAGAGTAACCAGGGACTCGAAGGCAGTCTGTCATTACATCACCAAGGTAACGTTGAGACGCACAGGTGCAACATAAAGCAGCCAACTGAAGTCAAACAATAGAGAACAAGTTGGGGACAAACACGACTACCAGCTGGGCTGAAGGGGGGTGTGTGGGTGGGGGGCTCCTATATCTTTAGAAAAAGAGATGAAGGGCGGTGCATGGTGAAGGTTTGCCCACTGGGTCATTCTAGCTAATCAATAACTCCAATGACCACCAGGCTATTTTCCTCCTTCTGTGCACCAATCATTGATGTGTGACTGTCAGCTGCCTCTAATGCTATCCATTGGCAATCAGCTAAAGGATAGCAATGACACAGTTACCTGTAACAAAACCCTATCGAGGTCATCCATGGAGAGAGAGTTTCAGGTTAACAGGGCAGCTCGTGCAGAATCTGGTTTTCATACTTACAAAAATATTTTAGTACCTGGTACCTGAAAGATACCCAGTTTCAGCATTGAAAGCCAAACAGCAGCCTGTTGTAGTGTTTCGTCTAAACTATGAACGCATCTGAAGTCTAAACATGTGTAACTGAAGAGAAGAAACGGTTCCAAACAGTTCCAGGTCGTATTTCACTGCTGCTTGGGGGATTACTGGTGGTTACTGCTTTACTGACATTGTTCCTGGATTGGGGGGTGGGGGTGAGGGGTGGATGCTGTTTGCTTCTCTGGCTCCTCCAGTTACCACAACACACGAAACTGTTGCCTAGTGCTGCTGCTCTATAAAGCTGCACAGCTTCAAACACACACAGTGAAACATCCCCAGACACTCGTCGCAGGTGAACCAGGGACTGAAGCACCGGAAACATGGTGAGGATCTAGACTAATGGAAAACACTATAGTATATATATTAAATGTATATGTTATATATAGTGGCTGCTACTCAATACTCTTGTCTTGGCATCATGACTGAAGAGGTTTCTGTGACTCACAAAGAAAATACCATCGTAGAGTGATTCCATTGCTAGCTCTCAGCTAATGCTTTCTGTTTAGCTTTGGTGTGACAGTCTTTTTAAGGTGTTCAACCATTTTACTGTAGTGTGACTGAAGGGGTCACTCTGATCGGTGAGCACCAGGTTCAGTCTACGTTAAACTGAGGCAGGGAGCTAAACAGCCGAGGAACAAACACCCAAGTCTCTTAAAATGTTTTTTACATGATTTTTATTTACAGACGGTATTCAAGGTGTTTTTGACGTTTGAACAACTCGTTCTTGCAGCGTGAATGTATCTCTGTCCACGTCGGTCAAGCCGGTGCCCAGATAGGCAATGCATGCTGGGAGTTGTACTGCCTGGAGCACGGCATCCAGCCAGATGGTCAAATGCCCAGTGACAAGACTATTGGAGGGGGGGATGACTCCTTCAACACCTTCTTCAGTGAGACTGGCGCGGGCAAACATGTTCCCAGAGCTGTGTTCGTTGATTTGGAGCCGACCGTCATCGGTAAGATCCTGAACAGCTTCTCCAGAGACAGGAAGTCCATTCTCTACCAATGGGATTCTCTCGTTCGTTCCAGATGAGGTCCGGACCGGAACCTACCGCCAGCTCTTCCATCCTGAGCAGCTCATCACTGGGAAGGAAGATGCCGCCAACAACTACGCCCGCGGCCACTACACCATCGGGAAGGAGATCATCGACCTCGTTCTGGACAGAATTCGCAAACTGGTCAGTGTTCTGGGAATTTTTTAAAAGTCCAGTTTAGTCACAAATTTAAGAGACTTCTCTCTGCAGGCTGACCAGTGCACTGGCCTCCAAGGGTTCCTCATCTTCCACTCCTTTGGAGGTGGAACCGGCTCTGGTTTCACATCCCTACTGATGGAACGTCTTTCTGTAGACTATGGGAAGAAGTCCAAGCTGGAGTTTGCCATCTATCCCGCCCCCCAGGTGTCCACCGCAGTGGTGGAGCCCTACAACTCCATCCTGACCACCCACACCACCCTGGAGCACTCTGACTGCGCCTTCATGGTGGACAACGAGGCCATCTATGACATCTGCCGGAGAAACCTGGACATCGAGCGTCCAACCTACACCAACCTCAATCGTCTGATTGGTCAGATTGTCTCCTCTATCACCGCCTCGCTGCGATTTGACGGCGCCCTGAACGTGGACCTGACGGAGTTCCAGACCAACCTGGTGCCCTACCCTCGCATCCACTTTCCCCTAGCCACCTACGCCCCGGTCATCTCAGCGGAGAAGGCCTACCATGAGCAGCTATCGGTGGCAGAGATCACCAACGCTTGCTTCGAGCCAGCCAATCAGATGGTGAAGTGTGACCCCCGTCACGGGAAGTACATGGCCTGCTGTCTGCTGTTCCGTGGCGATGTGGTGCCCAAAGACGTCAACTCTGCCATCGCCACCATCAAAACCAAACGCACCATTCAGTTTGTGGACTGGTGCCCCACCGGCTTCAAGGTTGGCATCAACTACCAGCCGCCCACCGTGGTTCCTGGGGGAGACCTCGCCAAGGTGCAGAGGGCGGTGTGCATGCTCAGCAACACCACCGCCATCGCCGAGGCCTGGGCTCGACTCGACCACAAGTTCGACCTGATGTACGCCAAGAGGGCCTTCGTCCACTGGTACGTGGGGGAGGGCATGGAGGAGGGGGAGTTCTCAGAGGCCAGAGAGGACATGGCCGCCCTGGAGAAGGATTATGAGGAGGTGGGAACCGACAGCATCGGAGATGAAGGAGAGGAAGAGGGCGAAGAATACTGAGTTTAAAGCAACCAGAAACCAGTCTTGGTTTTCCTTTTGGGGTGTCAGGATGATTCTAATGAACTTCATGATGCTGCTGTGATTAAATAGAGCTCTGATTCTACTGGTGATAATTCATGTTCTTAATCATAATCTCCTTTCAATGCTGTCATTCATCACACCCTAAACACTAGTTGTGTATTTTAATAGACTTGCTTTACAATTAACAGATCTGAGATTTTACTGTCATGCTCAAGAGTTTGTCTTGTAATGCTGCTATTAACAATAAATTGAAAGATGCTTCCATTTGGTGTGTTTTGTTGAACATTCTTCTAGCTGATGTTTTATTAGCTCCAACCACCTCATATTTAAGCAGTGGATGTTATTCTCCCTCAAAGAATGGGCCACATTTGTTTTGGTGGTTTTATTCAGAGTAGAAATTGTTTTCAGAGTTCAGTCCTTATCCGTCTAAAATTCAAACTGAGTCAGGAGTTGAAAGAGTCACCCCAAATGTGAACCCTCAGTGATGGGGGTGAGGTGTCTGAGCCTGATGATGTGTTGGCCCTCAGAACTAGAACTGAAGAAGCCTCTTGGATGACATGTGATACAAGTCCAGGTAACTTTATTCAACACAGAGATCGGAACCACATCATGCAATCAGCTGCTGTTTTTGACATTGTAGGTTTCGGTTTTTGAATGTCTTATATAATTTAACCTATATAATTATTATTTTTATCTCATTGGCTGGAAATCTTTGGACTCCAACCAACAGTCACAACTGGAAAAGTAGGTTCATCCTCTACCATGAGGAAACTAAACAGGTGAACAGGTCTCACCTTTCTGAGCAGGTGTTGGTACATCTGGGGGCTCCTCAATCTTCAGCGTCTGAACCAGAGCCTCAGGGGTTATTCTAGTCCCCACAAAGATCCCAGTGGGGAAGGAGATCTGTGCCAGAGCCTGTGGGGGGGGTTACATTATCAAACTTTATCACAGATGTCATCCATCAAATTGATGCTTAAACTCCTGAATATGTGTATTTCGGTCACACACTGAGTTTGAGGTTTTATTAATTCATTATTTACTTATTTATTTATTTATTAACAATTATTTATTAATCATTTATTAATACTTATTTATTAATAAGTAAATTTATTAATTTACTTATTAATTTATTATTTACTTATTCATTTAATTTATTATTTACTTGACCAATCTCTTTCCCCAAGGTATTTCTATTTCCCAACCAACGGGTCAAGGCAGATAACCGCCTTCCAGAGCCTGGGTCCTGCCCGGAGTTTCTTCCTCAATGAGGGAGTTTTTCCCCGCCACCGTCGCTTTTGCTTGCTCTGGAGGGTTCTGTTGTCTTTCTATCTGGAAAGCACTTTGAAATGTCTTTAGATATGATTTAGCGCTATATAAATAAAAGTTGATTGAGTTGATTGATATTTCTATGCCATGCCTGGAAACAAGTCTTACAAATAAGGCTAAAAATCGTTCATTAAAATGAATTAACTGTATTTATAGCTCATCTATCGTTACTATAGCGTAACTGTGCGTTAATTTATTCAAACAGTTGTCTAAACGCACCTTTTCCACGTGTTTCGAGGCGTCACTCCTCTCATTATCCACGGGGCTTCTCGTGGAGGTCTTCCCTGAATCCAGCGCCGTGCCCGGGGGAGCCGTCAGGCTGCTCGGCCTCAGCTTCACCGCCTCCTGGTGGATCTTCTGACGGACGTGTTTTATCTTTCCAACCATGTTAATGTCGGCTAGAGGCTCTTGAATTAAACTTAAAACGGATGCAGACACCAGTAGAGTCACACACTGGGAGCCATGTTGTCGGTGTTTACAGGAAGTTCGTCAAGTTTCTTTCATTTCTAAAGGGAAGTGAATTTTCTGTGCCTTCAAAATAAGATGTTATTACTATCGTTGGGGTTTAAAGTATTTTCGGACAACAAATCACCTCTTTGCGCTGCATAATGTAATTAATATAGAAAATAAACACATTTATAATAGAAAACTATGTTTGTTCTTAAATGTTTATGTCTTCACACAGTCGTGAACCGTATAAAACTTTAGCATGAAAGCAATCCCAGAAATGTAAGCTCCTACTTCCGGTAACTTGACACCCAGTGACAGGAAGCACTGCCTGTGTTCTCTGTTAGGCTCGGTAAGAAACGCTACGGAATAAGAGTTCCGCATGTTTTTTTTTTTGTTTGTTTGTTTGTTTTGCTGTTAAACGCTTTTATTCAACAAATGCATTCTGTAAATTTTCGTAAATAATAATAATAATAATAATAATAATAATAATAATAATCTTCTTCTTTTCCTTTTTGGCTTTTCCCTTCAGGGGTCGCCACAGCGAATCAACCGCCTCCATCTAACCCTGTCCTTTGCATCCTCTTCTCTCACACCAACTACCTTCATGTCCTCTTTCACTACATCCATAAACCTCCTCTTTGGTCTTCCTCTAGGCCTCCTGCCTGGCAGTTCAAAACTCAGCATCCTTCTACCAATATATTCACTATCTCTCCTCTGGACATGTCCAAACCATCTCAGTCTGGCCTCTCTGACTTTATCTCCAAAACCTCTAACATGTGCTGTCCCTCTGATGTACTCATTCCTGATCCTATCCTTCCTGGTCACTCCCAGAGAGAACCTCAGCATCTTCATCTCTGCTACCTCCAGCTCTGCCTCCTGTCTTTTCCTCAGTGACCATAGCGAACAAGAAGGGGCTCAGAGCTGATCCCTGATGCAGTCCCACCTCCACCTTGAACTCCTCTGTCACACCTACAGCACACCTCACCACTGTCTTACAGTCCTCATACATGTCCTGCACCGCTCTAACATACTTCTCTGCCACTCCAGACTTCCTCATACAATACCACAGTTCCTCTCTGGGCACCCTGTCATAAGCTTTCTCCAGATCTACAAAAACACAATGCAGCTCCCTCTGGCCTTCTCTGTACTTCTCTATCAACATCCTCAAAGCAAATACTGCATCTGTAGTACTCTTTTTTGGCATGAAACCATACTGCTGCTCACAAATGCTCACTTCTGCCCTTAGTCTAGCTTCCACTACTCTTTCCCATAACTTCATTGTATGGCTCATCAGCTTTATTCCTCTGTAGTTGCCACAACTCTGCACATCTCCCTTGTTCTTAAAAATGGGCACCAGCACACTTCTCCTCCACTCCTCAGGCATCTTCTCACTATCTAAGATCCCGTTGAACAACCCAGTCAGAAACTCTACTGCCACCTCTCCTAGACACTTCCAAACCTCTACAGGTATATCATCAGGACCGACTGCCTTTCCACTCTTCATCCTCTTCAGTGCTCTCCTCACTTCATCCTGGCTAATCTTTGCTACATCCTGGTCCACAACAGTCACCTCTTCTAGTCTTTGTTCTCTCTCATTTTCCACGTTCATCAACTCTTCAAAGTACTCTTTCCATCTTCCCATCACACTGCTGGCACCTGTCAATAGACTTCCATCCCTATCCTTAATCACCCTAACCTGCTGCACGTCCTTCCCATCTCTATCTCTCTGTCTTGCCAGCCTGTATAGATCAGAATAATAATAATAATAATAATAATAATAATTATAATAATAATAATAATAATAATAATAATGTAGACTTATATACACTACCAATCTAAAGTTATAAAACACCCCAATTTTTCCAGAATTTCATACGTATGTATTTGAAGATTAATAGTGTTGAGATATAATCCCTCCACCTGGTCCTGGGTCTGCCCCGAGGTCTCCTCCCAGCTGGACGTGCCAGAAACACCTCCCTAGGGAGGCGTCCCGGAGGCATCCGCACCAGATGCCCAAGCCACCTCAACTAACTCCTTTCCACTCAAAGGAGCAGCGGCTCTACTCTGAGCCCCTCGTGAACAGCAGTGTTTCTCACCCTATCTCTAAGGGAGACACCAGCTATCCACCTGAGAAAGCCCATTTCAGCCGCTTGTATCCACGATCTCGTTCTTTGGGTCATGACCCATCGCTCATGACCATAGGTGAGGGTAGGAATGAAGATTGAACGGTAGATGGAGAGCTTCTCCTCTTGGCTTAGCTCCCTCTTTGTGACAACAGTGCGGTAAAGCGACTGCAACACCGCTCCTGCTGCCCCAATTCTCCGTCCAATCTCATGCTCCATTGTTCCCTCACTCGTGAACAGGACCCCAAGATACTTAAACTCCTTCACTTGTGAAAGGACCTCATTCCCCACTCAGAGAAGGCAGTCCACCGGTTTCCTGCTGAGGACCATGGCCTCAGATTTGGAGGTGCTAATCCTCATCCCCGCCGCTTCACACTCGGCTGCAAACCGGACCAGTGAGCGCTGCAGATCACAGGCCGATGACGCAAACAGGACCACATCATCTGCAAAAAGCAGCGATGCAATCATCAGGCCACCAAACTGTAAAGCCTCCTCACCACGACTACGCCTCAATATCCTGTCCATGAAAATCACAAACAGAATTGGTGATAAAGCGCAGCCCTGGCGAAGGCCAACAGCTGTATTTTTATTTTATTATGTGTTAGTTTTATGTTGTCTGCTTGTCCCCCTGTAGGAGACTAATAATGTAGGAGCCATGTAATGCAGCTGCACGGTTACATGAAAATCATTTTATTTGCAGGGAGATACGACACATAAATATGACATTTTGTACAATAAAAAAACAAGCAGTGTGTCTTATTGTACAGTACATATGAATGTCTGTGTGGATACAAAAATAAACATATCAAAACACATTTATATAAATGAGTAATATCTACATACCACAAGAGATGACACAAGACTACTACATGATGGTGGGTCAAACTGAGATTCACAATTTCGGAATGTAGGAATATATAAATTTGCAAAACTATCTTTGATTTGCTTTTCACCACAAAATGACATGATCATTAATTCAATTTGATTACCATTCTCAAATTAAACACTTGAATTCCTGCTAGTTCAACCATCCAAGCCCATAAGTAGCCAATCTAGTTGTGTAGCTAGAACTGAAATGCATTTCAAGCTTTGTACACAAACCAAAGTAAAAGTGACAGTTACCATGAAGTGCTCTTTGCTGAAGGAAAATACTGACAAAATATAAATGTTGATCTAAACACATGGTGGCACAGTGTTCTCCAGGTCTTTGTGCTGCAGACACAACAACAAGCATTAGCAGCAAAGTTCAAGTCCATCACAGGAACAAGTTGCACACACTATACTGAACAATATACATACAATCACTGCTGAGAACCACAAAACATTTGGCGTAGTATGTTTTCACATCAAATAAGAATGATATTTAGGTATTTTAGGGATTAGAAGGAAGGAAGGAATCTATTCTCATCCTTGAATACTAGGTTACACTGCCTGGTGAGACGCACGGAGGTGAAGATGGATTATTCCTGGTCTGTGATCCTGATGTGGACAAATAGGGAGGCTGGAGGAATGCTGGTTCCGTCTTTAGACAGTAAGTGAATGTGACGATAGCCTGAGAAAATCCAATAATAGCAGGAACAAATGAGACACACTTCATCAGTATGACCACAGGATAGAGTTCTCATTTTGGTACTTCGGTCCTACCTTGCTGCATGCAGCTGAGAGGAAGGATGTACTGTCCCACAAAGTCATTTTTGGACGTCTTGTCATAGTCTTCCACCACGAAGCGGACCATGGCCAGTTCTGGACAGCGGATCGGGAAGCGCAGGGTGTCGTACCACACCGGGTTGAAGCCTGCAGAAAATAGAATGTTTAATGCCGAAGCTAAACCTTCCATATTAAAAAGTTAATTCCTTCCTTTTGTAAGTTATTTCTATTATCCAGCCACAGCATCTTCTGTACCGTTGTTATCGATGTATCTGGTCTCCTGCTTGTCCTGGTCCAGAGGAACCCCATGGATCTCCACTCTGACCAGAGGATCCACAATGGAGTCCTCTTTAATGTTGACTTTAGGCAGCTGCTGACCACTGATCACCTTAAACACATGAACACAGTGGGATCAACAGATGCAATAACCTAGAAACCTACAGGAAACATGTAAAAGCAATGAGAGCCAAACGCCTTCACATGTACCTGAATAGAAAGGACCACAGGTTGGTAGCTGTCCCGTTTGTGCGGCGTCTCGGGGTCAAACCTCTTCTCTGTCTGTCTCATGAAGCTAGGCTTTAGCACGTAGCCACAGCTGCCATTCTGTCGAAACAAGCCGTCATTCAGGTCCATTCCCTCCCCAGCAGTCTGGAAGTTCAATGCAACTAAATGAAAAGAGAAAGAAAAGAGTTAAAATCACAGCACAACGCTCCAGGGGGAATGTTGGGTTTCTGTCTGAGTGTGAGTTCTGGTGTGATTTGCCACTATTTAATGAATTTGCACTGAACTGGAGGGAAACCAAATAAGCTCCGACCTTAATGCTTCATCCCAGTGTAGGATTGACAGTAGAACAAGAGATCCAAAGGTCTGCTTGTTCTTTCTGGTTGTAGTTACCGATTTGACAGCCAGAGTTCCACATCTCCTGAGGATTGAAGTTTGAGGAGTCTGTTCGGAAGCCACTGGGATAAACCCTGGTCAGCTGCCGTGAGTTGTGGTGAACAAATTCAGCTCCTGAAGTGGAGAGAATATCATGGACATAGCCAAAGTAGTGGGGAAATCACTGTATTTACATGAGCTATGTAAGCCCTGCATTGCAGACGACTCACCAGCCTCCCTCAGGTGCTTCCGGGCTTTGGACTCTGTGAAAGACGCCACCTCGTAGAACTTGGAGTGAATGCGTGAGTGTTTGAAGTTAGTGAAGTGGACGCTTTTACAGTAAACCACACAGTCTGACAACTCCTTGGACAGACGCTGTTTGGACCTCTATGGAAATGGAAAGACAAGAAAAGAAAATGTAAAATAACTAAGGCAAAATATCATTGTGTGGTAGCTGACCCGAGTAGCCAAAGAGGTACATCAACTGTGGGGCAAGTAGGGTAACAATGGGTTGAATGAACATGTAGGGGATTGAACCAGTAAGCAGAAGATGCCCCCACCTCCTGAAGCATACAGCTACATCAGTAAAGTATTTTAATGACCATCAAGACCTATAAAAAGCCTAAATGAACGGATGCTATCATATGATAGCGTAAACTCACGAAGGAATCCTGTCATGAGTGGAAACACTGGACAATGGTGTGAATGTTCCCAGGAGATAAAGCCAAGACAGAACAGGTGCGCTGCCAGGGCAGCATCCATGACCAGAACACACACCAGCACACACACCAGCATGCCTGAACCTGAAAGCTGATCCAGCCGGTCCACCTGAGCACCAGGCCTTTCCCCGTCCACCAGACAGCATGGCAGCTGTCCCTCCAGACACCCACACCATCACAGACGCCACCAACCTCACATCATTGCCAAGCTTGACGCTTTCCTCACCTCTGATGACCGTGTCTACAGGAGTCCCGGTGTGGCGTTTCATGCTTCTCGAATACTTATCAATAAACATGAGTCAAAGCGTCCAATGGCTCCCTTACACAGTTTGTTGCACAGGTGATGGATGATCATCCAGATGGAAACCCATCCTCTAAAGGCTGCATCGTCAATATGAATCCGTACAGATCCATAACAGAATATATCTCATCTGAGAGCACAGGAAGTCAAAGTTCATTCTAGATCACTGTCCTGACCAGAACATGTGACTCCAGGTGTCCAAACCCAAAGGGACAAAGCTACCAGAACGATTTCCTGGAGGACAACAAGGAGTCAGGACCGACTCTTTATATTTGGTTCTCTGGACAAAGCGGTCCATTTCCTTTGATTTCATGAGTTGAAATATCTCCAAGAATCAAGTGTCACCCTCTAAATATTGTGTTAAATGATCTGAATGAGGTGTGTTTAGACGTGGTCCCTCCAGTCTCATTGTTTCACGCTGTAAATGGATCACCTTATCTAACAGCCAGCGTCTGCTCCATGCCCTCTAGTCCTCTGTATTTTTCATGAGGGAAGACAGACGTTTATGCAATCCTTTATCCGCTGGACAGACAGCAAGCACACACCTGCTGAGAAACGTACCGGCCTGAAGCTGCATGAGGTAACCCGCCAGATGAGTCTTTATTTGTGTAAAAGGAACAGTTAGAACCTGTTGGTCACTCTCAAAAAGTAAGGTGAAGATTCTTAGTCCACAAACAGGATTCAAACCGCCAAACCTTCCAGTCCATTACACAGCTATAGGAGATCTGATGACTAAATATTAAATACCCTGGACTGCAGCACAAATCAAGACTCAACTGTGATTAAAAGCCTACATTTAATCAAAAGGAGTGCCGTTATTTTCGGACTTCTCGGTTTAATCTCCTTCAAACCCCAGGGTCCACTTCCTGATGGGGTGTGGCATCATGAGGCTGTTCCGGATCGGTGGCTCAGACTCTTTTCCAGAACTGGCAATCCAAAGTGCTCCACGGTTGTTAAGTTTAAACGCCAGGTGTGGGGTGTCATGTGACTAACCAGTCGTAGTAGTTGCTGTATTTGTAGTATTGGTAGGTAGGTCAGTTAATATAACAAGTCATTATTAATCATTAGCATAAAATGTACCTGTCCTACTTTAATCCTGCGACGGACACTCTCCCGATGGACGTTATCTTCTTCGATTTCGGCCGCCTCGTCTTCATCGCTGACATCTCCAGACTGGGAGTCTTCCACGATCCCATTGAAACTCTCCTCCAGACCACCGATCTTCTTTGCCTTCACCAGAATCCTTCCCTTCAGATCCTAAGAAGAGAAACCTCAGGTTCATCGTCTACCGTTAGAGGATCTTCAATCAGGGGTTGTGTGACACAGCGAGTCATGGTCATTGTCTAGGTGATGCAAATTCAAATGGCAGCAAGGAGAACAAGGAACCTCTGTACAAAGAGACCCCCCAGGGCAAAACCTAGGACCTTCTTTCCTGTATTTCACTCCTTCCAGCACTTCATTGATGTGATCAGAGAGGATCATTCCAAGGAAAGCAACAGTTATTGTGAGTTATGTTGCTATGATGGAGGTGGGGTTAGGGTTAGGGTTAGAGTTAGGGTTGGGGGGGGACAACGAGCTGCTCACCTCAGGAGATGGCAGCCTGATGGGGGCTTTCCCATCCAACGTGTTTTTCAGCAGCTTGTCGCCGAGGATGTGGTCGAGGTGTTGGGCCATGACTCTCTGCTGCTCCACACTGCAATGGTTCTCAATGGACAGGATGACTGGATACTGTGATACCTGGTTGGGGTAGAGGGGGGAGACAGGCGGGGGGAAGGAGGGCCTGAATGAGTTTGTAATTCAACGCCAGGAGGGTTCTCAGTGGTGAAAGCTAATACACTTGCTGCCGTATGCCTGTGGTATGCTTGGAATTGGATTTGAAGTCTCGTCATCCTGATAGGAACTTTGAATGAAAGTCTTGTCAGGCTACTTTTATTTCGCACAGTCTTACCTCATGTTTGGTTTGTTGTCTTGTCTGACAGTTCTGGTTCAAATCTAAAAACTCCGACTCACTTATTTTTTGGTATTAAGGTATAAACAACCAAACCGGCAACGCTACCTTGAAGGCGTAGTGGCTCACGGCGCTGACCACATCTTTGAAGAGTATCTTTGAGGTGAACGTGTGACCGTGGTAGACGATGGGCTCCCCATTGGCGCCATCCCAGCAGTCCACCTCCACACAGCGACAGCCACGACTCAGAGCTCTGAGCAGGAGATATTCACGTCAGGGTCACAGGAGGACAGATATGAACAGTCCATCAGTTCAATTAGTTAAAAGGAATCTCTCCTCATTTTATTAATGAATGAACTGATGGGTGGTGGAGGATTAGTGGAGGAAATCTCCTCCATTCATTACTCCCTTCAGGCTCAGCAGACAAACGGCCACATTAGGGAAGGGATTTCCTCGGAAGGAAATGTTTAAAGCTATTAAATGGTTTGGGAGTGGATTTAGTTTGGTTCATCCCCAAATCAAATATACATATTTTTCCTCTTACCTGGTGGTGCTATGCAATCACCTCCATAGATTTGTCTTAAGCGGTGACGGCAGAAATATCTCAGAAATATATCCGAAGAAGACATTATCAATAACATTATAACTCAAATCATGAACATAAACATGTAGCAAGTTCTCCAGAAATCTGATTACTAAAGGTGATCATCCATCCATCCATCTTGTGGATGAAGAAAATTGCTATCGTACAACCACTTATCCGCCAGCAGTCACGAGTCTGCTGGAATCTATTCCAGCTGCAACTATTCCAGAGATGGGGTACACCCCGGATAAGACGCCAACTCATCGTGGTGCTTAAGATAATCATATTTTCCTCCGTGCATATCCACCAACTCTTTCTGTGCAGACACTCGTGGATGAGATGATAGCAAACAGAGCTAAGTAATGTTACTCAGTGACTGGTCCATCCATCCATCCATCCATCCATCCATCCATCCATCCATCCAGCCATCCAGCCATCCAGCCATCCAACATCCATCATGACTTGGTCGCATTCAGCTTTCAGACAAATTTCAGAGTGTAGTACTTAAAGACGAGTCTTTGAAGGGTCACCCAACAGGATTACCTGATGTACCCCTCCACACTGCTGTGTCCTCTGAGCTGGTCCCCCATTAGATACGTGTTGTGGGAGGAGGAGATGAAGTAATGGCACAGAGGCTGGCTCATGTCCTGGAAGATGCCCCGCCGCTGTGGGTTGAAGACGGATCCCTCAGCCGAGCCGAGGTACATCAAGAAGCCATCAAATGTCATGGCATTCAGCAGCTTGGCTGGAAATACAGCAGAGCAGGTGTGTCATCTGTGTAAAGGTATTCCTGTAGTTTCAGAGAATCTGCTTGTCTTTGGTGCCTCGGTACCTGTTTCAGAAGGTTCGTAGCGCTCGATGAGAGTCTTGGCGAGTTGCTGGATGTCGTCTCCTTCCAGCTGCTCCTCTCTCAGAAAGTCCTCCAAGTCGCTTTGGGATAACTTCTGTCCATCCAGCGAGTACTCCTGGAAAACTTTCAGTACGTCATCCCGCTGGGTTAACATCTTGTAGAAGAGCACAAACTCATCATCCTCCAGCGTACCCGACTGGGACTTATCAGCCTTCTGAAAGAGGATAGGAGAACATACCGCCATCAGACCCGAGGAGGTCTTAGAGTCACGTCAGTGACTTCCTGTGTTCAGTCCTACCGTGAAGAGGCGGTAAGCGTGGTGCTCGTTCATGGCCACATTCATCATCTTGAGTAAATCTCGGATTTCCTTGAAGTTCATTCTGCCATCTTTGTTCTTGTCGGCCTTCTTGAACCAGTCGCTGATCCATCTGGGTAGAAGACTCAAGGAAAGAGTCACATTCACAGTGTAGGGAAAACACATCTGTGTCTCTAAAAGCCCTAGGAGAGGAACAGGATTGGGTGCTGTTCACTTTTTAATCCCAATCCTGCATCCGGACTTTGGCACTGGAACACAACGGTATGTGTTCGGTACTTTACTGACTGGAGAAGCAAGAGTACTATTTCGCTTCTGCTGATAAGTCATCAAATATGCAGCAGAGGAAAATGAGTTGACAGATCAGGGATTAGATGAAGAAAGCTTTTACTCTGAACTCTTAACCTCATGCCATCAACGGACGAAATAAAAACAAAACTGAAAGAAGGATCATCAATAGCAACCAGTAGAGGACAGCAACAGTCCACTGTAGAATCTACTCTGCCTAATACAAGGAAGAAACTGTAGCCATGTCTTACAGGCTGTGAATTACTCTCAATGGATTGGCATTCATCCATAATCCAGCCATAATTTGATGTTAACATTCTGATTCTCATACAATGAAAACTTTGTTCTGGACAGTTGAGTCAAGATCCAGGATCAGTCAACTCATAGTCTCAATAAGGACAGGCACTGGTCATTATGTGGGGTACAGCTTGTTGCTACCCTGGGGGCGATGTAGGTGGTTTATGGATCTGGGGTTGTCAGCTATGCAGGGTAGTCACATGACTGAGAACACTGAGTAAAAGGTACTGGTCGAGTTTCTCTCGCTCCCCCATGTTCTCCAGGTTCTCGATTAGCTTCCTGGTGCCTCGGATCCACGACTGCGCCTCCTCTGCCGATTCGGCCACCAGGTCCAGGTTGCTCCTGCGGCCACGGAAGACCAGAGTGAAGCATCGGTCGGCTGGGAACTCATCGGCAATGCTGAGGAGCACCTCGGACTGGTGGCCCTCTCGAATGGCCTCCACATCACCCACCGAAACTGTGAAGAAATCCACCCAGAAGTAATGGTCAGACGTAAATTAGGAAGCTAGATGAAGTGGTCTGGTTGGGCTCAGGGGTCAACCACGGATCGGAGGTGCTCTTACACGTGGAGTGTGTGTTTCCAGCCTTCTTGGACTTGTACCAGATGGTCATGCAGTCGTCCTGCAGTTTGAAGTAACGTTGTTTCTTCCAGGTACGAGATTTGACCTTCCTCATCACCGTCCCCACCAGCATGGACTGGAGGTTGTCATCTCCACGGATAACTGCAGTAGGAGACAGCCGCTCATGAGCAGGGAGGTCTGTTCCACCTCAACAACATGTTGCACAACATGTCTGTGAGGGTTGTCAGTTGTCCAGGTCATGGTTATTCAAAGCTGTTTCAATCAATCCACCGGGCTTTAAGAAAGTTTCTTGAAGACATTTCACCTCTCATCCAAGAGGCTTCTTCAGTTCAATTGGTGGTTGGTCTTGTCTCAATCAGGAAACCAATCAGGAAACAGCCACAAGATAACTTGTAATAAATGTTCATCAGTACTAGTAATAGTTATTTACTCATATCCAACTATACGTACGTATAAAAGTACAACCTTTGACAGATCATTCATAAATGTTACGTTACAGACATTTTAAACTCATTAAAATTCTGCTTTAATTTACTGACAATAATTCATTTTTATATATTGACACATGTCAATACGTATGTCTAATTATGTATGTTTAATTTTTAGACAAAAATTTACAAAAAAAAATGTCAGAATTTTTTTCATCATTGTTTGCAGAAGAAATAAAATGTGAAAAAGATTACTCTTACTTTCCTTAATTTTCATCAATTACTTTTTTCATCTATCCACAAACAAACAAACAAACAAACAAACAAACAAACAAACAAACGTGATGAATGTCTGACAGACTTACGGAGGTCGCTTCCGGTGGAAGCCATTCCTGGTTCTCTCACAGTTAAGCCATCTAAATAAAATAACACTATATATGAGTGTGCAGAAAAATGAAAGATTATTTTTTATACCTCGCTTTACATTTTTTGCGAACTTGATAGAATTTTTCATTTGCAGATAAACAATCATTTATCCCTATAGTCCGTTAGCTGTGCGTTATCTCTAACTCTTCTGGTAGACTGATTTCCTTTCCCTCAGGTCTCAGGACTAAGCCTTGGCCTTGGACTAATCCTAAGACTAAGCCTCAGACTGGTCCTCGCTGTGCTGATGTGATGCTGCCTCATTGTTTGATTCTGCACTGAGATGCACTTTTGTTCTGCGTCTACATGGAGCTCATTGAGTCGACTAATCCGCCCAAAGCCTTTTATTCATTCCACTCATGACACCGACTGAGTCACACACTGATGCTCTAAACTCTGCTTCATTTCTTTAAGAGAAAGTCTTTCTGAAGCTTTCTATTGGAACACATTTAACCATCACACGAGGAAACATCAAACTGTTCACAGGTTTAAACTGATCTGTGTGCCACCGTTCATTCCTTATAAAATAATAAATGAAATAATTCACCAGAGGATCAAACTGATCATTACAAACACATCTGATCAAACACATCAGTTTAAGTCTGCTTATTCCAGCTGAAACCTGTTGCTATTTTTACTGATTTTATCTAATTTTAATTGTTGAGTCTTAAATGGACTTTGCATAATTCTATGCTTGAGTGTCAAGAAAGACGGATTTAAATAAAATTTATTATTATTATCACTATATTATTATTATTATTAATATTAATAATAATAATAATAATGTAATAATAATAATAATACTAACGGCGACACAATGAGGATTTAAAGGATTTAAAGTCTGACCTGTTGCAGAATCATCCCAGAGTTCCGGTCCTGCTGCCCGTCTGCAGCAATGAGGGCTGAAGACTGAAGCTGCAGCCGCTTCACTGGGATGTTCACACCCACCACACACACACTCACACACACACACACACACACACAGACACACACACACACACACACCACCTCATCACATGACCCATGTGACTAGGATCTGTGGCAGCCATAGGACACACCGACACAACATTCAGGTAACTTGATTTCATGTTATTTGTTTAAAAAGTTCTTTTTGTTTGGTTTTGTTTCACTTGTTTCTATAAAAGTCATTTTCTTTCAGTAATTCATGAGATTAAAAACTATCAGCACGATGATGACATCATCGATCCGCTGGCGCCCTACACTCATTATGACTACCAGTGGCGCCGGATCATCTCTAACTCTTCCTGTTGGGTGGACCAGCACAGAACGGTCTCATCTACAGTTACTAAGTCCCTCATCAATGGTTAATCAGACCAGTCCAGAGCAGAGGGACCAGAGGACGGGCCCCCCGGGGCCAATTCCCCCTCAAAGCAGCAATCAGCTCCCTGCTGATCTCATCAGTGACGTCATCATCAGAGCTCTCTCAAGTCCGTCTGAATGTCTGATAATGAACATTCTGGGTGGTTTGATCGGCGTTGGCGCTCAGGTTCAGAGGCATCAATAATCCACAGCTCCAGCTCAGCTTCCAGCTCCAGTTTCACACGCTGAGCCAACGCCGAGGCACGGGGGCTCCCTCACAATGACCCGTGCCACGCAAAGAAGAAAACTACAATACCCAACAGCTCCCTCCACAAAACACGAGCTCAGGCCATTCACACCAGACAGCGCTGCTGAATAGTTGATGGACTGGGGCGACGCAAAGTGAAGGAAAAACATGAATAAATTAGTGCAGGAACACGATGAATGCTTTTCGTTTCGGAGCGACGACACGAACGGCGATATTTTTAACACATTGATTGAACGGAACCAGAATCAGTAACGTCTGATCTGAATCGGCTTCATCTGATCTCAAACACAACCCTGTGACATCATCAGTTGTCCCAGGGTGGGGGGAAATATTTTAAAGACACTCCATCCTGTCCGTTTTACAAAGCATTAAGAATTTACATGCTAGCAATAAGAACTCTGGGAAATGTAGTCTCTAGCTTGACCCCTAAAAGGGAGTCAAATCTGCAGTGTGACATGTCGGCCTTGTTTCTGATGCAGTTTGTTGAAAGACAGCTAGAGCGACCTTGTGAACGTGTGTGAAAGAAGGGGCTGAAGTCGTTTTTGGTTGTGCAACAGTTTATTGTAGTTCTGACAATCAGCAGGTGAGGCAGTAGATGTGAAAGTCTGTTTGATCCAAAGAGGCTCGTCTGCCTGAACGTCTTCACAGAAGCTGTGTCCACGAGCGAGGGCTCATCTGTAGGGTAGTTCTTTGCTGGTGTTCCTCAGGGTTGACCAAGAGTGGGCGGAGTCACTGCGGCGGCAGAGGGATCCCCCGCGGATCGGTTACCTGCCCCTCCTGCAGGTTCTTCACCAGCTGGGCCAGCCAGCGCTTGGTGGTGGCGTCGTCCTTCAGCACCTGTGCGAAGGTTGTGTCTTTGAGCTGATCGGGGAGGCACTGGCGCAGAGCTTCTCTGGCTCTGCACGGGAAACACAAACACGTCAGCGATGGAGGTCGTGGAGCCACTTTTCCTCCCGTTAAACGTACCTGGAGTTGTCGGACAGCCGTAAGTAGCAGCGCACCACGTGCTTCAGCAGCCGGGCCGACGGCTCTTTGGACAGCTGCAGGACCATCTTACCCTGGAGAACAAAGATGCTGATCAGACGCCAAACATTCACCATGAACTCCGTTTTATTACCACACGAGAGACTCACAAGGATCATAGCCACGTGGGAGAAGCGCTCATAGGTCTGACAGATGTACGCCAACCCCGTGTCGTCCAGGAGAATCTTCTGGAGTATGAAAGTTGCAACCTAAAAAAAAAAAAGAAATGAGGCTACATTCAGTCCAAACTGGGGTTTGGATTCATTCAAGGGATTCCATGATTCATTTTTACATCAGGTAACAGCACCGTTTTAGAGAGCTCGCTGCCTGATTCCATGATCCGAAGGCATAAGGGAATTATCTCCGTCGTCAACAGGAAGTTGATCACTTCCTGCTCGTCGGTTTTCACCAGCGCACCTGGGGAGGGTACGAGTGACCGGTGAGATCTTGAATGAATTCCTCAACATGTGTCTGGCTGCTCACATCGAGTCCACGTCTGACCTATGACTCCTAAGCTGGTGAGGCGGAGGTACTCGAACGGCCGTGTTTTGCTGACTGTGTGTAGGAACGGGTAGAGGAAGAGTGGGATGTGTGCAGCCAGGAAGGCCGACCTGTGACGGACAGAAGCTTTTAGTCGCGGTGGATGAACATCTGACTTCAGCGCAGTAGAGGTTTGTGAACACTTTCAAACATTACCTTGTCTCTGAATGTGAGGCTACACACTGAAGGAGCGCCAGGGCGTTACACACTCTATTGGACTGGTGTGCTGTCAGGGTGGGGGGGTTGATCGATGGATAGATGTTGACGATTTCCTAGCAGAGACAATCATGAATGTCCAGATAAGTTGAGTTCTTTGAGCAGAACACGGTGTGAGAAGCGTGGAGCCGGACCTGCAGCAGAGCCGCTATGGTGCCACAGGAGTGCCACAGCATGGGGGCCAGGTCAAGGACAGACTCCCTCTTCTTGCTGAGCTCCAGCAGGGCGTTCTCCCTGGTCTCTGGGCTGGACAGCTCGTTGATCCACTGGTAGATCTTCTCCCGGTCCACCTGGGCCATAGCTGTGGTCATCGCCTGGGCATGGAGGACCTGTGCCGCCTGCTCTCTCTGGAACACATTATTCCGGATTATTCCGGCAATTGTTGCAGTTTGCATGAAAATAAATAAAAAATAAATAGACTAGAAAAGATTCTGTTCAGTTTTGATGGTACTGAAGCATGCTGGTAAATTGATATATGGCGCGAAAAGCAACCAGAGGTGCAGACAGGTGAGACGCTCCGGTTTGACATTCCCTCAAATGCGTAAATATTGTTTTTATATCGGCTAAAGACTAAAGATTAAAAGGCGTGAACTTACCATGAGAGATAAAATCATTTCGATAGTGATTTTGTAGTTTAACTCAGTCATGTGACCAACAGGACGCGCACTATATCAAAAGCTAGCGTGTTTTCATTTAGCCAAGCTAACACTGACAGGCTAGCTCACACCGGCTAGTTTTTATTAGCTAGTTTTAATTAAATTTAATAAATTTACTCACCACTCCCGTCGTCAACATTCCACCTCTTAATCTTAATTAAGGCCTAATTATTAAAACTTATACGTTTAAAGCTGTGTTATTCTGTAAAACACAGATACTACCAGGCAGTATTAGCTTTCATGACATTTTAGCAATATTTGCGTCACTTCCGGTCTATCAATAACTACAACAAAAACTTCCGGGTAATTATTTTCAAGTTAAAAGAGCGAGTAAAGGAACAATTTCATTTTCCAGAGCTGATAAATTGGAGTTTTGTGAGTTTTTTCCTGACAAAATTTCATAAACACTAAGTATTTTTTAGTTTTGGTGTCTGTCATGACTTATCTTATTATATTATAATAATATATTATTTATAACTAATCTCAATCATTTCACTCTAATAGTAACAAGTCTCCAATAATAATAAAAATAAACATCAAACAAATATATGCAACTTTTATTCAACTTTTTTTTTTTTTTACAAAGGTGTAATACTAATATAAGTACAAAGTGGAACTGCCATAGGAGTTCAGTCATCCATTACCATGAGCCTTTTGTATTTAAACAGACTGTTAATCCTTTAAAATAAAATACAAGTCATTTACAATAAAATATAAGTCCTTTACAAATATAGAAGTCCTGTTTATTCTTCTTGTGTTCAAGTGTCACATTCAACAGTAAAGAGCTTGACATTTTTGGACTTTGCCAAGCATTATTAGGTCTTAATACATATTAGCTTGAAGTAATAGTGACTATTATTATTACAGTTCACATTAATTCTAATTCAGTTCAAGGTTTGTATCACAGAGGAATAAAGTTTAACCTAAAGAAAGGGTTCTTGAGGTCCAGGACGTTTCCAGATCTGAACCCTGATTGGTCGACGGTGGCTGTGATGTGGATGTCGTAGCTTTTCCTGGAATGAGAAATGAGAGGATGCATTTTGATCGTGTTCTCCTCCCGTTCAGACTTCACCTGAAGGTGAAGAATTCACCTGTTGTTTGCCACCAGCAGGACTGTTCCAGACAGAGTCTGTCCCAGTTTGGCAAAGAGTGGAGTCTGAAGCAAACATCTGACCTGATACCAGCGGGTCAGGGGCTCGGTGGGGGCCGTGGAGAGCCACACTGTCGACCTGCAGACACAGCAGGGTCAGATATAAGACATCAGTCTCACGCCGACCTCAGGTACAGATTCCTGGAATCATCTCAGACTAGAGGTCAAAGGTGAGCCCCTTACTTGGAGCCTGAGTAGGCCACGTCGAACCAGAAGGCGAGTCCGTGGATCAGGCCCGACTGCAGCAGAGTGAACACAAAAGGGATCTCCATCCTACAAGACACGTTCCATTTGTGGTCAATCTAAAGTCTATTCCCATTGATTTGTCTCACAGGTTCTGGATCATCATAAATCCACCGTTACTAGTGTCTAACCTGAGTAAATCTGCTTCTGTGGTCTCCATGAAGTCGATGCAGTGTTTGACAGACCTGGCCATCAGGATCTGCACATCGAATGTGTCCTAAAAAAAAGACAAAAATAAAGATATATATAAAGATGTAAAATGACAAAAGTCATTTTACATCTTTATAGCAGCAGAATCACAGCATCAAAATCAAGCCTTTATGTTGTAACTGGGATTTTACAGTGGAGGGTTATTTTAATTCCTGAGTCATGTCTGTCAGGCAGCAGGGTTTTTTACAGCTAATCACTGGTATGCACCTCAAAGCTCAAATGAAGAAGGCCAACGTAAGCCCTGTTAAAGCACACACAGCCGACACACACCTCCTGTCTGTGGTCACACACACTGACTCCTACCACGATTGGCTGCTTGAAGAACTCGTCCACTGCAGGGCTGTGAAGGGAGCTCAAATTAACACCGTAGAAGCTCCTCTGCTGCCTGCAGGAAACAATGCAAACACAAATCACCCAACCCGGAGGAACCCAACCAATCAGGAGAGGCTGACCTGTGAAGGTCAAGAAGACAGACTGATTCTTCTTGTGCTTTACTCCATCACATCCGCTGCAGGGCGAGAGCGTTGGCACTAATAAATCAGGTCGTAGGTTCTTTCCCACGGGTTTGTTGGTGAACATCTCCTGTTTATGGTTTACCTTCATTCCTCAGGGGCGACTGAGCCTGACCCCCACACGGCGATGGAGCAGCGATGGCCACAGACCATAGCAACACGCACATTCATACACAAGCGTGCACTATCAAACTTGTTTGCACACATTCACACTGACGGCAGAAAGCATCTGGTCGTTTGTTAAAGACAGAATGTTTAGCAGCTTACGGTACAGGCTAATGGCTGGAGCTGCACAGCCTCATGTCATCTACTTTGGAACATCTTGAGATCTCCTAGGACAAACAGGTCAAACTCAAGGTCCGGGGGCCAAATGTGGCCCGCGGGAGCATAAACGTTCAGTGTAAACTAGTTTAAACTCATCTTCAGTGGTTTAATACTGTCTTTTTGTTCTCTATTGAAGCTCTGCTCATGTTTGCAGATTTAAAAGCTCCGCCCGACTTTCCATCAGCTTTGGATGGAACCCTTTTCTTTTTTAGGCCTCAATTCTGTGAAAACAATAAATTTCCTGACAGGAAATCTGTAAAACACTGAGCCATAAGAGGATCATCAGAACATCCCATCAGTCAAAGACGGGGATTCAGGACCGGACCGAACCGGGGGCTTTACACCCAGCAGGAGTCATGGCTGACTGAGGGCCAGTGTGTGTGTGTGTGTGTGTGTGTGTGTGTGTGTGTGTGTGTGTGTGTGCGTGGAACAGGCGGAGGAAAGACAGGGAGGCAGTGTGTTTGAGTCCTCATGCATGGCGGTGTGTGTTTGAGTGTGTGAGACCAGAAACTAGCTCGGGCGTAGTGTTCGAAGTAGAGCTGCTCGTCGCTGAAGGGCGCCAGATGGATATCACCACGGGACGGGAACATGTGACCTGCAGGACAGAACCCCCCCCAAGATGTTCAGTCACATGGAAATAACCAGGAAGAAGGACCGGGCCATTCAGTCCAGGTTCACACAGTGAAACAGTCCAGGTTCACACCTGAAACAGTCCAGGTTCACGTAGTGAAACAGTCCAGGTTCACGCAGTGAAACAGTCCAGGTTCACGCAGTGAAACAGTCCAGGTTCACGTAGTGAAACAGTCCAGGTTCACGCAGTGAAACAGTCCAGGTTCACACAGTGAAACAGTCCAGGTTCACACGGTGAAACAGTCCAGGTTCACGCAGTGAAACAGTTCAGGTTCACACAGTGAAACAGTCCAGGTTCACGCAGTGAAACAGTCCAGGTTCACACAGTGAAACAGTCCAGGTTCACGCAGTGAAACAGTCCAGGTTCACATAGTGAAACAGTCCAGGTTCACACAGTGAAACAGTCCAGGTTCACATAGTGAAACAGTCCAGGTTCACGCAGTGAAACAGCCCAGGTTCACGCAGTGAAACAGTCCAGGTTCACACAGTGAAACAGTCCAGGTTCACGCAGTGAAACAGTCCAGGTTCACATAGTGAAACAGTCCAGGTTCACGCAGTGAAACAGTCCAGGTTCACGCAGTGAAACAGTCCAGGTTCACACAGTGAAACAGTCCAGGTTCACGCAGTGAAACAGTCCAGGTTCACACAGTGAAACAGTCCAGGTTCACACAGTGAAACAGTCCAGGTTCACGTAGTGAAACAGTCCAGGTTCACACAGTGAAACAGTCCAGGTTCACGCAGTGAAACAGTCCAGGTTCATGCAGTGAAACAGTCCAGGTTCACGTAGTGAAACAGTCCAGGTTCACACAGTGAAACAGTCCAGGTTCACACAGTGAAACAGTCCAGGTTCACACAGTGAAACAGTCCAGGTTCACACCTGAAACAGTTCAGGTTCACACAGTGAAACAGTCCAGGTTCACACCTGAAACAGTTCAGGTTCACGCAGTGAAACAGTCCAGGTTCACACCTGAAACAGTTCAGGTTCACGCAGTGAAACAGTCCAGGTTCACGCAGTGAAACAGTCCAGGTTCACACCTGAAACAGTTCAGGTTCACACAGTGAAACAGTCCAGGTTCACGCAGTGAAACAGTCCAGGTTCACGCAGTGAAACAGTCCAGGTTCACAGTGAAACAGTCCAGGTTCACACAGTGAAATCATGTTGGTGAAACAGTCTTCTAGCTTGGCTCATATTCTTCTCTCATTTGTTCTGACCTCAGCAAGAAATGTCAGTCAGTCAGTCATTTTCTTAACCCACTTAATCTTCTTATGCAGGTCGCGGGGGAGCCGGTGCCTATCCCGGCAGTCTCAGGGCGTGAAGCGGGGGACACTCCAGGCACGACGCCAGTGTACCACGGAGCAAAATGTGTGTGAGGCTATTAAATCTAGAATTAGTGAACTCTTTTGTCTAAAATATTGTTTAGATTTTGTTAGTACTATATTAATCTTAACTTTATAAATATGCGTGTATCCCTTCCTCCAGGAAACAACCACTTGCGTCTCTGCAAACCTTCCCCACCTACCGTTTGGTTTGAGCCATTTTCGGGCGTGTAAGAAGCTCCCCATGAGCCTATCGTTGAGCAGCAGGTATCCCATTGGCTCAGAGACGATGACGTCCACCAGGTCTGGACAGCTGACCTCCTCCACCTCCCCCTCCAGGACCCGGATCTGCTCCGACAGGTTGTTACTCTGGACCAGGGTCTAGACAGGAAGCAGATATTGTAAAAAAAAATAAAATCAGGTGTCGTCCTTTTTCAGTACATCCCGTTTCAAAGCGGTGATGTATTGTAATTGTCAGTTTTGTTTTATAAACCATAATCTCGGTTTAAATCTATTATTTTACTTTGCGTTACAGAAATGAGGATCTGCAGCTGAGGCCTGTCCAGCATCTCCCTGCAGCCCCCATCCTGCTGAACTCTGGGCCAGATGCTGCTGCAACCCATTAACTCCCCAGAATGCCACGCTCTGCATGTGATGTATGCACACACACTCTGTGTGTGTGTGTGTGTGTGTGTGCTGTGGTTTCTCGTCTCTCCCTCCCAAAGCCAACACGCATGACGTTACTTTGCACACGGCTACACGTTCGAACAACAATTTTTATCAGCAGCAGTTTTAGACGTGTAGATGTAAAATGGGGTGGGGGGGGTACCTGTGTGTACCGGGCCATGGGGCTGGAGTCCACAGCATAAACCCGTCTGGCCCCCGCCTGGACTGCAAAGAAAGACAGGATCCCAGAACCACAACACACATCCAGAACCACCTCCAGAGACGGGGAGACAAGGAGAACAGAGATGCTCATATTTGAGGCTCCTTAAAGATCCAGAGTCCACACACTGAGGAGGACGCGAGATAGACGGAGTCATGTGACTTCATCCAAAAAAAGAAACCATCAGTGCAATGAATTGTGGGATACCGTTCAGCTTTGGCTCACTATTTGGCAGCTGGGCCACCTGGGTTCTCACCTTGTCTCTGAAGTCCACCTCATTGGCTAAGAAGGCCCTCTGGTAGGTGGTGATCCTCAGGATGTCCTGGAGCAGGCTCTGCTGCTGGGACAGACAGCTCACCTCACATCCTGGATGTTGCCATGACGATGTTTGGTCCCTCTCAGCATCCGTGGCCTCATCTCTTCTCCTCAGACGCTGCTGGAACCTCCTCATGTCTGGAGAGCAGAAGATGAGGAGATGTTTCCAGCTGACCTCTGACTCCTGATGACGACCTGCGTGAACGTCTACCAACCAGCTGGGGTTTGGAACTGTAACAGGAGACTCGTGTTGCCCACGGCGACCAGGAAGGACTGGCCTCCAACCTGGCAGAAGTCCATCTCCTTGGAAACGGTGAACTGGAAGACTGATGCTCTGTGGGCTGGAAGCAGATCGACGGGTTCTGGTGTCATCAGGACAGGAGTGTGTGTGTGTGTGTGTGTGTGTGTGTGTGTGTGTGTGTGTGTGTGTGTGTGTGTGTGTGTGTGCGCGTGTGCTCACCATTGCACACCACCAGCTGCTGCTCCCCCCGTTCTGTTCTGAGCAGCAGACTGAGCTCCTGATCTGCTGCCTGTCTGCAGACTCTGACCTCCTGTAGGAGACAAGGGGGGTTAGATGTTCGATGTTCTCCACGATGTTCCACATAAGGTCAAATGAACCTGTGGTTCAGCTGAAGCAGGAAGTAATCTGATTACTTTAGCATACACATCAAGCAGGAAGTTGGGATTGCTGATCTCTAAATGTCTGGTCCAGACGACCATGAAGGAGAACCTCCATCGTTACCTCCTCACGCGTCTCCACGTTCTCCTCCTCCTGCAGCCTGAAGACTCTGACAGGGAACGCCAGAGACTCCTCGCTCCTCTCCTCCATTCTGCTGTGTGACAACAAAGAAAGTCGAGGAGCGAGCAGAGAGGAGGGGATGGAGGAAAGGGGAGGAGATGCAGGACGGATTCCAGCAGAAGAGGGAGAGAAGCAGGAGGAACTGGAAGAACGTTTCTCTGGAACCAGGAGGGGCAGAATGATTTAAACGAGGTGAATGAGGTGAAGCCTGTTGTAAACATGTCTGAAAATTAAACAAATAAGATAAATAAAAATAAAATAAACACTTTATAATCAATCTACAGTATTTATGATTCATTAAAACAAAACCAGTGAGTCTCCTCCTGGAATGAACCAAAGATTTGAGGAGTTGGACCAGAATCACGTGACCTAGAACACTCAACCTCATGCTGGCATCAAGAGGTCTCTTCAGACGTGGTCACTAACCCTACCCCCTACTTTCTTCTTCTTCTCCTTTCGGCTTTTCCCTTCAGGGGTCGCCACAGCGAATCAGTGTCCTCCGTCTAACCCTGTCTTCTGCATCCTCTTCTCTCACACCAACTACCTTCATGTCCTCTTTCACTACATCCATAAACCTCCTCTTTGGTCTTCCTCTAGGCCTCCTGCCTGGCAGTTCAAAACTCAGCATCCTTCTACCAATATATTCACTATCTCTCCTCTGGACATGTCCAAACCATCTCAGTCTGGCCTCTCTGACTTTATCTCCAAAACCTCTAACATGTGCTGTCCCTCTGATGTACTCATTCCTGATCCTATCCTTCCTGGTCACTCCCAGAGAGAACCTCAGCATCTTCATCTCTGCTACCTCCAGCTCTGTCTCCTGTCTTTTCCTCAGTGACACTGTCTCTAGACCAAACAACATCGCTGGTCTCACCACAGTTTTGTACACCTTTCCTTTCATTTTAGCTGAAACTCTTCTATCACACATCACACCTGACACTTTTCTCCACCCGTTCCATCCTGCCTGGACACGTTTCTTCACCTCTTTTCCACACTCTCCATTGTTCTGGACTGTTGACCCTAAGTACTTAAAATCCTCCACCTTCTTGATCTCTTCTCCCTGTAACCTCACTCTTCCACTTGGGTCCCTCTCATTCACACACATGTACTCTGTCTTGCTGCGGCTAACCTTCATCCCTCTCCTTTCCAGGACAAACCTCCACCTCTCTAGCTTCTCCTCCACCTCGTCCCTACTCTCACTGCAGATCACAATGTCATCTGCAAACATCATAGTCCATGGAGATTCCTGTCTAACCTCGTCTGTCAGTCTGTCCATCACCATAGCGAACAAGAAGGGGCTCAGAGCTGATCCCTGATGCAGTCCCACCTCCACCTTGAACTCCTCTGTCACACCTACAGCACACCTCACCACTGTCTTACAGTCCTCATACATGTCCTGCACCGCTCTAACATACTTCTCTGACACTCCAGACTTCCTCATACAATACCACAGTTCCTCTCTGGGCACCCTGTCATAAGCTTTCTCCAGATCTACAAAAACACAATGCAGCTCCCTCTGGCCTTCTCTGTACTTCTCTATCAACATCCTCAAAGCAAATACTGCATCTGTAGTACTCTTTTTTGGCATGAAACCATACTGCTGCTCACAAATGCTCACTTCTGCCCTTAGTCTAGCTTCCACTACTCTTTCCCATAACTTCATTGTATGGCTCATCAGCTTTATTCCTCTGTAGTTGCCACAACTCTGCACGTCTCCCTTGTTCTTAAAAATGGGCACCAGCACACTTCTCCTCCACTCCTCAGGCATCTTCTCACTATCTAAGATCCTGTTGAACAACCCAGTCAGAAACTCTACTGCCACCTCTCCTAGACACTTCCAAACCTCTACAGGTATATCATCAGGACCGACTGCCTTTCCACTCTTCATCCTCTTCAATGCCCTCCTTACTTCATCCTGACTAATCTTTGCTACATCCTGGTCCACAACAGTCACCTCTTCTAGTCTTTGTTCTCTCTCATTTTCCACGTTCATCAACTCTTCAAAGTACTCTTTCCATCTTCCCATCACACTGCTGGCACCTGTCAATAGACTTCCATCCCTATCCTTAATCGCTCTAACCTGCTACACGTCCTTCCCATCTCTGTTTCTCTGTCTTGTCAACCTGTATAGATCAACTAATTAACTAACTAAATAACTAAATAAAATATATCTTAGTCACTCCAGCCTCCAGTTTATATCAGTGCATTTCAGAGGCTGCTATCAAGACCACCTAATCCAGAGCACACAGCAAGTGTCAGTCTGTGTGTTTAACAATCCTTTAATAATTAATTTAGAAAAGAATGAGTGCTTTCAGAAATACCATTATAAACATGTAATCCTTCCAGTGACCACACGGTGGCAGCATTTCCTAAGTAAACCCATCAGACACGCCGCCTCCGGTTTTCCAGCGCTGCTTGTGACGTCAAACAACTGATGAAAGTTCAGCTATTAAAAGAAAAAAAACAAAACAAAACAAAACAAATTTTAAAGGGGTGGAACTGATGATTTAAGCAAAAAAAAAAAAAAAAAAAAAAAGTTCCAGAATACACTTCTGTGTGTCACGTGATCCGATTCCACCCTGAAGGACAGGAAATGAATCATCCTGATGAATGATTAGAACAAAGAATTCAATGCGTTGATTTAGAATGAGATGAACCACTGATTGTTCTCCTCCTTTAACTTGTGGACAACAATCTAGTAATTAGGGTTTCACTGTTTACAGCATCTGACTCCAGCCACCCCCCCTCCACCCCCCCACCCTTCTCCCTCTCCTCCCTCTTCCCTCCCCATGTGTCATTTTTCTGCTCCCTTCTCCTCAGGCAGCAGCAGTCAGCCTTCATCTCTCCCCGCCGTCCTCCTCCTCTCCTCTCCTCTCAGGCTGGATTCTCTCCTCTTCAGCGATGGATGGAGTTTATCACCCAACAAACACAGAGACGCCTTAAAGAGTGAGTGAGCTTCAGTTCAAGTTCAGATTAAATCATCTAAAAATGCATGAAGAAACTCGTTACGTGTAAATGTCAGCTTTAACAACTGTTGATCACAAGGTTTTATCACTAGAACTCAGTCAAAATGTTTAAATGAGCATCACTTTTCATGTTTTGACAGAAGCATGGTAACTGAATAATAAAATACATTTTTAATTTAAAAGACAAAAAATGTTTTGCGAAAGAAAATTGTTTATTTCTTCTTAAAAGTTTACCAGAATATTTTTCATTTGGTATTTACTTAGCAGTTGTTATTTATTACCACAATTTCAATTTTTATAAAGTGACACCCTCTTCTCTTCACTCACATTACAATTGAGCGTTTTTGATTTGGAACAAAAAAGCTCACTTTAAAAGTTTCTATGAAGAAACTTCTCAACCAAACGTGACAGTAATCTACTCAATTTAATTTGATATACGACGCCTCCTTTCTTTTCACTCAATCCAACACAAAGTTTGAAAAGTTACTGTCTGCAATGTTCAAGTAGAAAATATTAAATATTATTAATGTTCATATTCATGAGGAAGTGAAGCATCTTGGATGTAAACTATAAAATAATTAAACATGAAAAAAGAGCTGGTGTAAAGTGGACCTAAAGGGAACGGATTATCATAATTATTAATTATTTATTCATCTGTGTTAATGTCTCTTCATTTTATGACTAAACTATTTTAAAGGTATGACAGATATAAGACTTAGAGGAAAATTAAACACTATAAAAGAAAATGTCACTTATTGCTTCCAAAAGTTTTTATGTCTGTGAAATACGGCAACCTTTTGTAAAATCAATAAAATAAGAGTTTTATGTTCCTTTGACTTTGACCACAGCCCCTACCATCAGGTCCTCGCGTGAGGTTGGAACAAAGAACTTGAAGTAAATAAGCTTCTGTGGTTGTTAGTTCAAAAGTTTGGTTCTCTGAAGCCACAAATAATTCCTTCTTGAAAATAACATAATAATTACTTATTGTTCACTGAGCCATTATCATAAATCATGCTGAAATAATTGCCAATTATTTCAGAGTCCTTGAGTCGAGCGGCTCGTTTTCACCGACACTTCATCTGTTCATGTTACGGCCCAGATGGCACCAGGAGCAGGAGACGGCGTGATGGAGCCGTTTACAGTCATACGTGATCACGAGTAGACATGTTTAGTCCTGTAACATCAGATCTAACTACAAATAAACATTTAGCCCTATATCTTCATATTTAATCATACATATTCAGAAAGTAGACATATTTAGTCTTGTATGGTCATATCTTATCATACATAATCACAGGTAAAGCTATTTAGTCTGACAGTATCATTTAGAATCTTATATTCTTATAATTACTAATTGCATGTTAAGTCTTATCATACGTAGTCATAGAGTATCATATATAGTTGTATATAATTATATATAGTATATTGCTGTGGTGTTATATTTCATCATATAATCTTAAAGTGTCATAAATAATCAGAACTCTTGTATCTTAATAAAGTTATAGTCGTATGATTATATATAATTATGTATAATCATACATAATTAAATATAGTCGTGTATAATCATATAGTAATTTATAATCACATTTAGTGATATTAAATCATATATGATCATCCATCCATCTTCTTGTAGACGACACAACCATAATTGCCTCGTCTTCAGCTGCTGCCCCGCCCTGTGGGCCGTGGATCTGCCTACCCCCCCCCCCCCCCCAGCAAACCCAGCGCATTGCAGGGACGTGTATGATCATATGTAATCATATATCTCTGTATCTTGTATGGTCATACATAGTTTCACACCATCATGTTTAGTCATTTGTAGTCATTTACAATCCATAGAAAGTGTGTTCAGACGTATAAAATCAAACCACATTAATGTTAAAGAATCACCTGAGTTAAAGGTAATACAAACCTTTAGCCACATTTGTTTCTTTAACGACTTCTAATTTTTAATGTTTCATTAGTTAGAGTTTATATGAAACAATATTTAAATGTTAAAATGCAGCTACCTGTCAGAGCCAATAGGACACGCCCACACGGCTCAGGGGGGTCAGGGTCAGGTGACATCAGAGAGAATAGTGAGGTCATAGTGAGATAATAGTGTGATGATAGTCAGTCCATTGGCTCTAAACAGGGTTTTTGGGACCCAGGATCAGGATCAGGAACAGGAACACACACACACACACACACACACACACACATACCTGCTATCCATCACATTCTGAACGTCACATCCAGGCCAGCTGCAGATGTTTGGTCATGTGACACTGATGAGGCTTACATAGTGTATAACCTTTCATCACTGTACAGATACTATGATGTCATAGTGATGATGCGTTTTGTAGAGTCATGTTTGACATGGCAGCAGAGCATTTACCCCCGTTAAAGACAGAATGGCTGAATTCCATTTATGGGGTCAGGGTGTACACTTCCTGTCGCGCTGTCATGTGCATCCTGTTATTGACACGCAGCAAACACACTCAGACCAGTGACATTCTGTGTGTGTGTATGTGTGTGTGTGTGTGTGAGTGTGTGTGTGTGTGTGTGTGTGTGTGTGTGTGTGTGTGTGTGTGTGTGTGTGTGTGTGTGTGTGTGTGTGTGTGTGTGTGTGTGTGTGTGGAGACAGCAGTGTCGCATCATTCCAGACATGTTGCTGTCGTAGGCTCGTCTCTGAACAGGATGCTCCACGCGCCTGTGGACAGTCGGAACCCCACTTGATGGGCCCCGATGGGTCCCAGATGCGTCCCACTCATCTGATGTGGTCGTCTGCACCTCTGCAGCGACAGGACGGGGCGACCATCACGGCTCCCCGCTGTCAGCGCTGTTTTAGCATGAAACGTGTGTGTGTGTGTGTGTGTGTCAGCGGGACGACTCCAAGATCCAAATAATAAAGTGGATCTGCCAGATTTGGTTCCAGACCCAGGAACCACAGGGTCACAGGGTTCCGACTTTGATTTCGGAGAAGGCTTCAATTAAGGGGGCCCCAGCGGATGGTATTCTCTGTGGGAGTCGCTTACCCATCATGCTTTGCTCTCTAGAACCTGTTCCCGCTATTTGTAAAAGCCTTGTCTTCTTGTTTTCAGCTCCATTCGCTGCTCCTGCTGCAGGGTTTGAGGATATGGAGCAGTACAGAGGTGCCGGTGGGGGCGCCGAGAGCCCCGCCCTGAGGGACAGTGTCAGCCCAGAGGAGAGAGAGGACAGCCCCACCCCCGGTGGCCCGCCGCCCTGCACGTCAGCCCGCGTGGAGGTTAACGGCAGCCCGGCACCGCAAAGCAGACAGAACGCCACCTCACTGGGACAACCTGAAGGTGGAGTCTAACACCTGCACTTCACCCTCCACAACAGCAGAGGGAGCTTTCTTCTCTACTATGAGCATAAAAGTAGCAGCTGCTGTGATAATAATGACGTACTATTCTGATAAACGTGATCACACAGACTCAAATCCTTCCAACAGGGACCAAAATGAGCTTCGTCTGCAGGTCTGCTGGATAAGGCGGGGCTAGGGGGGGGGGCGGAGCTTCTGCTCCTCCACATCAGGAGGAGCCAGCGTTAAAGCGTGTTAAGACCCAATGAAGTGTCACATGGCCATCCTGCAGCAGATGTTAGCTTTACGTCCCAAAGTTCTCCTGAAGACGGTTGAACTCGGTGCCAAAAAAAACATCCTGGAAGTGTTACCGTAGAAACGCCGCCAAAAGTCACAGGACATGCGTTTGTCCTTGTAGGCGGTCCTGTGTCCGTGTTCTGGATGATTGTTGAACATACTGTGTTCATGTGTGTTCAACAGTTCAAGCTAAAATATTGGCGTTTTGAGCCAGTTTATCAAGTATACGCAGATGATGTTTGTGTTTATGGTGCACCCCCTCCCCCACTGGAACTGCTGAGCAGCATTTGTTCTCTAAAGCAGAAACACTCCAGCACAGATGCCCATTATTTTCTCATGCAAACATCACAGTAATGTTGTAACAGTACACACACACACACACACACACACACACACACACACACACACACACACACACACTGTGCGGTGGCTTATTGGCCAATGGCGTGCCTGATGCTGCTGTGGGTTGGCTCTTGCTGATCTGTTGCTGCCTCATCAGCTGGTTAATTAGCAGTTCCTGTGGGACCACCAGTGTCCTGGACGGGCGTTTGATTCTCGCCCAGTCTGTCTCACAGGTGGAGGTTGGGCATCACTTAGTGATGTGATGTTAAAAGTTGTGGAAAGTCTTATCTTTGTGGTTTTAGATAAGTTGTGAACACCAGCAGATGTACGGTCGAACACCGACTCACATTCCTGCTCCGGCAGCTGGGTGTTCAGCCACAGACCACTGAGCTGGCAGCAGCTGCAAACAACATGGAAGAAACAGGACGAAACAAAAAAAAAAAAGTCAGAACAAACAGGAGATGCAGAAAAAGAGGAGGGTAGACCCCTCCAAACAGACCCACTGCCCAAGACTGTCCCACAAAAGAAGCAGAAACCTCCTAAAACTGGTGGTCCCAGTCAGACACCCACTATCTCCTCGTGTAACTGTCCGTCCACCAGGTCTGATGATCCCCGTCTACTGTGTGGTGGAACATGAGGAAATGGGAGTGGCTGGCGACTTTGACGGCCATGGCGACCGCCACGCAGAGTTTGTCCTCGTTCGCAAAGACGTCCTCTTCACCCGCCTGGTGGAGACGGCGCTGGTGGCACTGGGATACTCCCATAGCTCAGCTGCACAGGCAAGTGGTAAGTAGAGTCTGTGTGTTTAAGTCCAGTTTAAGTTCAGTCTCATTAAATGAATGGGTGTAATCTGATTACCACACCCTTCTACACACTGCGGGACTCCTGATCGAAGTCACCCCTCGTCGTTTCCTCCGAGAGGTCCCTTCCTCTGATTCCAGAGGTTTAAGTACAGACTATCGGCATGACAACCTCGTGTTATATATACATTACAGCGACAGTCTAGCACTGACAGCTCTGTAATTTCAGTCTGCATTCAAGAAACACCCTAAGAAAACAGATATCAGTCAAACGTTCTCCCAGACTAAAGTTTCAAACTTGAAAATTGTTCAAATGCTGAGATTTTTATCAAAATTAAACAGATCAAACCTCCTCCTGGGGAGGGCATTTAATTCTCCCTGTGGCACACCTTTGTGGTCCAAACAAATCTGGAAAAGAGCTTACCTCAACAGGAGCCTGGCGCCCTCTGCTGGTAGGAGGACTGCAGGCGCAGATTGTTATCACTCAGCCAACAATATCTCAAACCTTGAGGGTCGGTAAGAATTACCATCCTGTTTAAGTCCATCTTTTCCCTTTGTGACACACTAACGGGGAATGTTTGAGTCTGTCGCCACTTTGTTTGGTTGATGAGTCATTAATTATTTCCAGCAGGAGGAGAATAAAGCTTGGCTGCTTTCAGATGACACATGGGTACAATGAGTAGATTAAAACGAAGCAAAAATATTTGGATTCTGCCTTTTCCATCATCATATCTCTTGATGTGATCCAGCACCCCCCCCCCCCCCGACACCCCCACCACCAGCATGAAGGCTGGACTTAACACTCGGTCTCTATCGGTAGGTTTCAGACTGACACCACATCGTTTGGAGATCAAAACAAGAATGCAGACGACATCTAGTCACCCATGAAACAAGAGTCTCCTCTCTCTCTCTCACACACACACACACACACACACACCAGTGGTTTAACATTCCTGGTGTGTCCCGTAAACACAGGGTGCTGTAACCGAGAGGCTCACGCCCTGCGACCCCCCCTCGCCTCGCCCGTTGGGTTAGGTTTTTGTTCGAGACACAGGCCTTTTCATTTCAAATAAATAATTTCTGGCTGGAGTCATGCATTTTTCCTCCAGTGTGGTCAAGACCAAAATTATACAGAAACTCTTCTATTTTCTTCTGCCATAGCATTGCACTTAGCACAACTGTGGCTGCTCTGGTATTTTTAAACTCTTAATGGGAGCAGGGTTTGTCCTTAATGAACTACATAACGGCCCACGATTCAGAAGCTGCTTCGTGGAGTCTTTACTGCTCTGGAGGTTTAAGGGAATTTCTGAGGAAATTAAACTAACTTTAATAATGCCGCGTTTTGGAAAGCTTCGCTTTGACAAATACCATTTCTTGAACTTCCAGGCCACAAAAACAAACAATTTAGTCTGTAAATTCCCATCAGTTGACATATCATAGCAGGAACGATCATCAAGAGAGACTAAATGAAGTAAAAGTTTATTTCAGATGATCTGTGATCGATAGTCTGTCCAAAGACCCTTCAGGAGGATGATGATCTGTCTGACCTGAGCAGCACCAACACAAATAACCACATGGAGTCCCAACTGTTGTGGTGGTGGCTGATGACTCTGCTGAGACTAATGGGGAAGGGAAGGGGTGCTCAAAACAGCAAGACTGAAATACAGGTGCAGAGACAGTGGACGTGTCATTGTGCCGTTGTGATTGGCTCATGTGAACTGCTTATATACCACTGATAAAGATAATGGTATATATAATAAAGACTGACATGTGAGAGATGAGAATCAACCCAGTCCGACTAGAACATTGCTAAAATTAGAACAAGTTAAAAGGTCCAGAACAAGTTGTTCTACCACGTTCTTGTCATCTTGTTTCTTCTGTTTTCCTGTTGTTGTGTTTCTACCATGATCTTGTCATGTTTCTTTCACGTTCCTGTCATCATGCTTCCTGTCATCGTGCTGCTTTGTCGTTCTTTGTCCAGGCATCATTAAAGTGGGCCGCTGGAAGCCGATGCCCATCCACTACCTGACGGACGCTCCTGAGGCCACGGTGGCCGACATGCTCCTGGACGTCTACCACATGGTGACTCTGTGGATCCGTCTGCACAGGTCAGCAGTGTGAGTTTGTGTGTTTCCATGTGTTGGTTTGTTTAGCATTTAATGGTTTCAAATGGGATTTTGTATGTAACCTCTAGATTATTATTGAGTGTACACACTGTTGAGGCTGATTTTTGTGTGGTCCACTGATTGTGTAGACGGTTGGGGGTGGACTGAAGGAGTCAAACTCCAGGGGATGGAAAGTAGATTAATCCAGCTGTGGTAAATGATACCTATAAAGTTTAGTCTGTGTCATGATGATTGTATTTCCTGTTACCGGCTGACACAATGGGAAGGGAGAAGGAAAATAATTTACCTTTGAAACACTCAGATGATGACAACCTCAACCTAAACCAGATGCAGGTGAAACACGAGCGCCGTGTCACCAGCAGTGAACGCTTTGGACAAACATGCAGTATTTACCTCTTTGGAGCTGGTTTCACCGCTGTGGCGGCGCCTTCGCGTTTCTTTACGTTTATAACAACCAGCTTTGTATGCGTGAGCAGCTTCGTGAGACTGGAGGAGCTGCCGTCGGAGAAATGGAGCTACTCCACCGTCAGGAAGGCCCTCAGGGAGCTGCTCCGAGAAACCAACCAGAACACGCTGGCCAAGGAGTGTCCCCTGTCTCAGGTAACGTCCACCTGCATGGGTCCACCAAGGGGGCAGAAGGCAAATTCATCCAGAGACTATTTGGATGAAAACACCTGAAGCAAACGTGACAGTTTTGGGTTGTGAGAGTAAAAGAATGGGACAACGGCTTGATGGCTTACGTTTCTGGTGAAACGTCTCCTTCATTTCTCTTTTCTTACCGTTCTCTCTCTCCTCCCGTCAGAGCATGATGTCAGCCATCCTGAGCAGCTCCTATTACGCCAGCATTTCCACCTCAAAGTGCCAGGAGTTTGGACGCTGGTACAAGAGATACAAATGCGTTAAAGGTAACTCAAACACTTTTCCCTTTGAATGACGTCCAACAGTCCAATTGCTCTTGGGCAAGGCATTACTGCCTGATATGTATTTCCAGAGTCAAACCATTGTGGTGCATATAAATAGAAGCTTAAAAGTCATGTGGTTCCATTTGGCGGGGGGGGGGGGCTGTCTGTCCCAGACGCTGCTGATTGACTTTGTTGGCTTATTAAATTCCCCCCCCCCTTTAAAGTTTGTACTCAGCTGTTTAGCTTGGCTTCATGTACCTACCCTGACAGGTCATCTAAACATGACTCACCTGTGACCTGGTTGCTTTGAAAGCGATCCAGTGTGTACAGACCGTCCATCAGCCCTTGGTAGACCTGCTTTGCATTAATGTCACCGTTAATTCTTGTGACAAAGCTAACTGTTGGCGACCTCTAATGGAAACCAGCGCTAGCCCCAAAGGAAGCGCTCTCTGTACTTATCGCACAAACTGAAGGCCTCCCCAACCTCACTTCGACTTTCATTTTCGTAATAGTCTTTAACGTCTCCACTAAAGCCAGCAGGAGGGTAATGAGAAGCAGATTTCTGTGGAGGCGAGCAGGGCCTGAAAAATCCAGGAAAAACCCAAACTAGGATCTACTTCACCGATGTAACAGAACATTCTGACATGGATTTGTCCTTCAGGTGAACACGTGGAGAAGATGTGGACACTGGACCAGTCAGACGTCAAAGGTAGGACAGTCTCATTGACCAACGGGTTGGGGAAGCCATGTTTGACAGGTTGGATAAACAAATGGAAGAGATTTGATTGGTAGAAACACTGGGATTAAAGGGTTATTGGCTTGAACTCCAAGAGACATTAGATCAGATTAAACTATATTGGATTGGACTGGATTGGATTAGGATAAACAAATATATCTTCATTTGAACTGTACTCACTTTGTGTGTGTGTGTGTGTGTGTGTGTTGTAACAGTGGAGAGGGAGTTGGACTTTAGCATCCTTAGCCAGCGTCCTCTGTCTCTCTTACCCCCCCTGGGCAGTCCTGGATCTCTGTCCCTGAAGAGTGCCTCTCACACCTCCACCCAGAGTCTCTGCATGCCCCACCCCACCGCCCAGCGCCACCCCAGCCCCCCACTCCGTTCCCCGGCTCCATCTCTGGCGGGTCGCAGCGCGATATTGTCCCCTCAGATTGTGCGACAGCAGCTCGCCATGGCTCACCTCATCAACCAGCAGCTAGCCGTTAGCCGCCTGCTCACCCACCAGCACCCGCAGGGAGTCAACCAGCAGTTCCTCAACCACCCGCCGGTCTTACGAATCTGCAAGGGCTCCGGCGCCGCGACGGAGGTCAGCCTCAGCTGCTCGGGGGCCGAAGTGTCCTTTGACATCTACCAGCAGGTCAGGAACGAGCTGAAGAGGGCCAGCGTCTCCCAGGCCGTGTTCGCCCGCGTGGCCTTTAACCGCACACAGGTAACCCGACACGCCAAGACGTCTTCGTTTAAGAGACGGAATGACCCCCAGCCCCCCAGATTCACCGTGTGTTTGGCTGCAGGGGCTGC
This sequence comes from Antennarius maculatus, assembly GCA_013358685.1. Lineage (NCBI taxonomy): Eukaryota > Metazoa > Chordata > Actinopteri > Lophiiformes > Antennariidae > Antennarius > Antennarius maculatus. The sequence continues at coordinate 935,793 of CM023629.1, forward strand.
TGTCGGAGATCCTCCGTAAGGAGGAGGACCCCCGCGCCGCCTCGCAGTCGCTGCTGGTCAACCTGAAGGCCATGCAGAGCTTCCTGAACCTGCCAGAGGGGGAGCGAGACCGCATCTACCAGGAGGAGAGAGAACGGAGCACCACCAGCAACCACAACCACCCCGGAAACATGGCCTCCAACACACACAGACACACACAGGTATGTATTTAAATTTTATACACTGTTATAATCCCCGAAGGGAAATTAAAAACACACACTTGATAGGAATACACTCTGTTCAAATGATGGAATTTTTAAAAAGTGATTTATGTATCGAACCATACTTTAAGATACTCCTTGTTGAACAAAATATTCTGGTTAAATCCTGTTGTAATCATTTACTCCCTATCACTAATCAATGGTACTTAAATAGTGACTACATTGATTCATCCTGTCCTTTGTCTTGACAGTTATGGTTTAATTAGAGGTTTTCTGAGATAATCAACAGCAGATAATGAAATTCATCACCACATCTATTAGCTTAGTTTAAACCACTTATAACAAAACTCATTACTTTTTTAACCGTACATATTAGGGCTTTTCCAAAAGTGTCATTTTAATTGAATTAAAAATTAAAATGATAGTTTTGGAAAAGCCCTAATTGCCTAAAATTCATGCAGTTAAACTCTTTGTTGGAGGATGAGAATATCAATCAAACCTTGTCAAATTTAAGAAATTATGTATATTTTTAGGAAGTAACTCTTTCCCTGTATTCCTATTTTATTATTTAATAGTAATTTATGTCTAAACTTTTCTCATCATGCCATAGGTGTCTCATGTTTGCCATAAATACTTAAATTTTTGTAACAAACATCTCAAATACTTTGTAAGTTCTTGTACCCCTATCGGGGTCTCATGTGAGAAATAAAGTCATTGTCATTGACACACACACACACACACACACACACACACACACACACACACACACACACACACACACACACACACACACACACACACACACACACACACACACACACACACACACACACACACCATGACAAATGTCTCAGAAGAGATGCTGTCCTATTAAAATGTTTAAACCTCTGCTCCCAGTGCAAAAGTTTGGTAACCGGTCTGGAGCTGCCGCTGAGGCTGGACTCACTGGTGAACATCACCGCAGGCATCTATGAGGACATCCAGCAGGAGATGAAGAGGGCCAAGGTGTCCCAGGCTCTGTTCGCCAAGGTGGCAGCCAATAAGAGTCAGGTGGGTCTAAACGTGATCCCACGACAGTAATACAAGCCTACAGCTACAGGAAGTGATGTCATCGACCAGAATGTAACTTGATGAATGGGATTTAAATAGAGAGGAGATGCATTAACACGAGCATCCAAGAAGAAAGAAAGACAAACGGGGATGAAGATCACCACATTATTACCGATCACTTCCAGGCTGACGGCTCCACATAAACACCAGCTGGTGGCAGATCCTGGGTCAGCCGAGCAGAGATAATCCAATCACACACTCAGACACTCGCCGCTCCCCTCAGACGACGTCTTCTGCTCCAACAGTAAAGCTCCGCCTTGAACAGGTGGAGTAGAAGAAGCCATCACGATGGCGTCCATTGGGTTCCTGAGCAGCGCAGCATCGATCCCAACAAACACATCAATATATCCAATAATTCACCTCGACCTCAGCTTTGGAATGCTTCAGGATCCCTCAGCAAGATGTCTGCTAAAAAGATGCTTAGCATGTGTTAGCTAGTCCGGTCTTCCTGGTTTGGGCCGACCCTTTGCTTCCCAGACGAGGCCTGACCCGTCTTTTCCTCCACGTCTCTTCCAGGGGTGGCTGTGTGAGCTGCTCAGGTGGAAAGAAAGCCCGAGCCCTGAGAACCGGACCCTGTGGGAGAACCTGTGCACCATCAGGAGGTTCCTGGGGCTACCGCAGGCCGACAGGGACCAGGTGTACGAGGAGGAGTCCAGGCAGCAGCACAGCGAGCGTCTGCACTCCGTCCTGCACGTCCCAGACCAGCAGGTTTGATGAGGACACCCAGAAGACTTCTGTCCAACATTCTATATGTGAAAACCCCCCTATCATGCTCCCGTCCCATAAGCCATTGCAGAATAGAAGCGGTGCATGCCCAGCCCACACATTTCCCTCCAAACGCTCCTCCATCCCACCCTCTCCTCAAACCAAAACGCTCCCCGTCTGGCCCCAACCTCAATATTATTCACAGGGTACCCTGTCATTATTCAAGCAGAGAAAAAGGAATTGCCGTCCTCCTGATTCGGGTCCTTTAATTTTGATGGGCCACAGATTTATAGTGTTGTTCCTGTGTTTGGGTGTGCTGGTCACCCCACCCTGTGAATCAGCTCGAGCGGTGTGGTTGTTTGTGTGATGAAGCTCTTTAGGCTTAATGTTGGAAGCTGGTGGGTCACACATCACACACACACACACACACCCATCTCTCCCTAAAGCGAATCAGATCTGATGACCACACACACCAGAAGTCTTCAAATGTTCTTTCACTGACATTTCCCATTTGGTGAAAGTCCAGCGATAAAAAACCTGCTCCAAAACTAGAGTTTTTGTTCCATTTATCAACTATTTTTGTTGTAAAATTCAATTTGCTTCTGTTATTCTCAGAGTTAAACCCATATATAAGTGAATAAAGATGCTTTCTCAAGTAATTTGGGGTACATGATGTAGAAAACCAACCAACTTTTCACATTTGAGCTAAATTATCTTTGACAAATGTCCTTTAGGATTTACTTGTCAAGAAATAGCGTTTAAACACCTTAGATTTAAGGACAGCAAACATTGTAAATACAGTATTTCATTGTTATTTCTGAGGATCAGCTGCTCCTGATGATGTTTAAAATGTTTTAACTTTGACTATTCTCTGTTTTTCCCATCAGCCAGTGCACAGACAGTCTCTCCCACCTCTGACCGCCCCATCTCCCCTTCACGAAACCCCACAGCCAATCCCATTGCACAGCTCCGAGGACCGGATCCAGCGTGGGGGGAGCCCCGGCCTCGTAGGGGTGGGACCGAAGAAGGCCCGCTCGCGGACGCGGATCTCCCTGGAGGCTCTGGGGATCCTGCAGAGTTTCATTGGCGATGTGGGGCTCTACCCCGACCAGGAGGCCATCCACACCCTGTCCGCCCAGCTGGACCTGCCCAAGCACACCATCATCAAGTTCTTCCAGAACCAGCGATACAACGTCAAGCACCACAGCCAATCCAGAGAGCCCCTCCCCGGGGAGGAGGACAGGGACAGCTCCAGCCCCAGCGAGGCAGACCTGGGGGAACGGCGAGGCGAGGAGGGCTTCTCCGTTTCCGAGGAATCCAGCGAGGAGGTGTTGAGTACAGAGATGAGACACGGCGAACAAAGAGATGTGGAAATGGAGACAGACAAAGAGGGGGACGATGGGAAAGCGTCAGGAGTGGCGACGTCCTCCCTGTCCCCCTACAGCAGCCTGGACAGCCCCCGCTCTGCAGAACAGCAAAGATGACGCCCAGAAACCAGTCAGCGACGACCGAGGAGAACGGCAGATGGAAGATGAGGCCTCCATCGGGCTGTGAAGCCAAGGTCACCGTTACCAGGGCGACGGCCACGGCGCGCTCACGTCGGAAGGACTCGAGTCAGACCGGAAAGGGACGCCTGGTGTCCACCATCAGAGACGGCTTCTGTTGGAGGACTTTCATATCAAACCAACTGGGGTGGGAACACGTTCCAGTTCGTCACCACACTGCACCAAAAATAAATTCATCTTGATTTTTTTTTTCCCCTCCTGCAGCTCAGCTGGTTAACGTTTGTCACGTCTGAACGAACATCTTCAATCACCAGAATAACGTAGAAGACCCATTTAGACAAATACATATGAATTATATGCATGGACAGAGGAGAGGTGGGATAATCCGCTGCAGATGACAAGTTTGCAACATAAAAATAGCGTTTCTGTTTATTTAAGTACATTTTAGTTGATTGTGTTTACAGGTGACGTGTTGAGAAGAGTCAGGACGAGGTCGGCTTCACTGGAGGAGTCACTGGAAGTCTAAACGTACAAACCTCAATCCAGAACAGTTGGCACACTAAACTTTATCAAAAACATTAAAACAACATTCTGATTATTATTTTTTGTCTTTAAATGAATGGAATTTAATCAAATCAGGTATTTTCAATAACGTTCTGGGTCAGATGCCAGTGAGGTAGCAGATGTCCTCAGACCTGTTTGTACCCTTTTTGCATTAACAGAGTCTTCACAGATGTGCAGGTCAGCCTCTGGCATCAGTACCCCCCCCAACTCCCCCTCGCTATTTAAGATGGACTCAGTTAGACCGGAAGATATTTTTCTCCTCTTTGTGTCAAACTGGGATCAGAAACGTCTGGTGTGAACGCAGTCGACTCTCAGAAACAAAGAAATTGGAAGACATCTTCCAGATGCAGGTTGTAGTTGGATGCGTTTAACCTGCTAACAGTATTGAGATAACCTTTTTATTTTGGTACCATGTAAATATGTTGAAGGAGATCCCTGCATCGACTGATCACACGTTCATATTTATTACCAACTTTACATTTACTGAAATCTGAGTATTATTGTTCTATTTTTTATTTCTGTTATTTTTGTTAAAACAAAGTATTTGAAAATGTGACTGAGATGAGCCAGCCTGAAGACGTCTGAACGCAGTAGATGGTTTCATGTTTGACAGACCGGGTTCTCTCATGTGCTGGTTCTAAATCAGACTGGCAGAAGATGGAACCAGTGGAACAGGGAATGGAAACGCTTTGTTCATTTACAATCTATTTAATAATTCGACAATCATCTCTGTCCAGGGTGAAGTATGTTTGATTGGTTCAGACATGTTCCAACGTTATTCCACAATTCTGTTGTGAACAGGACAAGAAAACCTGATAAAATACTTCCAATCTATTCTGTGTGTGGAGTGTGACTCATGTGCAGAGCAGCTGAACCCTGGATTCATCAGGGTTCCCAACAAACTGCGGCCCGCGGGCCACGTTAGGCTTTGTAATCCGAACGTGTTTAAACTAATTTTACAAAATAAATGAGGTGGTAAAATCATTTTTACAATAACCCTTGCATATGTTTGCTTTACTGCCTGTTAAAGACCAAAAACGTGGGTCGTATCGCTGCTGCTGGTGAAGTTCTGGGTTCTCAAGCCGAGTTCCTGCATCTGCTTCAGCTTTTTTTTTTTTTTTTTTTTTTTTTTTAGGGAGTTGGTGGTGGTGGGACCTGTGAAATACTTTGGTAGACCATAAGTCTATAAAACCAGTTCCCACCCTCGTCTGGGCCAGTAACCACACAACACTATGGGCTGTCCATCCACACACACACACACACACACACACACACACACACACGTGTGGTTTAAAGCGCTCTGAGCCATCAGGGTGACACTGGTCATGGATCTGCTCACTGATGGAGGTTCTAAACGGTCATGAGAGAACAGGATGGAGCATAGATGTCCCTTTAGCTCCAAACACACCTGAAGTAAAATGAGTCCACACAGTTTGGGGCAGGAACCGTCCTCATCCTGCTCCTTTTACTTCCCCGACTCCACATCTCGCATTCTGACTGCCCCCCCCCCAGGTGATGCTACGGTCCAGCGGATCTCTGCTCACACAGCTGGCTATTAGAGCCGTGTGCTGCGCGCACACACACACACACACACACACACACACACACACACACACACACACACACACACACACACACACACACACACACACACACACACACACACACACACACACACACACACACACACACACACACACACACACACACACACACACACACACACACGTGCCCTTTAGAGGTGTGTGTTGGGGGGGCAAAGAGACGCAGGTGCTCTGATGGCTGATATTACCCAGGATGCTCAGGGTGGGGACATTGGGGTTATGGGAGGAGGGGGGGGGGTTGGACCTCTGGAGCTGACACACACACACACCTGTGATCCCCGGCCTCTGTGCTGCAGCGTGATGACACACACTCTGATAAACAGGCTAATACTCGCAGCGGCAGCACTTTACACACCGCTGAACACACACACACACACACACACACACACACACACACACACACACACACACACACACACACACACACAGTATGTGAGTGTGGGGGTTCATGTGTTTGTGCATTCCAATGTTAAATGTAATCTCTTGTTCAGCTTCGACCTATAAAGCAACGAAGAGTAAAGGAAAGGTTTGACATCATTGTCATGTTAACAGATTAGTAAACGGTTAAGACTAAAAGAACCCTCTGCTCTGATTGGTTGATTTAACCTTCTATGATACCCCTGGATCGGGAGGTCCTCCATAAAAAAAAACACACCACGCAATATGTGTCACTGGAAAAGATGTCAAATATGATTGTGTGTGTGTGTGAGAGATCCTAGTAAACACTCACACACACACACACACACACACACACACACACACACACACACACACACACACACACACACACACACACACACACACACACACACAAACCAGCTGAAGATGAAACGAGTCAGAAAACCACATCACATCTCCTAAAATAATAAACGTGGGGTTACAGCAGCTCTGCAGCGCCTTTTAATCACTTTAGTCAAGGTTTTAATAATTTCCTTTAAAAGAAACTTAACACCAACTCCTTTGAGAGGAACGCAAGAAAAATTAGACACTAGTGGTGCTTCCACTTCTGTCTGAAATTTTATGATTTATTTTATTTTAAATAGTGAAAAAGCTTCATTTGCTGTGAAAACACACAAATTCAAAACTTCAGCATCTGTTTGGAAAGGTTGAAAGAATGTTGGTTACTAAAGTTGTTTGATGGATGATGATTAAGTTTGAACTGTAGTATTTTATCTAAAAGTCAACCTTTAAACCACTTAAACCATTGTGATCATGAGGCACAAACGTTCCACAGAATGAGCTTCAAGCACCATCCCTGGACTAGTGGAAGCATAAACGTGATTACATAAGGCGGTGGCGGCTGAATTCACGCTCAGTAAATAATTGTGTCATTGCACACCGACCTCGCTCCATCACCCTGGATTGGATGGCGTATCCGCCACTTCCTGCTTTGACTTTCAAAAAGAAACCGATCTGACACTTTTCTGACAAACATGGTCAGGAAAATGTTGGTTTGTAGCTCCAGGCTTCTGCGTCATGATTATTTTGTCATAATAAAGTCGATTAATATTTGAATTTCTAGAGTCACATAGGAACGAGTGTCATACATGTCAAAACTGAGGCATGTAATTGATTCAGAATCTAAAACATTTAAACATTTCCAGAAACGCGTGTTTGGTTTATCCATGTGATGTGGACTGAAAAGAAATAGCGGTGGTGAAGATTTTAAAGTCTATTCATCAAATATTTTAAGAATGAACAGTAATAATCACTTTTTTTGGGATCATTTAATTAATAAATAGTGGATAGATTAAAAATTTGATAGGTCAATTCTTATTTAAGGTTTTGGGGTAATTTTTCTTAGAGCTGAAAAAGGTAAATATAATCACTGGTAGCTAATCCAAGCAGTTATTCCACATTACAGTAATAATCTGTTAATAGCTGGGGACTGTTTGTCAGAGTAACTTAACACATTACTTTTGTAATATGCAACTAAACAGAAAGCATCGTATCCATTACATAGGAGGTCGATAAGTGACCGGACTCCAGGGGACTGTTTGAACTCCTCCAGCGGATCAGGATTGGTCGGTGTGACCTTGTTGTGACTCAGTGGAGCTGTTGGGGGCACAGCTGGCGGGGTGGCTGTGGGCCCTCCACACCAGCTGCAGACTGTTGTGCAGAAAGAGCCACCAGGTGTCGGGGATTTCACGCTCCTTCCCTCCTCCACTGGTTCCCACTGCAGCCTGCTGAACCGTTGTTGGGTTGGATTAACGCCGGCTGTTCCTCCAGAGACACGAGCCCACGGCTCAGCCGGCGACTGATGCCGTCTCCTGCTCGTCCTCGCTGAGAACGATGGAGCAACGCTCGTCTGGAGTCACTTTCAAGCCGACTTTCAGCCAGAATGTTGGAACTTTGCTAACAATTAGCACTCTTACCACACAGAACAATGACAAGTCTGGGGAACTCAAGACCATCAGATTTGTTTTTGTTAGTCAAAAGCAGTAGAAATTAGGGGCTAGCACCAATAGTAGTGAAGATAGTGGAACTAGAGGCAGCTGATAAACCTTTTTGAGCAATGCAGTGTTTCACTGATGTAAAACATCACAATAATAATCAATGACATGAAACATAGCAACTCAGGATTTATCACAAAACAAGATGGCGCTGCACTAGTGGCGACTGATTACAGCAGCTCTCCCACCACCGGTCTTTAGTTCTTATTTATTTGTTAAACGAAAAAAAGTAACAAACACTCTGCTTTAAGTAACCAAGTAGGGTGCCATGGAGTCCAAAATTGCTGTTCTTGTCCTGGTCTTTGTTTTTTTACACTGGGCAGGGCCCTATTGTTTACAGTAGGGTTCAGCTGTGCTCCGTAACATCGCGGTGCTGCCCCAAGAGAAACCCGATGTCATCCGCGAGCTGAGAAGAACGAAGTGGTGGAGACGTACCAGAGCTGCCTGCCGGGCCAGGAGGATGAAATTCAGACCAGTCCATCATCATGGGGAACGTACGATCTCTCCCCAACAAGATGGAGGAGCTGGCGGTGCTGACCCAGCATCAGAGGGACTTCCATGAAGGCAGCATCATGGTGTCTACGGAGACATGGCTGAGCGCGACGACTCCAGACACGGCCGCTACACTGGATGGATTTAATCTGGGGCGGGCAGACAGGACGAGGGACAGCGGAAAGGAGGAGGGCTGGCAGTATTCGTGAACGATAAGTGCTACTATTAATGGTCAGCCATATTACCTGCCGCAGGAATTCTCACAAGCTATGGTGACAGCTGCGTATGTCCCTCACTCTGCTAACATGGATGCAGCCTGCAATGTCCGCCTCTGTCCACCTTCACCCAGTATGTGACTTATTTTACCAGAGACAGTAAAATACTGGACTTGTGTTATGCCAACACCAGGGAGGCATACATCCCACCCCTCCCTCACCTGGGAAGATCAGACCACAACTTCTCCTGCCCGTCTACAAGCCTCCGTGGGTCCCCTGAGGTTCGGAGACCTACGGAACATGTGGAAGGGCATTAAGTGCATAACTACTTTAACACCAGAATGTAGCCACAAGAGGACGCAAGCCAGTGTCTTATTGTGCCGGACCCAAGCCCGGATAAATACAGACGGTTGCATCAGGAAGGGCATCCGGCGTAAAACTTGCCAAATCAAACATGTGAATCAAACCTATGACTTCTATACCGAATTGGTCAAGGCCCGGGTTAACGACAACCGCCATGGGTGCTGTTGACCAACAGGGTGCCGGTGGAAATTGGACTACTGTTGGTCGAAGGAGGAGAGGAGGAAAGTGTGTTCGTAGGAAGAGAGAGAAGAGGAGCGCCAAGACTATAGGACAGAGTAGGGACATTTAATGTTGGAACTATGACAGGAAAAGGTAGAGAGTTTGTTGACATGATGCAGAGGAGGAAGGTAGACATACTGTGTGTCCAGGAGACCAGGTGGAAAGGTAGCAAGGCTAGAAGTTTAGGAGCAGGGTTTAAGTTGTTCTATCATGGTAAAGATGGGAGGAGAAATGGAGTAGGAGTTATCTTGAGGGAGGAGTTTGTTAGGAATGTCCTGGAGGTAAGAAGAGTGTCAGATAGAGTGATGAGTCTGAAGCTAGAAATAGAAGGTGTGATGTTCAATGTTGTTAGTGGGTATGCCCCACAGGTAGGATGTGAGCTGGAGGAGAAGGAGAAATTCTGGTTGGACTTTGATGAAGTGATGCAGAGCATACCTAGAAGTGAGAGAGTTGTCATTGGTGCAGACTTCAATGGACATGTTGGTGCAGGTAACAGAGGTGATGAGGAAGTGATGGGCAGGTTTGGTATCCAGGAGAGGAAAGGAGGACAGATGGTAGTTGACTTTGCAAAAAGGATGGCAATGGCTATAGCGAATACTTTCTTCTAGAAGAGGCAGGAACATAGGTTGACCCGTAAGAGTGGTGGTAGGAGCACACAGGTAGACTACATCTTGTGTAGATGGTGTAACCTGAAGGAGATCAGTGACTGCAAAGTAGTGGTAGGTGAGAGTGTAGCCAAACATCATAGGATGGTGGTGTGTAAGATGACTCTGGTGGTGAGGAAGATGAAGAGGGCAAAGGCAGAGCAGAGGACAAAATGGTGGAAGCTGAAAACGGAAGAGTGTTGCATGACTTTTAGGAAGGAGTTAAGACAGGCTCTGGGTGGTCAGGAGGTGCTTCCAGATGACTGGACAACTACAGCTAATGTGATCAGGGAGACAGGTAGGAGAGTACTTGGTGTGTCATCTGGAAGGAAAGTAGATAAGGAGACTTGGTGGTGGAATGAGGAAGCATCGGTAACAGACAGACAACAACAGAACCCTCCAGAGCAAGCATAAGTGACAGTGGCGGTGGAAAACTCCCTCATTGAGGAAGAAACTCCACCTTGACTGGGTTGGAAAGGAAATATACTTCTGTATTTGTGCATGATGCTCAGAATGTATACAGTCTTCCTTTTTGCCTCGTAGACCGAGCGTGGCACCAGGGGTTGAAAACACCTAATAAATATCAATACATTAAAACTTATTTTAATAGCAGTTTTAGAACCATATAAATCATAGAACCACATGAAACACCTGCAACATACCCGAGTGGTGAATTCTTTACGGTTCGTCTGTTAAGCTGATCCTGGAATTTCCCGGCGAATCTTGCCGACTGTGCCGAGAATGGTGGTTTTCCGGGCAGGCAGTTGTTGCTCAAGTGAAAGTGATGTGAAAAAGTTGTCAGTTGTCACATTTCTTCCCTTGTCCATGAATGGCTCCATCAGCCTCATCACTATGTTCTCAGACAGTCTCTCCCCACTAGGCCGACTCGGGTCCTTTCTGAGATATGGGATAGCGTTGCAGATGTAACTGGTTTTCAAGTCACAAGCCACCCAAAACTTTATCCCAAACTTGTCCGGTATCGAGGCGATGTACTGAAGAAAACCACAGCGAGTCTTGGATGGAAACAGCTGTTCATCAATGGTGATGTGTCGAACGGGTATGTAGGACTTGATGCAGTTGCCAACAAATGATCCCCACACACCGGAAATTGCAGCAAACTGGTCTGTCTTTGCCCGCTCACTGCAGGTCAACCCATCAAAGCGCAAGTGCTTCATGATGTCCTGGAAGGGGTCTCGGGACATACTTTCAGGAATCAGCACGCTTGGCCTGTCTGCTGTCCAGTAATCAGGCAGTGCTGGAAGCTTTATCAGCCCACGCATGATACAATGGACACGAAAGCCATGAGTTCAGGGACACTCATGAACCACTCCACATTCTCTGTGTGACGCGTCTGTGTAGGTTCTCAGTAATCCAGGTCATGGTTATCCAAAAGCTGTTGAGTCGATCCACTGGATGTTACAGTCTCTCATCCAAGAGACTTCTTCAGTTCAGAGAGTGGCTGATAAAGTCCCAGCTTATAAACCCTGTGGGGTGTGGTCAGTGCTATTCACATTCCAATGAACGTCGTCAAAACCCGTCTGGCTCCTCAACGATTGTTGATGGGGGTCCAAAGGGGGTCGTTGGGATGTGAGTTACACCTTTGTATGCTCATGAGGGTCATCAGCATGAGACACATCACCTGGGTCAATCTGCTGAGACAATCTTTTTGAGAGTGTCGAAAGGACATGATTATAAATGGGAGAAAGGTGATGTCGCAGACCACCCCCTCTATTCAGAGATGGCTTCTCCACTTTGACATGGATGGCCTCTTTCACTCCTCTCTCAAACAAACTAACCCTGTCCAAGATCTGAACATCGGTGTCCTGAAATGAGTGACCCTCTTCCTTGAGGTGAAGGAAGACTGCAGAGTCCTGTCCTGATGTGTTGGCTCGTCTGTGTTGAGCCATGCGTCTGTAGTGGTTGCTTGGTTTCCCCTATGTAGACATCTGAGCATTCCTCGCTGCATTTTACTGCATACACCAGATTGCTCTTCTGACTATGTGATGTGGGGTCTTTTTGGGTGGACCAGTCTTTGTCGGAGGGTGTTGCCCGGCTTGAAATACACAGGGACCTTGTGTTTGTTAAAGATCCTCCTCAGCTTTTCAGACACTCCAGACACATATGGGATCACTATACCATTGCGCTTGCTCTCTTCTGCCCTCACTGGGTTGTTCTCCTTTCTGGATCTTGTGTGAGCTTTCACAAAGGTCCAGTCAGGATATCCACACGTTTTCAGTGCCCCTTTCAGGTGCTGGTGTTCTTTCACCTGTTCTTGGGTACTGGTTGGTAGCTTATCAGCCCTGTCTTGCAGGGTCCTGATGACGCCCAACTTGTGCTCCAGTGGGTGGTGAGTCAAAAAGCGGGTATTGGTCGTGTGTGTTGGTTTCCTATATAACCCAACAGACAGACAGACTTCTGTCATCTTTTATGCTGACCTCACAATCCAAAAAGGGCAAACTGTTGTCCTTTACATCCTCTCTGGTGAACTTGATGTTGCTGTCCACCGAGTTGATGTGTTCGGTGAAAGGTTGCACCTCGTGGATTTTTTTACCTTAACCCATGTGTCGTCCACATACCGGAACCAGTGGCTTGGTGGTGTTCCGTTGAACGAGGTAAGGGCCTTGTGTTCCACCTCTTCCATGTACAAATTCGCCACGATAGACACGGGCGAGCCCATGGCACATCCGTGTTTCTGCCTATAGAAGATCCCTCTGTCCTGGAAGTAGGTTGTGTTGAGACAGAGGTCCAAAAGTTTGCAGATCTGGTCGGGGTTGAGGTTTGTCCTGTCGCTGAGGGTGGTGTCCTGTGAAAGCCGTTGTCTTACTGCTTCCACAGCCTCCACATGTGTCCCCACAACGAACAGGGAGGTGACGTCGTAGGACACCATGGTCTCATCTGTATCCAAACTCAGTCCTCTTACCTTTTCCACAAAGTCCATGGAATTCTCTATATGATAGGGGTTGTTACCCACTAGCGGGGCCAAGATGGTTGCAACATGCTTGGCAATGTTGTAAGTGACCGAGTTGATGCTGCTGCTGATGGGTCTGAGTGGGGTTCCTTCTTTATGAATTTTGGGGAGGCCATATATGCATGGTATAGCCTCCCCAGGATACAGGCGAAAATAGAGCAGGCGGTTTAAAGTTTCCTCCGTCTGTAGCTCCTGTAGGCAGTCCACAACCTTCTTTTTGTAGCTGCTGGTTGGATCGCGCTTCAGGGTCTCATAGGTTGCTGAGTACGGACATAACCTTGCTGTGGTAATCCGTTGTGTTGAGGATTACCGTGCATCTTCCTTTGTCTGCTGGAAGGATGGTGATGTTACTGCCTTCCGTTCCTGGGTGGAGAGGTTGGAAGGGGGGACCTTCGCTTCAGAAAGGGCTGCTGTTACCTTTAGCCTTAGTCCCTCTGCTTCTGTTGTTCTTTTTGATTGCTGATTCCATAGCGGTAATGAGGTCCACTACCGGTATGTGCTGTGGGGTGATGGCGAGGTTCAATCCTTTGGTGAGGACATCCTTCTCTGGTTGGGTGAGTTCTCTGTCTGATAGATTCCTCACCCATCGGTCTTGTGAATTTTCTGTAGATGTACTCAGTGGTTTCTGCCTCCAGCATAGTTCTTCTGGCCTTGCGCTTTTCCGAGATTGGAGGTTTTGAAACTTACGTCTTTGCCTTTCCTTGCTCTTCGAGTGTTGAATCCTGGGTGGCAAAACTGACGTGTGTTTCATCGAGAGCTGGTCAGCCTTGGTCTTCAGTGCCTCGATGGTGAAGTGGACCTTCCTCACTCTCTTATTTAGGAGTTGGTTTTGAGCCTTCTCCAGAATGATGTTGGCACGGTGTCCCTTCACTGAAGATCCCAGTCGTAAGCTGCTTGGGATGATGTTGTTCTGTCGACATCTCAGGTTGAAGCGCAAGTGGTTTCTGTAGTCTGCGATCTTCCTTGCTGTTCTTTCGTACTCCCATACCACACTGAGGGTGTTACTCCAAAAGTGGTTTGCAAGATGTCAGCCACTCTCTGAACTGAAGAATTCTCTTGGATGAGAGACGAAACGTCTTCAAGAACTTTCTTAAACATCCAGTGGATCGACTCAACAGCCTCTGTGTGACGTGCATGTTCAATTGTCCATTGTTGAATGGTTTGAAGCATTTGAAGGGAGATGAAAGTCAGGAAGCTCTGAAGGCAACTGGTGATACTTCTCGCCTGAGCTGTTGGCGCTCCCTCTGCACTGTATGCCTCTATGGGGTTGAAATTGAGAGGCATTCCAACCTCTTCCTCACGCCACACTGTGCAGTCTTTTCCCATGTGTATTGGACCAGTCCCCAACCGACTTTTCTTCTCGGGTTGAGGCAGTCTCCTCATCTGCAGTGTGAACAAATTCAAATTATGAGCAATGGGAATGTCACACAATATCACAAATGCATGCATGTATACAGACAGCATATATATGCTGTATATATTGAACTAAACAAAGGAAGAAACCAAATGGAGGCAGTCTGTCCCAAAAGTCCCTTCACACAGTGATATAAGCACAATTGAGGAGGTGGAATCTGCAGAAAAGGCAGAGTGGATGTGTCTCCAGTATACCTTTTCCGTTTCCCACTTTCTCATTTGAAATAAAACAGGAAATAATCTGAAATGAAATCTAACCTGAAGACAGCTCAGGGTTCGAACCTGATTGAAGGTCCAAGTTTTCTTCGTCCGAATCGAAAGGGTTGATGTCACCTAGGATCATTTCCAATACCTGTTGAGTGTCGATTCGACTCTGCATCTTGATTGCTGGGAGAGGAAACTTGCGGAACAGGGTACTGAAGGGTGGTGAAGTAAAAGCTACTGTATGACCACTACGTATTTATATCCACCCCAGCACAAAAAAATCTTCCCCCATCTGAAAATCAATAGGCTATTAGACAAAGGCAAAGTAGACAATAGCTGGCGTCTTCGATGAGACATGGGCTATTCAGTATTGTGCTTACTAAACAATTGGAATCAGCATTACTAATGAGTGGAGCTTACGATGGGATGTGGCCGAATAAGTGTCGTGCTTCTAAACAATGGAAATGTACAGTATCTCTTGTTCTGGGCCATCAGGCCTTTGCTTTCAGATCAATTTCTGGCTCTCCTGGTCTCTCAGCCCTACCTCCACCCCCGACACGAGCCAGGGCTCAGAGAGGATACACATACAAAGTCTGAGGTGTGCCACCCCCCTGCCTCCCGGTTGCCTGCCGTTTCAGATGTCAACCACATTTGCAAATTAATTGTAGCATACCAGGCACCTTTCGCTAGCAGTGACTTAGCTCTTGAAAGTTCAGAAAAGGCCAGGAGTGCGCCCCAGGAGTGCGCCCCCCCAGCACCAGACTAACACCACACTCTGACAACGTGCCCATCAGTGTGACCACAGGGGATGTAGAGTATAACTTTATTTATCCCTTAAGGAGGTTCCGTCTGGGAAATTAATTGGAGATGTGAGGAGGACCCTGCAAAGGATTAACCCTCGCAAGGCTGAAGGACTGTTCCCACTAGCTGGCAGAGGTGTTAACAGACATCTATAACACCTCACTGCAGCTAGCAACGGTCCCCAGTAGCCTGAAGTCCGCCACCATCATCTTGGTCCCCAAAGGCCACTCAGTGAAGGACCTGAATGCTCATCGGCGGGTGGCCCTCACCCCATTAGTCATGAAATGCTTTGAGAAGCTGGTCATGGCACACATCAAGGACTCCATTGACATAACTTGACCCCCACCAATATGCCTACAGGAGGAACTGCTCCATGGATGATGCCATCTCCTCTGTGGTCCACACATCCCTCATGCATCTGGAGAGCAGGGACTCCTACATTTGCCTGCTCTTCCTGGACTTAACCTCGGTGTTAAACACCATCATCCCACAGACCGTGGTGCAGAAGCTGTCAGAGCTGGGACTGTCTGCAGCCACAGGGAACTGGGTCCTGGACTTCCTGGCAGACAGATCACAGACCGTCAGAATTAACAACACGGTCTCCTCCCCCATCACCCTCAGCACCAGATACCCACAGGGCTGCGTGCTCGGCCCCCTCCTGTTCACCCTACTGACATGACTGCTCGGCGAAACACCCAGGCTGTCATAGTAAAGTTCGCAGACGACACAGTAGTGGTGGGACGCATCCAGAATGGTGAGTCTAAATACAGAGAGGAGGAGGAGCATTTGGTGCACTGGTGTAGCCACAACAACCTCTGCATCAACCACCACCCCCACACAGTCCCCCTGCTCTACCTTGTCCCTTACTGAATCCCAGGTGAGAAACCATCTCTGGAGGATCATGTCGAGGAAAGCTGCAGGTCCAGACGGCACCAGCTGTGTGGGATCCTTGGACACCTGATTCTGAAGCTGGGGAGGGATCCACAGCTGTGGAAAACATCCTGCGTGATTCCTGTCCCAAGACGCCGCACCCCAAGGACCTAAATAGCTACAGGCTGGTGGCACTAACATCCCACCTTAGGAAGACCCTAGAGTGTCTGGTCCTTTGTTATCTCCACCCCCTGGTGAGCCCATCACTGGACCCACTCCAGTTCGCTTACCAGCCTGCCATTGGGGTGAGCGACGCAGTCATCTTTATGATTACGATGGCGCCGCGGATGGATGCCTCGGTCGTTTTACTTTATTTTGTGTTTTTTGTCGACCTTCGGGTCCGTTTCTGAGTGCTATCCCATCACCTACTCCTCAAAAGAACTGCTGGCCATCAGACAGTTCTTACCGGGTCATTTTATGCCGTAGTTTGTGTCAGATCCGAGCAGTTTTGCGGAGCTCTTGATCGGCGGAGCTGCGGCCCTTTATGGGCTGCGGCCACGCAGACGACGGGGTAAGAGCTGGCGTGCTGGTGAGACTCCGCCAGCAGGGATTCAGGACCCCGCTGCCATCAATACATCTGGCTAATCTCCGCTCATTCCCCAATAAACTGGACGAGCTGCACCTCCTCTGCGGGAAAAATATGGACTTTGCGCATTCCACTGCCCTGTGTTTCACTGAAACTTGGCTCAGTGAATTGATCCCAGACGGCACTCTACATCTGCCGGACTTTCGACTTCATGGAGCGAACTGCGTCAAGGAGTGGTCGGGGAAAACCAAGGGCGGTGGAATATGTTTCTACATCAACGAAGATTGGCGTAAGGATGTCACAGTGCTCAGCAGATTCTGTGGACCGAACATTGAGTCATTCTTCATCAACTGTAGGCCCTTTTCTCCGCGGGAGCTCTCCTCTTTCGTGTTCGTCTGTGTTTACATTCCACCGCAAGCTAATGTGGATGTCGCACTCCATACATTAGCGGAACAAATCATGGACATTGAAAGAAAACACCCGGACTCATTTTTAATCATCCTGGGGGACTTCAACAGAGCGAAACTAAACAACTAGCTCCCCAAATACAGACAGCATGTCACCTGTCCGACGAGGGACAACACCACGCTGGATCACTACTACAAGGTAACTAAGGACGCTTATCGCTCGGTCCCCCGCGCAGCTTTGGGACACTATGACCACTGCCTCGTCCATCTCATCCCAGCCTACAGGCAGAGACTGAGAACATCTCACCCTGTGGTGAAAACGGTAAAGAAATGGACCAACAAAGCAGGAACTGCAGGAGTGTTTTGACTGCACCGATTGGAGTGTTTTTGAAGCTGCCATGGACAACCTGGATGATTACACGGACACTGACAGCCTATATTAGCTTCTGTGAGGACCTGCGTGTGCCAACCAAGACCTTCCACACATACAGCAACAACAAGCCATGGTTCACAACCAAGCGGAGACAACTGTGCTTGGCTAAGGAGGAGGCCTACAGATCTGGGGACAGGGCTCTGTACCGGCAGACCAGGAACACACTAACATAGGAGATCAGAGCAGCTAAGAGGTGTTACTCTGACAAGCTGAAAGAAAACTTTTCAGCTAACAACCCCTCGTCGGTAGAGAGGTCTGCAGGACATCACCGGCTAGACGCCCGTCCCCCCCGCCGAGGCCAACAAGAACCTGGCTGACGACCTCAACAGATTCTATTGTAGATTCGAAAAGGACTTCACACCCACCACCCCCAATCCACTACCTGCAGCCCAGATGACACCACCATTCGCACCTCCACTCCCCTCAACAAAGACTGTCTGCACCCCACCCCCTTCACACCCCCTGCCCGCCCCACCCCCAGCCCGCCCCATCCCCAACCCCCCTCAGTGTGACTGTCCAGGAGATAAGTCAGCAGTTCCACAGACAAAAGATCAGGAAGGCGCCAGGCCCTGATGGTGTCTCCCCCTCCTGCATCAAGGTCTGTGTGGATCAGCTGGCTCCAGTCTTCACACAGATCTTCAACAGATCCCTCCAGCTGTGTGAGGTACCCTCCTGCTTCAAGCGCTCCACCAGTAGGTAGGAATCTGCTTCACTATTAACCGTAAATTGTTGATATGTATAGTTTTTATTTATGCATAACCCCCCCGCAGTCATGCAAATTTCCCCACTGTGGGACAAATAAAGGTATATCATATCTTAAAACGGCATCAAAATATGACCTCTATATATGACGCAATAAACAAGTATTAGATTAAAATATATAATAGTAATTAATGGGGACAACAGTTGTCCCCCCCAGTGGGGACAACAGCCTGGCTCAGGGAGATGTTGAAGATGTCTGAAGACATCTGTGAGCTCATCAGCAGTCTCAGGATACGACCAGGAATGTTGTCAGGACCTCGGGCATTCCGTGTTTTCCTTCTGAGGACTTGCCTCACGCTGTCCGGAGAAAGCGTCAACGCCTGGTCACCAGGAGGGGGTGGAGTTTTCTGTGCCGGGATGCTGTTGTCTTGCTCAAAGCGCGCAAAGACGTCATTTAGCTGGTTCAGCAGAGTGGTGGAGCTGGCGCAGGACTGCGGAAGGGGCTTGTAGTCCGTAATGGACTGAATCTCCCGCCACAGGTTCCTGGTGTCTCTGCTGTCTGCGATCCTCCTGGGAGTACTGTCTCTTGGCCACTCGGATGCCTCGTGACAGGTTGGCCCTTGCTGTCCTTAGGCCCACCTCGTCCCCAGCTCTGAAGGCTGCGTTCCGTACCCTCAGGAGACTGTGGGCTTCCCCTGTCAGCCATGGCTTCTGGTTGGCTCGAATGGAGATGATTCTGGTGAGGGTGACATCCATGCATTTCCTCATGTATGCAGTGACACTCTGTGTACTCCTGGAGGTCTGTGGTGTTTGGGCGTGGGCTTTGTAGGAATCTGTCGTATAGACATTTTCCAGGATGTTTGCTCCTCTGGTGGCAAAGTTGATATGTCTATGTAATTTTGGAAACACTCTTGCGGTTTGCATGGTTAAAGTCCCCTGTCAGAATGAGGAAGGCTTCTGGGTGGGCTGTCTGCTGCTCACTGATGTGATGGTAGAGATCATTCAGTGCCTCACTCCTGTTGTTGCTGGAGGTGGGAGCGATGTATACTGCTACCAGCAATATGGCAGAAAACTCCATAGGCAGGTAGAATGGCCAGCATCTGATGATCAAAAACTCCACCAGAGGAGAGCAGTGTGTGCAGACCACAGCAGCATTGCGGCACCAAACGTCCCTGATGTAAACCGAGTCCCCCACCACAGGCCTCCCCCCCCCCCCTCGACGATCGCTGCGTCAGCCCGGTAGCACGTTAGCCGGTCGAGCTGAATGGCACATTCCGGGTTGCTGTTGGTGATCCATGTTTCCACAAACACAAAGACACAACACTCATCCACAGATTCGAAGTGTGAACTGGCAGTAGGAGGCGGCCCTGACCAAGGTGTCTTCCCTTTTATAAGATCCTCACTGGACGCACCCTGAAGTCGCTGCCCGCCGCTCTACCTCCCCATCAGCTGCATGCGCACAGCTCCTGTGTGCATGTGTTTTGGGACTATAATGATGTATATGCATGCCACTCACAAAACCTTTTAGAGTGGGAAGATAATTTCACCTAAGAGACAATCAAGTACATTTCATTTCAGAAACAGATTGATGGCAAATGCAGAATTTAACAACACATGGACCGTTAAACATTTCTGAGGACAAGGGTAAAGCCTTGACTGGAGATTGACAAATATAATGAGTTACAAATGCTAATATCCATTTTGTTTTCCATTGTTATGGGAAATTTGATTACATTTATTGCAAGATTGATTTACTGATTTATAACAACAGACACCTGCCAGCTTGACACAACCATTTGCCATTTACTGCTTTTTATTTTGAATTTAATATTACACTGAATTGACTTCAATCTTTTGACCCCGCCATTTACAATATTTTCTGTTCAATAATTATTATTTTATATTTCACAAAAGATAAATCAAATTGAGCAGCAGCAGCCATAGACAGCCATCAGAACCCAAAAAAAAACTCCAGAGCAGAGGAATCAGGAAGTAGATATAGGCTGTGATCTCGGCAACTCCACCCTCCTCATCAGTCTTAAATGGGGAGACACCTGCAGGGAATCACTGACAAGACCTGGCAGTCTGTGTAATTAAGGGGGTGTGGTTCTGTGTGATTTAAATCATTTACATCGTATCTGTTAATAATTCTTTTTGGCACACAACTTCAACTTTTAATTCAGTTGTAGAAACCACGGACTTCAAAGGGCATCTCTCATCAAGAAATACGAGGCTTTTAGAGAATCATTATAGGAAGTTTGGAAAGTTGGAAAGTCAGAACTGATGTTTATAAATTTGGCAACGGAGCAAAAAGAAACTCCAGCAGTTAATCTTGAGTTTACTTTCCTGCCACAGATTTGTGCAAAGTTTTTCAAAGAAAAATATATTGGAGGCTTCTTTCACCTCGTTGGAAGTGATTAGCTCCACCTGTGATGTTCTCCTCAGCTGGTGGTGATCAGCCTTGGATGGGAGGAGATATAAGGTGTTTGGTTTCCTGACAGGCTCCAGAGTCAACACCATCAGTTGGCTTTCTGTGTTGGGGGGGGATGTTGAGCTGTAGTATGGGTTAAGCTTTATCTGGTCAATGAAGTAGCATTTAAGGCTTTCATTCAATTGTTTCACTCAGGTGCAAAGCTTCTTGGGGCAGGTCTTAGGTGATTTCTTTGACAATATTTCACCTGCTCAAAAACATCAAGTTAGTAGTAACATCAAAAGAATGCTACCAACTTGAATGGGGATAGACATATTTCTGTCCCTCTCAGTATTGAAGGGGGTCCCCCAGCCTCAATATTGGTCTTTTATAAAGAAAGCACACTTGATCCCCACTGGGGAAATCTTTCCTTGCATTATATATTTGAACATGTGTATGAATATCCCTAAGAACTGTGAGCATGCAATTTTAATGCAGTGGGAGTGAGTGATTGACAGCTATGCCATGGTGCGCCCCCAATGAGCAGCTTTTAGGAGATGCATACCTTATTAATCCTGGAGCAAATTGCACAGGGAAGCAGCGCCTTGCTCAGGGGCACCTCAGGAAGTGAATTGACACCTTCCACTGCCAGGTCACACTCGGTGTATATACATACCATATTGGCCCGAATATAAGACGACCCCCTCTTTTTCAAGACTCAAGTTTGAAAGACTTATTGAACACCAAATTTAATTTTTATACAGAAAATTACAGTACATCTCCCGTACATTACTCTGTGACACCATATTTCACAGCCGTTTTGCAATTGTTTGAAGACTCTACCTCATTTATCAGCATCATCTTGAAGTTTGCATCATAACTTCTCCTCACCTGCCGGTTAACCTGGCCGATCTTCGACCCACTTTTCTCCAGATTGTTGCTACATTTCTCCATTTTGTTATGTCTTCTTTCTTTCTTAACGCTATTTGTTCTTCGTGCTACCGCCATTTTTATTTTTCTTCTTTGTGACAGGGGTTCACTTTTGCCTGGGGAGTTAAGTTCAGCATTCGCTTTAAAGATATCTAGCGCCATCTAGCTTTGTGAATGGGTATAATGTCTAGACCCCGAATGTAAGACAACCCCCACTTTTTCAGTCTTATTTCAATGCAAAAAACATTCTTATATTCAGGCCAATATGGTAGGTCTTGAACCAGTGACCCTCTGGTCCCCAGTCTAACATTAGTGGACTGAGCTACTCCCACCCCCACAAATGCAGCATTGGACCTCAAAATTTGCATTTGTCTGCCTGACCCTTTCCAGAGCCTCCCTATCAGCCTGAGAGCAGCTCTTGAACCACACCAGCATACTGTTGGTGAGGATGCTCCCCACAGAACACCATTAAGACAGCAGCAGGTCCTGGGACACGTTGAAACTTTTTTATATACTCTATTAATCCCCAAAGGGGAATTAGTGGCACACTCTAGTTAGTCAATTCACATGCATATGTTAGTGTGTACAGTCCCTGAACAACAAACCCATTGAGTTGTCTGACTGCTGCACTGTTGCATGCAGCCAAAAATCTAAAACTAATCAAGCCACAGAACTTGCCTTTGCAGTGGAACTGCTTTGGAAATATCCAACTATCTTCTTGGACTTTTCTGGGATGTCGGAGAGCTGTCTGCTCAACGGCCTTCACTAAGTTAAGGGTGTGAGCTCCACATGGCATGTTTGAGCCATAACTCCCTTGCACAAGCCCCCATATTGGCAGCCTCAACTGTTACAAGGCATCAATCGGCTTTTATTTATAAAGCACTTAATCACACCAACTGGCATTTTGAAGCACTTCTAAACTGAGAAACCCAACAGGACCCTTCAGAGAAAGTAATTTGCACGCATGTGAAGCTTAAAATTTAGACTTGATTTCCCCTTGATCAATGTTTACTCACATGCTTATGTTGTATAAAGGATCCTGAAACACTGCTAGGTCTGCAGGTAAGCAATTAATGCAGGGGGAGGCAGAGTTGGGGGCAAGTCACCTGGAGGATGTAGAGAGGAAGGATGAAATGGGGTGGACACATGTCTGTCTAGTGCATGTGTACACTGCATTTCACAACGTTGGCACTCTTGCGACACCACCATTTTGCATTTTCACATGTGTAACAGTGGACACATTGTAGAGCAGCAGTTAGGGCTCTAACCACACCAACTTGAGTGATCTGACTGCTAGAACCTAACATGAATGGTGCTGACATGTAATAACAATGTTCCTAATATGTGGTAGTGGAGTGTCTGTGCTTGCTTATTATCTCTGCCTAATGTCAGAAGCTCTGGTCCCTGGTAGACGGCGTACTGTTGCATATCATATTATAGAAGACGGCCACTGGCCAGCACCCTGTTCCTGTGCAGTGTATTCCTGCACAATCTGGTCCATTACATCCACACCACACTTTGCTTAGAGTGATGGTGTTTGACTTCTTTGTTGGTATTCACTCTGTGTACCATGCTGTGCATGGTACACAGAGTGAATGTAGAATGTCTTCTTCTGTTTTGCCTCATGCACCGTGAGCATGGCGCCAGTGGTTAAAAACGTTTAATATTAAAAATTTTCATAGCACTTTTAGAACGACATGAAAGACCCGCAACATACCTGAGTGGTGAATTCTTTGCGGTCTGTCTGATCCTGGAATTTCATGCTAAGCAGTTGTTGTGCAACTCATGTGAAAGTGGTCCATAGTCACATTGCTGCCTTGTCCAGGAATGGTTCCATCAGCCTCCTGACTACGTTCTTGAACAGTTTTTCCCCCTGGGATGACTTGGGTCCTTTCCAAGATATGGGAGGACATTAGATACTTTGGGGGGGGCTTGTGACTTAAACTGTCTGGTTTCATTGTGATGTACTGCAGGAACGTGCAGCGAGTCTTGGAAAGAAACGGCTGTTGTGTCAACCGGGTTTGCAGTTGGTGACAAACTATCCCCACACACCGGAAATTGCAGCAAATCTGTCAGTCTTGGCTCGCTCACTGCAGGTGGACACGTCAAAGCGCAAGTGCTTCGTGATGTCCTGGAAGCAGTCTCTGGACACTTTCAGTGATCAGTGTGCTTGGCTTGTCTTCTGCCCAGTAGTCAGGCAGGGCTGGAAGCTTTATCAGCCCACGCGAGAGGACAATCAAAATAAATGTAATGACTTCAGGGAGTCATGAACCACTCAACATGCCCTGTTCGATCGTCCATTCTTGAATGATTCGAAGCGTGCTTAAAAACCAGGAAGCTCGGAAGGTGACTGGTGGTGCTTGCCATTGCCTGAGCTGTTGGCGCTCCCTCTGCAGTGTATGCCTCTATGGGGTTTAAATGGAGAGGCATTCTTCACGTCACACTGTGCCATCTTGTGTGTATACAGTCCTCAACAGGCTTCTTTGGGTTGAGGAGCAGTCTTCTCATCTGCACTGAGCAAATTCAAATTGAGCAATGGGAAAGTCGAACAATATCAAATGCATGCTAATACATACATTTACAGTCTGAAATGAAATCCAACCTGAAGACTGCTCAGGGTATGAATCTAGTTGAAGGTCCATGCTTTCTCCAGGTGATTCAGAAGGGTTGATGTCGCCCAGGATCATTTCCAATGCGTGAGTGCTGATTTGTCACTGCATCTTGACTGCTGGGAGAGGAGCTTTGGCAACAGATCTGACGGGTACTGAAGTGAGAAACTTCTGTAGGACTAAGTATTTACATTCACCCCAGCACATTGCAGATGTACTTGTGTAAACAAAGAGTATCTCCTCTATAAACAAATTACCCTTTTGAATTCCACCCCTCTGATATTTTAATGTATTCTACATTTTTATGATCGTTTTACCCCCCCCCCCCACCTCATCCAATTGCTCATCCCCTTTTGATGCCAAGTCAGCCCCCGTCGTATCATGGGGTCACGGTGTAGTCGACGTCATCTTAATCTGGTCAAAGGACAAAAGTCTCTGGAGCAGCAAAAATTTAATTTTTATGGGGGCTCAAACCCCTGCTCATCCACTGTAGCTCTCAATTTGTCATCCAAATCATTCAGACTAGGCCGGTGCTGGCTGAGTCAAGAGACGCATTTGGTGCTTACTCTCGGCTGCAACATATTGAGTGGCATTAGACAGCAGGCGCTCACCCTTTGCCTGCTTCGGTTTGTGGATGAGGGTGCTTGGCGGAGGAAGGGAGATCAGTACCCTTTTCAGGTTGGTATGAAGTGATCTCAAAGTCTGGTGATACATGGATGTGGTATTAGCTCTCCGGAAGTGGCATCTGAGGCCAATCTGTGTCCCCCCCAGGAGAATGGGTTGAAATTCTGTTGCCTTCCTCGTCGTCTAAGTTGCTTCTCGCACTCTTGCTGCAGGAGAATTGAGGGATGCTAGATTCTGATAATTTATTCAGTCTTGATGGTAGAAACTTGTTCACAGGATAAGCTCTTGAGATGAGTCAGTATCACTGTCCAGTGTGGAAAGGTTCGTATTTGAAGTTGTCATTGTGCCATTTGGGGTTTGTCACTGACCCAGGTGATGTGACCCTTCTGGGATTGCAGGGGGCTGAGAAACCAGGAGGTGAACACCTGTGTTGTAAAATGTAAATGTTGTTGGGATGGGCTTGAATCAAGCATAATACAGTATTTGGTGTAACGGTTGTCAGAGCACCAGTCTTAAAATGCTGCTGCTTTAAATTAGACATGATTCATCACGATTGCCAGACTCCACCTCAGACCCTCTTCATGTGGTAACTCCCACCAACCTCATTGCTCTGGGTGCTTTACACAAATAAGCAATTGTGCCAATCATAAATTTTGAAGTGCTTTTACAGACGGAACCTGTCCAGCAACAGTTTCTATGTGCTAATTGTAATCAATGATGGGTTGGAGCAGGAGCTCATTAACCAGCTTCCATGTTTATCTTTCCTCCTGACCACCTCCCTAGAAATTTCTGAATGGATGGTGGAGCACACAACACCACAGGTGTCCATCCACTGCACTGAACCTGTGACAGTTGGAGTTTTCCCTTTGGGTTGGACACTAGAATCAGAATCAGAAAATGTGTTGTTGCCAGGTAGTCAAGTTTACCACACGAGGAACTTGATGCGGTATCCGGTGCATTAAAAGGTGGCAAGAAGCAATAAGGAATTGTAAAGTTTTTTTTCTTTTATATTTTAAGTTATATTTAAGGTGAGGTATATGGTTGGTGTTTACAAGGAAAAAATACCAAGTGTAAACTGTTGTTGTAAAGTGGTGAGGAGCGGATGGTTACCTGGGCGGGGGCATTGTTCATGAGGCTGACTGCAGTGGGGAAGAAGCTATTTTTGGCATGAGGTCCTGGTCCGGATGGACCGTAGCCTCTTGCCAGAAGGGAGGGTCTGGAACAGTTTGTGGCTGGGATGAGCGGGGTCAGCAGCAATCCTGGCTTCACATCTACGAGTCCTTGTGTGGGAATAGTTCCTGGAGGTGTGGAAGGCTGCAGCCGATCACCCTCTCCAGAGCCAATAACATGCTGCAGCTTGGCCTTGTCCCTGGCCGTGGCTGCAGCAAACCACACTGACATGGAGGATGTGAGGATTGATTGAATGGTGGCAGTGTAGAAGTTCTTCCTGTGAAGATGGTGGTGAGACTTTTTCAGCTGCCACAAGAAATACATTCTCTGCTGAGCCTTCTTGGTGAAGGGGCTGATGTTCTGCTCCCGGGAGCTGGTGGTGCCTAGAAAGCAGAAAGACTCTACAGGGGTCACTGGAGTGTCAGATGACGGGAGAGGGCAGGAGGGTCTTTCCTGAAGGCCACCATCATCTCCACTGTTTTTGAGAGCGTTGAGGTCCAGGTTGTTCCTGCTGCGCCATGATACCAGGCGGTCCAACTCTCTTCTGTAGGCTGACTCATCCCCATCAGATATTGTCCTTGTACAGGGGATGACAGGAGGGAGCTTGAATAAAAATTGTCGATGTAAATGGTACCCAGTTTGTGTTGATTCAATTATCCAGATCATGGTTATCTGAAGCTGTTTAGATCAATCCACTGATCTCGGAGTTTCTTGAAGACGTTTCACCTCGTCCAAGAGGCTTCTTCAGTTCCAGTGGTGGTTGGTCTCGATTCGGACTGTCCGGACAACACACGAGACATATGACATCAATCTGGGTGGGCTAAAAATTGGATATAGGCGACCAGTCTGAACAAGGCCTAGAAGGTCTGGTTGAGGTGTGCTGTCACTGAGGGTGTTCTGTGAAAACCGTTGCCTTACTGCTTCCACCGCCTCCATTGTGGGACCATGGTCTGATCTGTATCCAGTCTTAGTCATCATCTTTTCCAAAGTCCTATTTTTTTTTTATATGGTAGGGATTATTCCTCACTAGCGGGGGCCAAGATGGTAGTAACATGCTTGCCGATGTTGTGACCAAGTTGATGCTGCTAACGATATGTCGAGGGGGGGCTCCTTTATGAATTTTGGGGAGGCCATATATGTTTGCGATGGCTTTGCCAGGGTACAGGTAATGGTATAGCAGGCGGTTTATGGTTTCCTCCTTCTGTAGCTGCTGGTTGGGTCGCGCTTCAGGGTCTCATGTGTTTGTCGCTGAGTACAAACATTACCTTGCTGTGGTGGTCTGGCATAATCTTTAGGGTCAGATTGGTTAGGGTTTTCAATGAGTTTATTGGTTAAATGGGAGTATCCCAACCGGCCAATAATGTGACATCATCGTATGGTTTGGCAAAATTCCTTAATTGGCATTGTGGCCTCTGGAGGATTGTGACCATGGTGGAATATTTTGAAATGAAGGGAGTTTTTTAGTTTAGGTCTTTCCCACAGAAATGTTGAGGCATTGTTTCAGGAAGGGTTTTGAATATTGTCTGGCTAGTAAGGCCTTAACCCATTTTAACCCAAGTTAACAATTTTTAGATTTTTGTAATGATTTTCAGAACATTTGCATAAAATGGGAATACAAACATGTTGGACCTCCCAAAACTCCTTTATATCAAGTAAAAGAAATACAGGCTGTCCTCAAATGAGGACACTGGGTTGATATGTATACATTCCGGCCAAATAAAAGACCTATATTGTCTTCTGAAAATGGAAATAAACGATTTCTACTTGATAAAAAATGACAAATGAACCAAAAACACTTAATTTAACATGTTCAGAAGCTGCTCATTCCTTAGAATGATATGGAACAAAACGTAACACCTAAGCTTACATTACAATTTTTACAATGTTCTTTGGTTGAGGAACATTTCCTTTTGACTTGGATTCTTGCCGCCAACGCTGTACATTCTTTATTGGTTGTACTGTCATGATTTGTAGCAATTGTAAAACATTTGTTGTCCACCCATTTCACAATGGGAATTTCTTCATTGTGATCAAACCTGGAATCGCATTCCTCTCGGTTCTTCATTGAATTTAATTCCTTCAGTTGGCACTTGCTGATCCTGTTTTCCCTCATTGTTCCCGTGGCATTGAATCCCAAATTCCTCAAATGAACATATTACCAAAGTGTACATTTTAAGAGAATGGGTTATCTACAACTGAGAGCATATTCAGCACCACCTTAGAACCGAGCAACAAATCGCTGTTTTCTTCATTAGCAGACCCTTTGCCAATACAGATCAAAATTGTAGCAGTATCCTGACACCACACAATACCAAAAATTTATACCCAAATCAAATTGGTTTGCCCCGCATGAATTGCTTGACAGTGTTATGTCCATAATGGCACACAATCTTTTCGTCAACTGACAAATTCTCAAACACTCCAAATTTTTGGAAAGATTCTTGAAGCATAGTAATCAGTGGCCATTTTATTTATCATAATGTTTATAACTTCTATCGGAGTAAACTAAATGACAAATGGATATACCAACTAGGGTAATAAAACATGTAAACACATATCTTCGCTAATTCATGGAGTAACTTGGATAGTCGTACAGTAATTCCTAACTGTGGTACACTTGGATCTTACCTTGCAATCTCTTCTGTACATAAAAAAAAAAAACCTGCCCACCAGAAGCTCCAGTCAATAAATGCTCTGCAGCGCGTTCAGCTCTCGTGTATGTTAGTCACTTTACAACTTTCAAACGTGTTATGTTCAAGCTTTTTCCCGCCTTGCAGTGCAAAACTTGTTTAGAACAATATATGAACATTATTTCATATTAGAAGTATGAAACTCATTATGGTTTGAGCTTGTTTCTTCCACTTGAGGCAGCGCCTCTTCCGATGCATATCGCTTTTGTAATGCCCAGTGTCCTCATTTGAGGACAGCAAAGTTTACACCGTTCTATAGCTTATAATTACAAGCCTATTTCAAAAATAAGGGCATATAAATAAACCCTTCTGGACACTAGTCCCTGAAGACCAGCATACGCAGATCAAAATTAAAGAAAATATTGGTAATCACTTTCATCGGTCAACCTTTCTGGCATAAGCTGCCTACGCATGCTTGATGCCCCACTTCAGGTTTGATCTGGCCAAGCTGTAATTTTCCATGTCTCCAGACCTGAAGGCAGTGGTAGTGCCCTCCGGAGCTATTCTACCTCGCTGTTCATCCACTACTTATTAGGATGATGGGTAACAATCATCTTCTCGGTGACATTATCCATGCATGTATTAATATAAAACAAAGCTGTGGATGTATAGTCGTCAGTCATTTTGTACAAATGTCACAGTTGGTCATCCTGTAGTTGCGGGATGGCATCTTCAGACCAAATCTCTACGGGTCTCACCTCCAGTCAGTGATCTCATTATGAGGGGGCCTGTACGCTGGGGGGAGACGGGGACATATTATCCAAAAGCTGTTGAGTCGATCCACTGCATGTTTAAGAAAGTTCTTGAAGACGTTTCGTCTCTCATCCAAGAGAATTCTTCAGTTCAGAGAGTGGCTGATAAAGTCCCAGTTTATAAACCTTCCAACGATTGTTGATGGGGGTCCAAAGGGGGTCGTTGAGATGTGAGTTGCACCTTTTGTATGCTAATGAGGGTCATTAGCATGAGACACATCACCTGGGTCAATCTGCTGTGACAATCTTTTTTGGGAGTTTCGAAAGGACATTATAAATGGGAGAAGGGTGATGTCACAGACCACCCCCTCTATTCAGAGATGGCTTCTCCACTTTGACATGGATGGCCTCTTTCACTCCTCTCTCAAACCATTTATCTTCCCTGTCCAAGATCTGAACATTGGTGTCCTGAAATGAGTGACCCTCTTCCTTGAGGTGAAGGAAGACTGCAGAGTCCTGTCCTGATGTGTTGAGCCATGTGTCTGTGTAGTGGTTGCTTGGTTTCCCCTATGTAGACATCTGAGCATTCCTCGCTACATTTAACTGCAAACACCAGATTGCTCTTCTGACTGTGTGGGGTCTTTTGGGTGGACCAGTCTTTGTCGGAGGGTGTTGCCCGGCTTGAAATACACAGGGACCTTGTGTTTGTTAAAGATTCTCCTCAGCTTTTCAGACACATACGGGATCACTATACCATTGCGCTTTCTCTCTTCCGCCCTCACTGGGTTGTTCTCCTTTCTGGATCTTGTGTGAGCTTTCACAAAGGTCCAGTCAGGATATCCACACATTTTCAGTGCCCCATTCAGGTGTTGGTGTTGTTTCACCTGGTCTTGGGTACTGGTTGGTAGCTTCTCAGCCCTGTCTTGCAGGGTCCTGATGACACCCAGCTTTTACTCCAGTGGATGGTGAGTCAAAAAGCAGGTATTGGTCAGTGTGTGTTGGTTTCCTATATACCCCAACAGACAGACTTCTGTCAT
The DNA here is from genome assembly GCA_013358685.1 of Antennarius maculatus. NCBI lineage: Eukaryota > Metazoa > Chordata > Actinopteri > Lophiiformes > Antennariidae > Antennarius > Antennarius maculatus. Next base: position 966,413 of record CM023629.1, read on the forward strand.
CTTTTATGCCGACCTCACAATCCAAAAAGGGCAAACTGTTGTCCTTTACATCCTCTCTGGTGAACTTGATGTTGCTGTCCACCAAGTTGATGTGTTCGGTGACAGGTTGCACCTCATGGATTTTTACCTTAACCCATGTGTCGTCCACATAATGGAACCAGTGGCTTGGTGATGTTCCGTTGAACGAGGTAAGGGCCTTGTGTTCCACCTCTTCCATGTACAAATTTGCCACAATGGGAGACACCGGCGAGCCCATGGCACATCCGTGTTTCTGCCCATAGAATTTCCCTCTGTACTGGAAGTAGGTTGTGTTGAGGCAAGGTCCAAAAGTTTGCAGATCTGGTCTGGGTTGAGGTTTGTCCTGTCGCTGGGGGTGGTGTCCTGTGAAAGCCGTTCTCACCACTTCCACAGCCTCCGATGTGGGGACACATGTGAACAGGGAGGTGACGTCATAGGACACCATGGTCTCATCGGTATCCAAACTCGGTCTTCTCACCTTTTCCAAAGTCCATGGAATTCTCTATGATAGGGGTTGTTACCCACTAGCGGGGCCAAGATGGTTGCAACATGATTGGTAATGTTGTAAGTGACCGAGTTGATGCTGCTGATGGGTCTGAGTGGGGTTCCTTCTTTATGAATTTTGGGGAGGCCATATATGCATGGTATAGCCTCCCCAGGGTACAGGCGGTTTAAAGTTTCCTCCTCCTGTAGCTCCTGTAGGCAGTCCACGACCTTTGTATGCTAGTTTATAAATAAAGTAGCATACAAAGGTGTAACTCTCATCTCAGCGACCCCCTTTGGACCCCCATCAACAATTGTTGAGGAGCCAGACGGGTTTTAGCGATGGTCGTTGGAATGTGAATAGCACTGACCACACCCCACAGGGTTTATAAGCTGGGACTGTATCGGCCACTCTCTGAACTGAAGAAGTCTCTTGGATGAGAGACGAAACGTCTTCAAGAACTTTCTTAAACATGCAGTGGATCGACTCAACAGCTTTTGAATAACCATGACCTGGATGACTGAGAACCTACACAGACAAAGGGACATATTGTTTGAGGTGGGGCAAGGGGAGACCTTGGATATTACCGTAAACTTTATCCAGCACGTGATTACCCCTTGTTGCACATGTAACATACTAAGAACTCTGCTTCCTAAATATTTTTAAGTCCAGGTGGTTGAAGTCTCCGGCCACAATGAAGATGCCACCTGGGTGTGCTGATTGTTTGCTAAAAGCGGCTAGCATGGTCTTTAGTGCTACGTTGGCATTAGCAGCTGGTGGCATGTTTACAGTGGTTACCATGACAACCATGTGCTCTCGAGCCAGGTAAAAAGGACGACATCTTAATGTAATAAACTCCACGTCAGGGGAACACTGTTGCGTTGATGCACCACCTATCATTGGAGGGGATCACCAGTCCTTCTCAGTCGCTCGTCTGGTTGGCTTGGTGCGTTGTGTGGCCTGCTACAATGATGGCATCGTCTGCTGTCCCTGGGTGAAGCTAGCTCTGTCATGACAATGTTGCCATCCTGCAGGTTTTTCTGGTGAATCGATGGTGATTGACAGCTCATCGAACTTGAGTGACCTGGTGTTTGTGAGAGACTCTGGGGAGTGCCAGTCTATGCGGGTCTCTTTATAGCCAGGCCTGGGTGCTGCCCCTCGCTTCTTGCGCCGCCGCCACCTTTGTTCAGGCCGGGGGATAGTGAACCACGGGCTGCTTGCTTGTCGTGTTATCTCCGGTGGGATGTTGCCAATGAGACTCCGGCTGAAATTGGACTCTCTGTAAAGCATCCTGATCTGGAGTAGTTCCCCTCCGCTGTACATCTTGATGCTCAGATGGGTAGGAAAACGTAGACTCAAAAGGTGATGCTGAAGAAGAGTTAAAGCACCGTGAGAGGTGTCTGACTGCTGCACTGTTGCACGTGTAACCGAGATGAATGTTAGTATGGTAATATTTAATGGTTATTATTAATATCCAATCTTTATTTGTTGAGCACTTTACCACAACCGCAGTCGACAAGTGCTGTACAGGCGAATAAATAAAAACATAGATAAAAGACAAAATGGCTCAAATATTATAAGTAAAATTAATCAATTAAAAACTTAAAATGTGGATAAAAGTAAAGGCATATAATCGGAGCAATAAAATAGACACCGGATTTTATTTTTTTTTATCTATCTAGATGTTAAAAGCCAAGGAGAAGAAATGGGTTTTCACACGAGATTTAAAAACTGACAGAAGAGGCCTGTCTGATTTGCTGAGGCAGATTATTCCACAATTTGAACGCCACAACAGCAAAGGCACGGTCCCCTCTGAGCTTCCGTTTGGTTTTAGGCACATTCACATATATCAAAGAACGTTAGGTTCCACACTAGTGTGGAACTTCTTGTCATATGGTGTCTGACATCACGCATTCACCTGTGGGGCTGCAGGTGGCTAAAGATGTCACCCGCAATAAAAAGCCAGCGAGAAGACGGCGTTTTTGGGTGTGTGGTGGGTGTGTGCCCACAAGAGATCTGGAAGCGCCGAGAGCAGCCGACATGCGGATTTACCTGATTAGCTGCGGGCTAACGGAAAAATATGTGGAGGAGTTATACAAACTATAACCAGCACGCCACGGGAGCGACCAGTTGGTCACATTGAACATTTTTATGGATTTGGTCTGGGTGCCGGTGAGGACTCTACTAAACGATGACGAGCTTAGGGCTCTGATTCGGAACAGAGACAACTGTTGCAGAGAACTTCACCTGGTCTGGTAGGAGGCTCTGGAGGCACCTCACCTTCGGACACACCCACACACACACGTGAATTTGCCAACGGACAAATTACGGCTTGGATCTTGTAACTGGATTGTTTTGGACAATTGGTGTGTGTTGATAAATATTGTGTGTGGTTTTGTCATGATGCATCTGAAATGTGCACTTTAGTTTATTCCTTCTACAGATTATAAATATTGGGGTTCACTGTACATGTATTTGTGAAAAAAATGTAACGTACCATTTGCACTTAAAGTACTGTGTTTGTGTGGTTCATTGCACCACTACCTCCATGAGCCGAATCGGTCTTCTGATTGACTAGTCCACACGCAGCCAAAAATCTAAAACTAATCAAGCCACAGAACTTGCCTTTGCAGTGGAACTGCTCTTGAAATATCCCACTATCTTCCTGGACTTTGCTGGGATGTCGGAGAGTTGTCTGCTCAACGGTTTTCACTAAGTTAAGGGGGTGAGCTACACGTGGCATGTTTGAGCCATAACTCCCTTGCACAAGCCCCCATATTGGAATCCTCAACCGTTACAAGGCATCACTCGGCTTTTATTTATAAAGCACTTAATCACACCAACTGGCATTTTGAAACACTTTTACAGGCAGGACCTGTCCAGCAGCAGGGTTTCTATGTGCTAATTGTAATCAATGATGGGTTGGAGCAGGAGCTCACTAACCTGCGTCATCTTTATTCTTCCTCCTGCCCACCTCCCCAGAAACTTCTGAATGGATGGTGGAGCCCACAACACCGCACGTGTTCCTCCACTTGACTAAGACCAGACAGCCCTCCCTCATCCGCCGCATTGAACCCCTGACAGTTGATGGAGTTGTCCCTTTGGGTTGGGCACTAGAATCAAAATAGTTTATTGCCAGGTACAGTAAGGTTTACTACACAGAAAACTTCACGTGGTGTCCGGTGCATTAAAAGGTGGCAAGACGCAATAAGGAATTAAAACAATTTTTTTTTTACAATTGACATTTAAGGTGAGGTATATGGTTGGTGTTTACGAGGAAAAAAGTCCAAAGAGTAAACTGTTGTTGCAAAGTGGTGAGGAACAGATGGTTACCTTGGTCAGGGGGCATTGTTCATGAGGCTGACTGCAGTGGGGAAGAAGCTATTTTTGGCATGAGGTCCTGGTCCGGATGGACCGTAGCCTCTTGCCAGAGGGGACTGTCTGGAACAGATTGTGGCCGGGATGAGAGGGGTCAGCAGCAATCCTGGTTTCACGTCTACGAGTCCTTGGGTGGAAACAGTTCCTGGAGGTGTGGAAGGCTGCAGCCGATCACCTTTTCCGCAGAGCGGATAATACGCTGCAGCTTGGCCTTGTCCCTGGCTGTGGCTGCAGCAAACCAGTCATGGAGGATGTGAGGATTGAATGGTGGCAGTGTAGAAGTTCACCATCTTCACAGGGAGGTGAGACTTCTTCAGCTGCCACAAGAAATGCATCCTCTGCTGAGCCTTCTTGGTGAGGGAGCTGATGTTCTGCTCCCATTTGAGCTCCCGGGTGATGGTGGTGCCCAGGAAGTGGAAGGACTCCACAAGGGTCACTAGTGTCACAGATGACTGGGGGGAGGGCAGGAGGGCCTTTCCTGAAGTCCAACATCTCCACTGTTTTGAGAGCATTGAATTCCAGGTCGTTCGTTCCTGCTGCACCATGATACCAGCCGGTCCAACTCACTTCTGTAGACTGACTCATCCCCATCAGAGATGAGGCCGATGAGGGTGGTGTCGTCAGCAAACTTCAGGAGTTTGACAGACTGGTGACCAGATGTGCAGCAGTTGGTGTACAGGGAGAAGAGCAGAGGGGAAAGAACGCAGCCTTGAGGGGATCCAGTGCTGATAGTCCGGGTGTCGGAGACATGCTTCCCCAGCCTCATGAACTGCCGTCTGTCTGTCAGGAAGTCCGTGATCCACCTGCACATGGAGTCGGGCACGTTCAGCTGGGAGAGCTTGTCATGGAGCAGAGCTGGGATAATCGTATTGAAAGCAGAGCTGAAGTCCACAAACAGAATCCTGGCGTAGGATCCTGGGGAGTCCAGGTGCTGGAGGACAAAGTGTAGTGCCATGTTTACAGCATCGTCTACAAATCTGTTGGCTCTGTAGATGAACTGTAGAAGGTCCAGGAGGTTGCCAGTGATGTCCTGACCCACCTCAAGGACAAGGCGCTCAAAGGACTTAATGACCACAGATGTTAGATCGACGGGTCTGTAGTCGTTAAGTCCTGTGATCTTTGCCTTTTTGGGGACTGGGACAATGGCTGAAGTCTTGAAGCACGCTGGCACGTGACAGGTCTCCAGTGAGGTGTTGAAGATCTGAGTGAACACTGGAGCCAGCTGGTTGGCGCAGTGCTTCAAGGTGGAGGGAGAGACTGAGTCTGGGCCTGCAGCCTTGCGGTGGTTGAGTTGTTGGAAGAGACTCCTCACCTTTGATAAGGAGAGGTGTGGGGAGGGGGCATGGTGCTGAGGTGTGGGGCTGCTGTCCAGTGGATGGTTGTTAACGATTATTACTGTCATTTTGAAGACAATGGAACCGACCTGACCCCCCAATCATTAAGGCTGTTGGCCAGATGTGGGTCGTTGACAGAGTGGGGGGGCTCTAGGCTTGTAATTGGTGATAGCTTTGAGCCCTTTCCAGACAGAGGCAGTCCTTGGCTGAGAATTGTTCTTCCATTCTCTTACCATATGCAGATTTGGCTCTTTTCACCTCCTTACCAAATCTGTACTTGGTATCCTAAAGCTGTTGAGTCGATCCACTGGACGTTAAGAAAGTTCTTGAAGACGTTTCGTCTCTCATCCAAGAGACTTCTTCAGCTGGCAAGAAGCTACGGTCCATCCGGACCAGGACCTCACGCCATAAAACAGCTTCTTCCCCACTGCAGTCAGCCTCATGAGCAATGCCCCCCCAGGTAACCATCTATACAAATCTTCAGCTGAAGAAGTCTCTTGGATGAGGGACAATGTCTTCAAGAACTTTCTTAACGTCCAGTGGATCGACTCAACAGCTGATGGATAACCATGACCTGGATGACTGAGGACGTACACAGACTACTTGGTATCCTGAAATGAGTGTCCCTCTTCCTTGAGGAGAAGGAAGACTGAGTCCTGTCCTGATGCGTTGGCTGTTAATTTCCCCCATGTAAACATCTGAGCATTCTTCGTTGCATTTAACTGCATTCACCAGATTGCTCTTCTGTGTGGTGTGGGGTCTTTAGGGTGGACCAGTCTTTGTCGGAGAGTGTTGCCCAGCTTAAAACACAGGAACCTTGTGTTTGTTAAAGATCCTCCTCAGCTTTTCAGACGCTCCAGACACAAATGGGATCACCATACAATGACGCTTGCTCTCCTTCTCTTCCATCCTCACTGGGTTGTTCTTTTACCTGGTCTTGGGTACTGGTTGGTAGCTTCTCAGCCCTGTCTCGCAGGGTCCTGATGACACCAAGCTTGTGCTCCTGTGGGTGGTGACAGTCAAAAAGCAGGTACTGGTCAATGTGTTTCTTATATACTCCAACATAGACTTGTTATCCTTTATGCAGGCTTTGCAATCCAAAAAGGGCAAACTGCTGTCCTTTACATCCTCTCTGGTGAACTTGATGTTGCTGTCTGAGTTCAGAATCAGAAAGTTTTATTGCCAAGTACAGTAAAGTTTACCATAGGAGGAACTTGATTCGGTGTCGGCGCATTAAAAGGTGGACGAGAAGCAATACGGAATAAAGTATTTACAATTTACATTACGGTGAGATGAGATATACAGTATATATGGTTGGTGTTTACAGGCCAAGTCCAAAGAGTAATCTGTCTTTGCAGGATGAGAGGGGTCGGCAGCAATCCTGGCTGCACCAGTGAGGCCTGTGTTTTCCAGTGGTGTGCTGGACCGAGGTGCATCCTGTGTGCTGTTGTGGGCTCCACTAATGGCAGAGGCGTGTGAGAAGGACTGATACACCTGGCTTGGGTGGACTGATTGGAGAGGCGATGGGTATGACATGTGCCCTCTTTCCGGGTAAGGCATATAGTGTAGGGGAGGTGGAGGACTCTGCATAGTTTGCTTCAGCACAGCAAACCCATCAGCAACTGATGCGCTGAGCAGATTTAGGGTTTTTGCAATTGTGTTAAAGCTTTCCGCTGACTGTCTTTCTGATTCCTCAAACACTTCAATCTTTTCTGCATCAGTCGATCCTCCATTGCTTGGAGCGACTGAGCCTCAGCTGACAGCTTCCTCTTCAGACGCTCATGCCTGTAGCCTTTCAGCTTGGCCTTGAAAAAGAGATTTGTAGGTTGTTAATTTAAAACAATGGTATTGTATTTTGTGCTCTTCCATGTGGCATCATGACAATGAATCAGCAATGTGATTTGTGCCAAACCAAATGGCAAACATTTAGAATGATTCAATGAAAATTCATGCCTGCAGTGAGTCTCTGCGCTGTTGCCTTGCGTGTGTCACACTGCTCTCCGCATCCAGGGCCTCCATGGTGGACGAGTCGGAAGAGGCCGAGGAAACGGCAATGTCTTCCACCAGGTCAGCGGTTTCAATCCCAAAAGGCAGGGCTGTGGTGGTGGGAGAACCGCCCCATATCTCCTTGCATAGCTCAAAATACAAAAGAACAACCCGGATAGACCCGCTCCTACGTCTTGACTTTCGATGTGAGTACAACACGTGTTAACTACCCTCAATGTGGAAAGTCATTTGTTGCCTCCGCGGGATATTTCTCCATATAAATGTCTAGAATGTCAGCATACTTCGTTTGACACGACTCCCAGTCAGTTTTCTGCAGTCTTGCTGACTTTGTACTCCAAAATTGAGTGTAATGGCAATCTCACCTCCTTGTCAGTCCAAACAAACGATCCTGGCGCCATCTTTTAATTTCTAATGGAAGTGATGACAAAACGGAGGATTCCTAGTGGATAAAATTTGACTCAATACTGCCACCACATGGTTTGGCATGCTTATAGAAGTCTTCGAAAACGCATGTATGCGTTTACGTGTGGACGAGAATTGTTTTCAAAAAAATCCGTCACCGTGTGGACGGGGCTTTTAACAACATTCAGTCAAGGCTGCAGGGGATGGGTGTCGACACCTCCATCACCTGGATCAGTGACTACCTGACAGATAGGCCAGTTTGTCCGTCTGGGCAGTGTTGTGTGATGCGGTGGTCAGTAATACAAGAGCCCCCAGGGTACTGTACTGTCCCCCTTCCTCTTTACTGTACACAAATGATTTTCAGTACAACTCCGAGTCATGCCACCTACAGAAGTTCTGACCTTGTAGAGGGGTGCACCTTCCTGGGTCTTGGCTTGTGGTCTGTCTGCATTTTAATTGCAGTACTTCGCAGCCAGGTAGTCTGGAAGTTCACAGAAGATAAAAATTAACAGATAATATAACACAGGTTAGGCTGCATCTCTTAATGGAGTAACTTCTCCTTGATGTACCTGCAAAGCATTCCAATAAAGGGGAAAAACAACATTCTTTGGTGCAAACCAAAGGATTAAACTGTGGAAAGCCTCTAAAGATGAAGTCTGGTGGTGAGGGCTCAGTTTTGCCACATCCTTCAGTTCCGTTGTTGGTCAAAACCCTTCGTAAGAGTTTGAAAGGCACAGTACCAAGAAACTATAAAAATCATAAACAAAATGCAACATATATATCCCCGATAGATCATAGGTGTGGGAATGTGTGTGAAAGGTAGTTTGTTTCGTATGGCTCCGCGATATGTCTGGAGTGTCCCATCTCTCGTCCATGGTCCGCTGGATTAGACTCCAACGCCCACGATCCAAGAGGAGGAAGATAAGAGAAATTTTAATCGAGTCTTTGCGATGATTTTCTAAACACATTACTTTGTCCGCCGTGCACTGGCGTCGTGCCCGCTGGGATAGGCTCCAGCTCCCCATCACTTGCTCCTGCAGACAGAGGAAGAAAATGAATGAATTACTAGGTGTAGTGGTCTTTGACAAACTGTAGTCACTGAATGAAGATTATGAAGCAGCTTTTGGGCTATTAGTACAGTACCATCTTGGAGCCTTTTAGTAGTGTCCTGTGATCCTCTTGTACACTAAGAAAAAAACTGTTGTTTTTATGGAAAAAAATTGGCAGCTGTGTTGCCAGAATACTGTAAAAAAAAAAAATACAGCGGATTGTTAAACACATTAGAGAACAGCCTGTAAATTTTACAATTTAAAACTGTAATCCTTTACAAAATGAAATTATCAAATTTACGTACAAACCTGATAAATTCAACACCCATTTTCAGTCAAATTAGCATGACTATGCCTTCATTAAAGCTATTTACTCCTGTACAATTTACATGTAGCCATTGCTTAATTTACATCCAATCCCATTCCATTTCACTGTAAAACATCAGAAAAAAGGCATTATTAATCGGTAAAAGCCTCATTATAAGACGGTACTTTGACTGAATTTTTCTGCTTATTTTATGAAAAGGTTGTGTGTTGTGTAATATATTTTGTAGTGAAATAAACATCTACATACTATCATTGAATTATTTGTGTGTCTGCCTGAAGACATTCCTCAAACTCCGACACAATGTCAAAGTTTGTCATCTGTAACATTTACGATTAAAACTAGGCCAACTGAAGAAAACTGACTAGGACAGATAAAAAGTAGAAGATTGACCACTTCTATATTTTAAACTGCCATTTCTTTGTAGGTTTGATTTTACCATAAATGTGAAGAGAACTGTAACCTGTGGTGTGCAGCAACTTAAAAACACAAATACAATACCAATTTGTCCGTTCAAAACCCCTTTTTATTGTCTCAAACAATAATAATGCAAGCTGCTCTTCTCCACTTCAACGCCCTCGGTGCTTTTGGACCCACCCAGACAAAAGTTTTACTTACTACTGGGATATCACCCCAAATCATGGCTTACTTTATTCCATATTCAGACGTTCCGCCACTCATGGTCAGACAGGTCTTGGATCAAGGTGAGGACTCTCGGGTTTATGTGTAGACGCCGGGAGGTACTGCTATTCTCAACTTTTGTGCCCTTCTCAGGGTTTATGGAGAAAAAACACCTTGGGGAAACAGAAGAGAGACAAAATGTATTAACCCTTATGCCCTGTTTACACTCAGATCCCTCACCTGTTACTGTTGAAATAATAATAAATATTTTAAATTTTTTTCAATTTAGAATTCAAATTCTAGTCTTCGTCCTGTTAAAGACTCATGACTTCCCCATTACGAGGACTCAACTGTTTAATGGTTATTTATTTTGGTCATATTTTTGTCGTTATGTTATTTAACATCTCTCCCATCGTGGCTATTAATTTCAAACAATGAAATTTAATGAATGAACCCTTTACAGGCCAGTTCCTGTGATGTACACTCATAATATACAAAAAAGCCCAAAATGAGACATTTTCCAATTCAGATAAATGGGACTTCAGTAAAAATGCAGGAAAACTGATATTCCCCATAAACATTGCCTGACCAGACGGCTGTAATCATAAGAAAATTTTTTTTTTTTTCATTTCTAACAAGATAACATTTCATTTTGGGGCTGTTTTTGTATAGAATTGAGCGTACATCAGCGAAACCGGCCTGTAAAGAGTTAACGTCACGGTGGGAGAGAAGTCAAATAATGGTTTTAAATTATGTTAAGAAGTGATGACTTCACCATCATAAGGACTCAAGGAGTCCTTATTGGACATCGTGCTACTTGTTTGTTGTTACAATCCAAAATTACATACCTCTGCAGGAACTGGTCTTTTTCTTGATGAAATATTTCAAGTACAGTGCTACATCATAAGCTAGCACTCCCTCAAATATATCGTGTCCCAAACGAGGGAGACCGGGCTGACAAACATGAAACTTTCAAAGCATTAAACAGAGTTTACCTTAATGCCTTCGATGTCTCCTCTCCCGTCTCCAGATGCAATATCATTAACAGCTGAGTCGTAGGTTTCAGGGGTGCGCTGTGGACCAGACATTGGGATCATTATTTTCAAACTCACTTCGTGTAATTTCGCAGTATCTACAAAAATACTTTGTAAACACCCCAATGCCATGAGCCCGAGGTTGTCACCTGCAATACAATACAGTGGTCCTTTAAGAGTTTTATTGCCCACAGAGATTCCATTGTCCTCCAAATCTTTTAAATCCTCTAACATCTGAGAAAAGCTTAGCACAGCCAAACTTTAAGGTCCTTCTCTCCGCACAACAACACAAGGGACATGAGGTCAGTATTTGACCGCACATTAGCAGGAAAATTTGCCAAAGAAAGACAGCTAGGATTTTATGCTTTTTTTTTTTTTTTTTTTAAGCAGAGCCAAGAGGATTAGCGATTTCAAACGCATCTTCTTCTTTTCCCTTCAGGGGTCGCCACAGCGAATCAATTGCCTCCATCTAGCCCTGTCCTTTGCATCCTCTTCTCTCACACCAACTACCTTCATGTCCTCTTTCACTACATCCATAAACCTCCTCTTTTGAACTGCCAGGCAGGAGGCCTAGAGGAAGACCAAACTCGGCATCCTTCTACCAATATATTCACTATCTCTCCTCTGGACATGTCCAAACCATCTGTCTGGCCTCTCTGACTTTATCTCCAAAACCTCTAACATGTGCTGTCCCTCTGATGTACTCCTTCCTGGTCACTCCCAGAGAGAACCTCAGCATCTTCATCTCTGCTACCTCCAGCTCTGTCTCCTGTCTTTTCCTCAGTGACACTGTCTCTAGACCAAACAACATCGCTGGTCTCACCACAGTTTTGGACACCTTTCATTTTAGCTGAAACTCTTCTCCACCCGTTCCATCCTGCCTGGACACGCTTCTTCACCTCTTTTCCACACTCTCCATTGCTCTGGACTGTTGACCCTAAGTCCTTCAAATTCTCTACCTTCTTGATCTCTTCTCCCTGTAACCTCAGTCTTCCACTTGGGTCCCTCTCATTCACACACATGTACTCTGTCTTACTGCGGCTAACCTTCATCCCTCCCCTTTCCAGGACAAACCTCCACCTCTCTAGCTTCTCCTCCACCTCTTCCCTGCTCTCACTGCAGATCACAATGTCATCTGCAAACATCATAGTCCATGGAGATTCCTGTCTAACCTCGTCTGTCAGCCTGTCCATCACCATAGCGAACAAGAAAGGGCTCAGAGCTGATGCAGTCACACCTACAGCACACCTCACCACTGTCTTACAGTCCTCATACATGTCCTGAACCGCTCTAACATACTTCTCTGACACTCCAGACTTCCTCATACAATACCACAGTTCCTCTCTGGGCACCCTGGGCACAGCTTTCTCCAGATCTACAAAAACACAACGCAGCTCCCTCTGGCCTTCTCTGTACTTCTCTATCAACATCCTCAAAGCAAATACTGCATCTGTAGTACTCTTTTTTTTTGGCATGAAACCATACTGCTGCTCACAAATGTTCACTTCTGCCCTTAGTCTAGCTTCCACTACTTTCCCATAACTTCATTGTATGGCTCATCAGCTTTATTCCTCTGTAGTTGCCACAACTCTGCACGTCTCCCTTGTTCTTAAAAATGGGCACCAGCACACTTCTCCTCCATTCCTCAGGCATCTTCTCACTTTCTAAGATCCTGTTGAACAACCCAGTCAGAAACACTACACACCACCATCCTATGCTGTTTGGCTACACTCTCACCTACCACTACTTTACAGTCACTGATCTCCTTCAGGTTACACCGTCTACACAAGATGTAGTCTACCTGTGTGCTCCTACCACCACTCTTATAGGTCAACCTATGTTCCTGCCTCTTCTGGGAGAAAGTATTCACTACAGCCATTTCCATCCTTTTTGCAAAGTCAACTACCATCTGTCCTTCTGCGTTCCTCTCCTGGATACCAAACCTGCCCATCACCTCCTCATCACCTCTGTTACCTGCACCAATGACAAGTCTCTCACTTCTAGGTATGCTCTGCGTCACTTCATCAAAGTCCAACCAGAATTTCTCCTTCTCCTCCAGCTCACATCCTACCTGTGGAGCATACCCACTAACAACATTGAACATCACATCTTCTATTTCTAGCTTCAGACTCATCACTCTATCTGACACTCTTTTTACCTCCAGGACGTTCCTAACAAACTCCTCCAAGATAACTCCTACTCCATTTCTCTTCCCATCTACACCAACTAAACACTACCTGATGAAATATTAGGCTACAACTTTACAAATATAAAAACAAAAATACAAATTACAAATACAAAAATAGGGAGCATGAAGAGCTGTCAGTCTAGTGTCAAAATATATTTTTGACCATGACTACAGTTCTTCTAGCCTATAGTTTATGGATATTATGAAAGAGGACATGAAGGTAGTTGGTGTGAGAGAAGAGGATGCAGAAGACAGGGTTAGATGGAGGTAACTGATTCGTTGTGGAGACCCCTGAAGGGAAAAGCCCAAAGGAAAAGAAGTAGATGTTTTAACTTAATTTGTAAATTCTAAAAAAAAAAAAATCTGTTCTTTTTTAAAACATATTTCTAACTATTAAATTAAGTTATATATGGTTCAGTTTTCAAAAATATTAATGTAAAGTCTAACTCTGCTCATTGTAAATGTATTTTGTATCAGTTTATCTATGTTTAAACTATACGGAAATGTGTAAATTTTACAATTTGATTTAACATATTCTTACTGTTGAAATGGCAGTTTTATTTGGTTTTACAGTATAAATTCTAACAGTGCTATGATGTAATTTTAGCAGTACTGTTAATATTTTTTGTATTAGTGTTAAAATGACAGTAATTTGTGAATTCTACAAAAGAATATGATTTTTTTAACATTCTAACTGTCAAATCAACAGTTAGATTTGGTTTGGAGATTTACAACATATCAGTGTAAATTACACATGACTATTTTTCTATTTAGTTTTTTTATGTCGCAATTTTACAGTGATTCACTGTTATTCTACGGAGATTTTCTACAGTGTAGGCACTCGGGGTAGAGGGTCATCATGGGGGTGGATGTCCTGCACGTGGTTGAGGATTGAAGCCCATTTGGCGTGTCTCTCTGGCCCGATGACGTTGATGCAATCCAGTATATGTGCATGTTTATGCTTCTTATCCACTTCTTGAGTATTTGACAGTCTTTGTTCTTACTGATCCCTTCTAATTTCTTTACAATACCTGAAGTTAATCTTGATAATAAATTAAATCATCAGTCAACTGCAGCATTTCATAACTTTTTTCAAAACATGACACTAACTGGCTCATAGCTTTAAAATGCTGCTGGAAAGACACAAATTCTTACCTGTCACTCATGGAATGTGCAATACAAAGCGCTTTGTTCATTATGCACTTTCAGGAACACATAGTATGTGGATGCGCATGATAATGGGGACTAAGTGCCACACATTGTAATAGTGGGTCATATTTTTCTCCCTGAGGAACTTTGCGGATGACTGTGACGATGTAGTCAAGGTTAATGCCACGGTCTTCCAGCAATGCCAGACTCCTCCTCAGACCCTCTTTCTCCATGTGGTATCTCCCACCAACCCCATTCCTCTGACAATGTAAAACAAAACACACCAAAAATAGATCAACATGACCAATAAACAAATGTACATTCAAATGTCACTGAGGATCCTTTTTATAATTTGAATTTTGAAACACCTGAATCAACTCTATGTCCAAAACTTTGTTTTGAGATCCATCATTGTGTAGCTCCCAAATTTTGCTGAGTACCCTGAAAAAGATGTATTTGCTGCCTAGTATGAAAAGTTGAACACGTTTTGATTATGCCGCATTTTCATGTCACTGAACTACACCAAATTTCACTAATTCTTTGATATGCAAATACCTGGAGTCAGCTCTCATGTCACCACTAACTATAACTTGACTCTCTTGACTGAGCCGCAGCAGCATCATGTCTTGCAAGGTTTTCCAGTGGTGAATGACTGCAGGCTCAATAAAAGATCTGGCATGCCGTCGAAATGTGTCATATTTGAAAAGCTGTAGATTAATCGCCTCGACCACCTGTTGGACAGTTTTTTTTGACGCATGTAACCTAATCACACTTGATATTCAGAAAAGTTATTTGAATTGAAGGGAATGCAGTTGCACATTATTTACCCGTGCAATTTTTACAAAGTGAGGTGCACAGCGGCAGTAAGGTGCAGGTTCCCAGCTGATTCTCCCAAGGACAGGCTGGCTGTTCCAGTGCCTGCGGAACTCGCAATGGGAACATCTCTGCTCCACAGACAGCAATGTCCGCAGCTTTTTGGTCCTTACATCACATTTCTGTGTGCAGACAGGACACTCGGCAAATAATTTAAGACGGTGTATGAAAGCTATGTATTTCTGGATCTTCTGGATGATTCCTGTCTATGGAAGAAAACGAGAACGCATTTATCTCCCTGGGGAACTGGTTGTTCATCCCGAATGACATGACTTGCAGCTCCCAAATTTTGCTCTTTAACAAGCACTTTCTGCTGAAAATGCTCAAATTTAGCAATGATTGGACAGTTGTGATCTCCTTTCTAGGGTCCGAGCCACTGGACACTGTGGAAGGTTTCAAGTTTTATTCTTTTATAGCCCAGATTCACAATGTCTCAAAGTGTTTTACAATCTGCACATGGACGATATCCCTCTGACCTTTGTGTACTGCTAGCAGTACGACCCTCACATCGGATAAGGAACAACTCCCCCCAAAACCCTTTGAACAGGAAAAAAAAATGGATGGGAGAAACCCCTCTTCCAGGAGTGGACAGACGAAGCAATAGATATCGCATGTACAGATTTGTCATACATTAATTATTATTGTGTTGTTAAAGCACGCTGATCCATCCAGTAGTGTCACCACCAGCCGATGAAGCAGAGGTTGCCGATGATCCACCACACAGGACAGACCAAATAATGCCTAAGTCATTGTTCTTAAAAAAGTTAGTGTATGATTACACCTGCCAAAACCCAAAAAACACAGCTGAACCCAATGAGATGGAACCAGACACTCCTAGTGGGTGGTGATGCAGGTCCATTGTGTAGCTTGTGATATTGCCAGCCAACGAAGCAGACAGGTCACCAATTGCCGATGATCCACCGCACAAAGGCCTGAGAGAGAGAACAGGAGAAGGAGGGGGAGAGTGGTGCTAGAGGGACCAGAATAGCAGAGGATTAATGGGAGACAAGGGCCTAAGTAAGAGCCTACGGCTCGTCGGCAGGACTAGGCTAATCCTAAACATTGAGACTGTTTCCCCCCCCCCCATATTAGTTAGGGAGAACAGATACGTTTGAATCTAGATTTAAAGATATCTACGGATTCAGACTTTCTAATATCTATAGGGGGAGATTATTCCACAGGAAAGGGGCACAATAGGAGAAGGCCCTCTGGCCAGCTGACTTCTTTTTAACTCTGGGAACACACAAGAGACCTGAATTCTGAGAGCGGAGAGCCCAAATCGGAGTGTAAGGTTTAACCGGATCAGACAAGTGGGTGGGACCAAGCCCATTAATACTTTTGTATGTCATTAGAAGTACCTTAAAATCGGATCTAACATGAATCTGGACCCAATGTAATGCAGCTAATACTGGGGTCAAATTTCCTAGTTTTAGTTAATATTCTTGCTGCTTTGTTCTGAACCATCTGAAGGACCCTAGCACCAGACCGAGGCAACCCCGATAACAGAACATTACAATAGTCAAGTCTAGAGGACCCAAAGGCATGAATTAAAATTTCTGCATCAGCCATGACTAGAGAGGACCTAATTTTTGAGATGATACATAGATGAAAGAATGTAGCCGCAAGAGGGCACAAGCCAGTGTCTTATTGTGCCGGTCCCAAGCCCGGATAAATACAGAGGGTTGCGTCAGGAAGGGCATCTGGCGTAAAACTTTTGCCAAATCAAAGATGCGAATCAAACCTATGACTTCCATACCGGATCGGTCGAGGCCCGGGTTAACAACGACCGCCATCAGCGCTGTTGACCTACAGGGCGCCGGTGGAAATTGGATTACTGTTGGTCGAAGGAGAGGAGGAAAGTGCGTTCGCACGAAGAAAGAGGAGCGCCAAGAGTATAAGACTAAGAGTAGGGACGTTGAATGTTGGAACTATGACAGGAAAAGGTAGAGAGTTGGTTGACATGATGCAGAGGAGAAAGGTAGACATACTGTGTGTCCAGGAGACCAGGTGGAAAGGTAGCAAGGCTAGAAGTTTAGGAGCAGGGTTCAAGTTGTTCTATCATGGTGTAGATGGGAAGAGAAATGGAGTAGGAGTTATCTTGAAGGAGGAGTTTGTTGGGAATGTAAAAAGAGTGTCGGATAGAGTGATGAGTCTGAAGCTAGAAATAGAAGGTGTGATGTTCAATGTTGTTAGTGGGTATGCCCCACAGGTAGGATGTGAGCTGGAGGAGGAGAAATTCTGGTTGGACTTTGATGAAGTGACGCAGAGCATACCTAGAAGTGAGAGAGTTGTCATTGGTGCAGACTTCAATGGACATGTTGGTGCAGGTAACAGAGGTGATGAGGAAGTGATGGGCAGGTTTGGTGTCCAGGAGAGGAACGCAGAAGGTAGTTGACTTTGCAAAAAGGATGGAAATGGCTGTAGTGAATACTTTCTTCCAGAAGAGGCAGGAACATAGGGTGACCTATAAGAGTGGTGGTAGGAGCACACAGGTAGACTACATCTTGTGTAGACGATGTAACCTGAAGGAGATCAGCGACTGCAAAGTAGTGGTAGGCGAGAGTGTAGCCAAACAGCATAGGATGGTGGTGTGTAGGATGACTCTGGTGGTGAGGAAGATGAAGAGGGCAAAGGCAGAGCAGAGGACGAAATGGTGGAAGCTAAAAAAGGAAGGGTATTGCATGACTTTTAGGAAGGAGTTAAGACAGGCTCTGGGTGGTCAGGAGGTGCTTCCAGATGACTGGACAACTACAGCTAATGTGATCAGGGAGACAGGTAGAGTATTTGGTGTGTCATCTGGAAGGAAAGTAGATAAGGAGACTTGGTGGTGGAATGAGGAGGTACAGGAGTGTATACAAAGAAAGAGGTTAGCTAAGAAGAAGTGGGACACTGAGAGGACTGAGGAGAGTAGACAGGAGTACAGGGAGATACAGCGTAAGGTGAAGGTAGAGGTAGCAAAGGCCAAACAAGAAGCTTATGATGACTTGTATGCTAGGTTGGACAGTAAGGAGGGAGAGACTGATCTATGAGAGAGAACAAAGACTAGAAGAGGTGACTGTTGTGGACCAGGATGTAGCAAAGATTAGCCAGGATGAAGTGAGGAGAGCATTGAAGAGGATGAAGAGTGGAAAGGCAGTTGGTCCTGATGATATACCTGTAGAGGTTTGGAAGTGTCTAGGTGAGGTGGCAGTAGTTTCTGACTGGGTTGTTCAACAGGATCTTAGATAGTGAGAAGATGCCTGAGGAGTGGAGAAGTGTGCTGGTGCCCATTTTTAAGAACAAGGGAGATGTGCAGAGTTGTGGCAACTACAGAGGAATAAAGCTGATGAGCCATACAATGAAGTTATGGGAAAGAGTAGTGGAAGCTAGACTAAGGGCAGAAGTGAGCATTTGTGAGCAGCAGTATGGTTCCATGCCAAAAAAAAGAGTACTACAGATGCAGTATTTGCTTTGAGGATGTTGATAGAGAAGTACAGAGAAGGCCAGAGGGAGCTGCGTTGTGTTTTTGTAGATCTGGAGAAAGCTGTGCCCAGGGTGCCCAGAGAGGAACTGTGGTATTGTATGAGGAAGTCTGGAGTGGCAGAGAAGTATGTTAGAGCGGTGCAGGACATGTATGAGGACTGTAAGACAGTGGTGAGGTGTGCTGTAGGTGTGACTGCATCAGGGATCAGCTCTGAGCCCTTTCTTGTTCGCTATGGTGATGGACAGGCTGACAGATGAGGTTAGACAGGAATCTCCATGGACTATGATGTTTGCAGATGACATTGTGATCTGCAGTGAGAGTAGGGAAGAGGTGGAGGAGAAGCTAGAGAGGTGGAGGTTTGTCCTGGAAAGTAGAGGGATGAAGGTTAGCCGCAGTAAGACAGAGTACATGTGTGTGAATGAGAGGGACCCAAGTGGAAGAGTGAGGTTACAGGGAGAAGAGGATTTTAAGTACTTGGGGTCAACAGTCCAGAGCAACGGAGAGTGGAAAAGAGGTGAAGAAGCGTGTGCAGGCAGGATGGAATGGGTGGAGAAAAGTGTCAGGTGTGATGTGTGACAGAAGAGTTTCAGCTAAAATGAAAGGAAAGGTGTACAAAACTGTGGTGAGACCAGCGATGTTGTTTGGTCTAGAGACAGTGTCACTGAGGAAAAGACAGGAGACAGAGCTGGAGGTAGCAGAGATGAAGATGCTGAGGTTCTCTCTGGGAGTGACCAGGAAGGATGGGATCAGGAATGAGTACATCAGAGGGACAGCACATGTTAGAGGTTTTGGAGATAAAGTCAGAGAGGCCAGACTGAGATGGTTTGGACATGTCCAGAGGAGAGATAGTGAATATATTGGTAGAAGGATGCTGAGTTTTGAACTGCCAGGCAGGAGGCCTAGAGGAAGACCAAAGAGGTTTATGGATGTAGTGAAAGAGGACATGAAGGTAGTTGGTGTGAGAGAAGAGGATGCAAAGGACAGGGTTAGATGGAGGCGGTTGATTCGCTGTGGCGACCCCTGAAGGGAAAGGCCGAAAGGAAAAGAAGAAAACTGATAAGACAGAAAAACAACCCTCCAGAGCAAGCATAAGCGACGGTGGCGGGGAAAAACTCTGGGCAGGACCCAGACTCTGGAGGGCGGTCATCCACCTTGATTGGGTTGAAAAGGAAATATACTTGTGTGTGTATGCTACTCTGGCGATTGAGTACTGTACACTGTGTGTCACAGTGCTGGCACTCCCATGGCACTACCTTTTCACAAGATCCACGTATTTATAACGGTGAATACATCGTAAGGTGGCGTGGTTGTTTTTACATTGAATGTTCACCTGACAGCGAGCTCTTGCCGGGGCCAGGTGAGGGAGGTTGTTGCCAAAGCAATTGTTCCTCTCGTGCCTTTCTTGCACCAATATGAGTGCGCCACCTCCTTTACCAACTTCTTCAGGAAGTCCCACCATCTCTCCTTCCTCCCAGTGCATGCTCTGTACAGTACATCCATCCATCTTCCACCGCGAATCAGGTCGTGGGGGCAGCAGCTTCAACAGAGAGCCCCAAACTTCCCTTTCCCCGGCCACATCCACCAGCTCTGACTGGGGGATCCCAAGGCTTTCCCAGGCCAGTGTTGAGATATAATCCCTCCACCTGGTCCTGGGTCTGCCCCGAGGTCTCCTCCCAGCTGGACGTGCCAGAAACGTCTCCCTACGGAGGCGCCCCGGAGGCATCCGCACCAGATGCCCAAACCACCTCAGCTGACTCCTTTCCACGTAAAGGAGCAGCGGCTCTACTCTGAGCCCCTTGCGAACAGCAGTGTTTCTCACCTTATCTCTAAGGGAGACACCAGCTATCTGCCTGAGAAAGCCCATTTCAGCCGCTTGTATCCGCAATCTCGTTCTTTGGGTCATGACCTGTTCTGTGAAAAACGTTAATAGAGGTCCGTGGAGGTGGGTACACAGAAAACTCAATAAATCAACACGACTCCTATTAATGCTAAAATAAATGTATGGTTTATTCCCCACAAAAACAGAGCAATACAAACAAACAATTCTATGATGCTAGAATGAACTTGTAGTTGCATTCCCCACAGAACACAGAAATAAACAAACAAATATTTGGTTGAGCTATGGCAACATATGGTGGCATTCCAAATATGCTCAGTCTCTTACCTTGACACAATGGGAAGGAGAGCCTAACAACCCATGTAGAATTACATCAACCAGCTGGGCGTCCATGTGTAACCCGCAGCTGACTAACTGGGGGCAGGAAACCTTCCACCTTTTATATCTTTTGAAGGAGCAAGGCCTGCATGTGAGCAAGAATGGCCAGTTCCAGCTCACAGGCAAGCCCCCCTTTGGTGGTATCCCCCCGAGCCCAAGAAAAACATCACTAATCCTGGGAATGCAGTGTAGGAACCTTTCACACACCCGTAAAACAACTTTATCAGGAGACCTTACACCTTGGAAGGCACCAAACCTATCACACCAAAACTAAGAAATCTTTATTACACATTGGAATGCACAAAAAACAAGAGGTTTCCATCACCTCCCCCTTAGAGAGGGGTAACCCTGCCGTGAACTCTGTCCAGACACAGCCCAGCAGGTGACTGGGGGAGGTTCTGAAGCATGCCCTCAGTAATGATATGATGTGCTAAATCACACACACAATGCAAAAATGCAAATTTCCATTACATGACCCATCGCTCATGACCATAGGTGAGGGTAGGAACGAAGATTGAACGGTAGATTGAGAGCTTTGACTCTCGTCTTGGCTCCCTCTTTGTGAAAACAGTGCGGTAAAGCAACTGCAATACCGCTCCTGCTGCCCCAATTCTCCGTCCAATCTCACGCTCCATTGTTCCCTCACTCGTGAACAGGACCCCAAGATACTTAAACTCCTTCACTTGTGAAAGGACCTCATCCCCCACTCGGAGAAGGTAGTCCACCGTTTTCCTGCTGAGGACCATGGCCTTAGATTTGGAGGTGCTAATCCTCATCCCCGCCGCTTCACACTCGGCTGCAAACCGGACCAGTGAGTGCTGCAGGTCACAGGCCAATGACGCAAACAGGACCATCCTCAGGCCACCAAACTGTAACCCCTCCTCACCGTGACTACGCCTCGATATCCTGTCCATGAAAATCACGAACAGAATTGGTGATAAAGCGCAGCCCTGGCAAAGGCCAACAGCTATTCGGAACAAGTCCGACTTACTGCCAAGAACCCGAATGCAGCTCTCACTTTGGGTGTACAGGGATTGGATGGCCCTGAGGAGAGGCCCCCCTCACCCCCTACTCTCGCAGTACCTCCCACAGTATATCCCTGGGGACCCGATCGTACGCCTTCTCCAAGTCCACAAAACGCACGTAGACTGGATGGGCATACACTCAAGCCCCCTCTAGGATCCTTGCAAGAGTAAAAAGCTGGTCCGTTGTTCCACGACCAGGACGGAACCCACACTGTTCCTCCTCAATCCGAGTTTGGACAATCAGCCGGACCCTCCTTTCCAGCACCTTGGAGTAAACTTTCCCAGGGAGGCTGAGGAGTGTGATGCCCCTGTAGTTGGCACATCCCTTTGGTTCCCCTTTTTTAAAAGAGGAACCACCACCCCAGTCTTCCAGACTGGGGTGGTCTTCTTCCTTTTTGCCTCAGACTGAGCGTGGCACCACTGGTTGAAAACACCTAATAACTTATTTTTAATGTTTATATGGTTCTAAAAGTGCTATGAAAATAAAATATAATCATAGAACCACATGAAAGACCTGCAACACACCTGGGTGGTGAATTCTTTGCGGTTCGACTGTTTATATGAAGGTGATTGGCAGGAAAGACAAAGATACTTTATTAATCCCCTCGGGGACTCCTCTCCAGTCTCTGAGAAGTCGGTGCTCAGTTTGGCGAATCGTGTTGTCTGATCCTTGTCACATTCTCTTGAATGAGCTTTTACCTTCAGGTAGACGTTATAGAACTTGTCGTTGCAGAAACAACCGTTTCAAATTATCTTTTCTTCCAACCTCTGTGCTCTTAAATGACAGTGTTTCAGAGCTTCAGTTGTTCTCATGAACCTATGGTCCCTTTGTATTATTATGGTGCGTAGCACTTTATTTATATTTACACACAGACCCTTTCCAAAAAATTAGAATGTCTTGGAAAAGTTGTTTAACTTTCTGAATGGCATTATGGAAATTAAACTTTTATATTTTAGATTGATGTCTCACAATTTCAGGTATGTTTATTTTTACATAATTTTGGCTTCCAGCTCATAAAACCCACAAACAGGATTTAAAAAAAAAATAGAATACAGTGAATAAATCGGAATCAATCAAAATATGGTAATTTCAAAACGATATATCAATCATCAATACTTGGTTGGGAATCCCTTTGCCTTAATCACTGCCTTGATGCGACGTGGCATTGAACCAATCAGCCTGTGGCATTGCATAGGAGTTATAGAAGCCCAGATTTCTTTGATGCTTGCCATCAGCTCTTTATTGTTGGGTCTGGCGCCCCTCATTGTCCTCTGGAGAATACCCCATAGAGTCAATGGGGTTTAGGTCCGTCGAGTTGGCTGGCCAGTCAAGTACTGTGATGACATGAGCATCAAACCAGGTTTTGGTGCTTCTGGCAGTATGGACAGGGGCCAGCTCCTGCTGGAAGATGAAATTTGCATCTCCATACAGATCGTCAGCAGAAGGAATCATGAAGTCCTCCAAAACATTCTGGTAGACTGTAGCGGTGACCTTGGATTTAAGAAAGCAGAGTTTACCAACACCTGCACTGACTGACTGGATATTTCACACTGGACCTCAAGCAGCTTGGGTTCTGTTCCTCACCAGTCTTCCTCCAAACCCTTGGACCTTGATTCCCAAATTAAAGGCACACTTTACTTTCATCGGAAAAGAGGACCTTGGACCGCTGGCCAACAGTCCAGTCCTTCTCATTGGCCCAGTTGAGCCGCTCCCTACGTTGGCTCTGGCTCAGAAGTGGCTTTACCCGAAGAACCCGACAGTTGTAGCCCATCTCCCGGATGCGTCTGAACGTGGTGGTTTTTGAAGCTGTGACTCCTGCCTCAGTCCACTCTTTCTGGATCTCTGCCAGATTCTTGAATCTTCTGTTTGAGAATCCGCTGAAGCCCACGGTCATCTCTTTTGCTAGTGCATCTTCTCCTGCCACATTTTTCCCTTCCACTAGACTTTCCATTGATATGCTTGGACACAGCACTCTGAACAGCCAGCCTCCTTAGCTATGAACTCTTGAGGTTTCCCCATCCTATGGAGGGTATCAATGATGGTCTTCTGGGCAGCCGTCATAATAATAATAAACCTGTATTGTCCTACAGTGGGGAAATTTGTGCGATCGTGGCAGAAGGGAGGGTGTGTGTGTGTCCTACATAAATACTTAATATGTATATTATTTAACATTTGCAACATGAAATTTAAACGTATATCAAAAATATACACTGTTCATCCAGAATTACGTTTTGTTCTTTGAGTCTGCTGGGAGGATTGCTGGTTGTATAACCTGACGGCCGTGGGCAGGAAGGACCTGCGATAGGTTGCTTCACCCAAGACGCGTGAAGGAACGCTATCGGTGAAGGAGCTCTCCAGTGATCTTGGTGTGCCCTGTAGAGGGTGGGAGTTGTTTTTCATCGATGACAGTTTGGCTGTCATCCTCCTCTCCACCACCACCTCCACTGAGTCCAGGGAGCATCCTAGGACAGAACCTGCCCTCCTAATCAGCCTATCCAGTCTCTTCCTGTAGACCACAGTGATGCTGCTGCCCCAGCAGACCACCCCATGAAAAATAGCTGAGGCTACTACGGTGTCATAAAAAAGTCTTTAGGAGTGGCCCCCGCACTCCAAAAGACCTCAGCCTCCTGAGCAGATGGTCTGCTCTGACACTTTTTGAAGAGGGAGTGAGTGTTTGTACTCCAGTCCAGTTTATTGTTCAGGTGAACACCCAGGTACTTGTACGAGGACACCATCTCGATGTCCGTACCCTGGATATTCACCGGTGTAACCGGGCAGAGTGATCGCCTGTGGAAATCCACCACCAGCTCCATGACCATGTCTGCAGTCTTCCCCATATTGAACCAAATCAAAGCAATTAAATAACACCTGGGGAAACCTGTGCATGTGCTTTGAGTTTAGTAGATGACTAGTGTGAAGAAATCATCAGGGCATGAATATTTTAAACTAATTTTTTGAAATCCTACTTTCATGGGTTTTATGAGCTGGAAGCCAAAATTATGTAAAAATAAACAAATACCTGAAATTGTTTAAATTGTGGGCCATGAATCTATATGAAAGTTCAACTTTCTGAATGGAATTCTGGAAATTAAACAACTTTTCCACGACATTCTAATTTTTTGGAAAGGGTCTGTATATTTTTATTAGACCTGTGGTCCAGCTTTGTTACTGTGTTTACGCACTTTTTACTAATTTTCTTGGTTCTTGTATTTGGTGGTGAATGGTGGTTTTCTGGGCAAGCAGTCATTGCGCAAGTTAGTGATGTGAAAAAGTTCATTTTTTCCCTTGTCCATGAATGGCTCCATCAGCCTCATCACCATGTTCTCAGACTGTCTCTCCCCACTGGGCCGACTCGGGTCCTTTCTGAGATATGGGACAATGTAGCAGATGTACTTAGTTTTCAAGTCGCAAGCCACCAAAAACTTTATCCCAAACTTGTCTGGTTTCGAGGCGATGTACTGAAGAAAATGGCAGCGAGTCTTAGATGGAAACAGGTGTTTGTCAATGGTGATGTGTCTACCGGGTGTGTAGGACTTGATGCAGTTGCCAACAAGTGATCCCCACACACCGGAAATTGCAGCAAACCAGTCGGTCTTTGCCCGCTCACTGCAGGTCAACCCATCAAAGTGCAAGTGCTTCATGATGTCATGGAAGGGGTCTCGGGACATACTTTCAGGAATCAGCACGCTTGGCCTGTCTGCTGTCCAGTAATCAGGCAGTGCTGGAAGCTTTATCAGCCCACGCATGATGCAATGGAAATAAAAGCCATGAGTTCAGGGACACTCATGAACCACTCCACATTCCCTGTGTGACGTGCACGTTCAATTGTCCATTGTTGAATAGTTCGAAGCATTTCAAGCGCGATGAAAGTCGGGACGCTCTGAAGGCGACTGGTGATACTTCTTGCCTGAGCTGTTGGCTCTCCCTCTGCAGTGCATGCCTCTATGGGGTCGAAATTGAGAGGCATTCCAACCTCTTCGTCACGCCACACTGTGCCATCTTTTCCCATGTGTGTCGGGTCAGTCCCCAACCGACTTGTCTTTTTGGGTAGACCTACACGCCCCTCTGGTTTTAGAGGTGCAACTGAGTCCAACAGACTAGAAAGAGCTGAGTTTAGGTCACTAGTGTAGTTTTCGACTGATTCTGTTGATACAGTAAGAGGAGCCAATACCTCAGGTAATAGCTCACCAAGTTTAGATAACGCTGACAAGCCGATATGGCGAGTAGTAACTACATCAGGAGTAATGCTATCTGGACAAATACAGGCTGCTTTAAAAGTAATGAGTCAGTGATATCTGACCATTTTCTTGAGGAGAGACAGTCACAGCAGTGAATGAATGAAATTTAGTCAAGTCAGTCTTTATTGTCAAATCTATGCAACAATGTTAGCACAGACATTGAAATTTCGTTTCCCCAGTCTCCAATGTGCAGATAAAATAATATAAAACAAATGGATGAACAGACATTGATGCAGTGCTGACTAAAAGAAACATACTGTATATACCATGTTTTGTGAAAAATTTGTATACAGGTCCGCGGAGGTACACAGAAAACTCACACAATAAATCAAAAGACTTCTACGATGCTAGAATAAATGTGTAGTTTATTCCCTGCAGAGCATAGCAATGTACAAGCAATTCTTTGGTTGAGCTAAAACAGTCATGTGGTGGCATTCCAAATGTGCTTCGCCTCTTACCTTGACACATGGGCTGGAGAGCCCACAACCCAGGCAGAGTAGCATCAACCAAGCTGGGCGTCCGTATGCAACCCGCAGCTGACTCTGACCCGGAGCAGGAAACTCTCCGTCTTTATAGTTTGAAGAAGCAAGGCCTGCATGCGATCAAGGAGGGCCAGTCCCATCTCACAGGCACCACACTGACGAGAAAAACATCCTTACCAGGCAGTGTAGGAGACTCTCGCTTCACCTGGGAATGTTCCCAAAACAACTTAGATGAACAGTTAACCGAGGACATGTTCAAGCAGTTGCACAATCATTCTGGAGTCGAATCAGGACACACAATGAAAATTTCCATTACACATGTGTAAACACACACTGCAGTAAAGTGACCAAAAACAAAAAACAGTACAATAGGATCAAAAGGTGTAAAAAGCATGACATGGTCTGTTAATAAATAATGTAATGTCCTGAACAGTGATCATGTTGGTTGCTTCAAGCTGTTGATTAGCCTGATGGCTAGTGGGAAGAAGCTGTTACCCAGTCTGCTGGTGCGGCACTGCATGCTGCGGTATGGCTTCCCTGATGGTAGAAAGGAAAAGAGTTTGTGTGCTGGGTGGGTGAGGTCCTTGATGTTCACAGCTCTCCTGGAACAGTGTGAAGTGTACAGGTCCTGAATGGCTGGTAGTGGTGATCTGATGATCTTTTCTGCAGCCTTCACCACTCTCTAGAGTGCTTTCCTGTCTGCAGCTAGTCAAGATGCTCTCGATAGCTCCCCTGTAGAAGGTGACGAGCGCAGATGTGGGGAAGTGAAGCCTTGTGTGAGCTTTTTTGACCAGGGAGGTGGTGTTTGTAGTCCATGTGAGGTCGTCTGTGATGTGCACTCCAAGGAATTTTGTGCTCTCCAGACTCCACAGCGCTGCCGTTGATGAGTGGGGTGTGTCTTGGTTTGTTCTTCCTGAAGTAGTTGTTTTCTCGACGTTGAGCAGCAGGTTGTTCCTCTCACACCAGTTGATGAGTTGGTGTACCTCCTCTGTATGCTGTGTCGTCATCGTCCTTGATGAGGCCCACTACCTCACCACTACCGTCTTGAAACCTGGTTTGGCATCAAGGACACTGCACTTAGCTGGTTTTATTTCTACCTTTTAGATAGAACCTTTGCGGTCACCATAGGTAATTACATATCCTCGAAAACTCAGATTACCTGTGGTGTACAATTTTAGGTCCAATTTTATTTTCCATTTACATGCTTCCGCTAGGTCAGATCATCCGACGTCACAACATGTCTTTCCATTGCTATGCGGACGACACACAGGGATACCTCCCGCTGAGACCGGATGACCCAAGAAGCCTGGCTGCTGTGTTAGATTGTCTCAACAATATCAACTGTTGCATTGCCCAAATCTGAAATCATACTGTTCACTCCCCCAAACTCCATCAGTCCCATTGAAAATAGCTTTGGTCCCCTGTCCGTTAATGTTAAATCCGCTGCCAGAAATTTAGGAGTAATATTCGATTCAGACCTCAACTTCCAATCTCATCAATAAAGTTGTCCAGTCCTGCTTTCTTCAGTTAAGAACAATCTCCAAAATCAAACCCATGCTCCCACATTCCGACTTAGAAAAAGTAATTCACGCATTCATGTTCTCCAGACTCGATTACTGTAACTCATTCCTCTCTGGCATCAACCATAAATCACTCTCCCACCTCCAACTGGTCCAGAACGCAGCAGCTAGGCTTCTTACTGGTTTTAACAGACGACATCACATTACCCCAATCCTGGCTTCCCTTCTTTGGCTCCCTGTGTGTTTTAGAATTGATTTTAAGATATTGCTGATCACTTTTAAAGCCCGTCTGGGTCTGGCCCCAAGTTACATAGCGGAAATGTTGACGCCATACGAGCCAGTACGCAGCCTTAGATCCTTGGCTGGTGCCCTCCTGTCGATTCCAAAGTCCAGGCTTAATCTAAAGGCGACCGTGCCTTTTCCATCCGGGCTCCTCAACTTTGGAATGACCCGCCTGAGGAATTAAGGCGTGCAGAATCAGTGACATCTTTTAAATCACTTCTTAAAACCCATTTTTATAGACTTGCCTTTGTGATGTTGTCTTTTACTTTTACTTTTATTTGTCATTATGCATTGTTGTCTTTTTATCCTTCTATTTTGTTTTTATCTCTTACCATTCTTGTCACAGTTCCTGCCTCTCACTCCCCTCCTGTCACACTGCTGCAGTATTTTTCCACTCTCCCTCCATTCTCGCCTCGCCTATGTGGAGGGAATGCTTCAGCAGCATGAGGTTCTGTTAGCCTCCAACGCGGCGGAGGCTCGTCAGTCAGCGTCATCCCTGGAACAAGCGCCGAGGTACAGCAGATGGCAGCTTCCATGGCGCAACACGCTGCTCCCGTCCCAGCCCCTCCTGTTCCCACCCCTGGGCCAGCATAAAGTTCCAGATCTGAGCCCTGGGTGGGGTCACCAGAGCGCTACAATGGGGATCCTGAGGGTTGCAATCCTTTTTGCCCTGCAACCCCATACCTTCACCACAGGGGGCTAGAGTCTCCTTCGCCATCAATCACCTCACTGGTAGAGCACGTCTGTGGGGGACAGCGAGTGGGAGAGGGGCCTTCTCCGAGGAGCTTCGCAAGGTGTTCGGACCCGTTTCCCTGGGTCCTGATGCAGCAGGGGGACTCATGAGTCAGAGGCAGTGGGATCGGACAGTTTCTGATTACGCCATAGACTTCAGAACCCGGGCTCGTCTCAGTGACTGGAATGCTGCTGCCCAATGTGACGCCTTCCTAAACGGGCTGGCTCCTTACGTGAGGGATGAGCTGGTTCCGTTCGACCTCCCCAGTTCCCTGGACGGACTCATTGAGCTGACTACGAGGCTGGACAGGCGGATATAGGCGAGGAGGAGGGAACAACGCCGTGAGAGGTGATCACCGGCCTTCTGCCCGTTCACATAGGGTCCCAGCCACTCCTGTCCCCCCTTCTGAACCTATGCACGGGGGGGTGGAGCCCATGCAGGTGGGGCGAACCAGCCTTACGCCGGAGGAATGGGGACGACGACGCTGGGGAAATCTCTGCCTCTACTGTGGCCAAGCCGGCCATTTTGTCTCCCGGTGTCCAGCAAAAGGGGAGGGCTCAGCAGTAGAAGGGGGCACTCTGCTGAGCCGGTTCCAGAACTCTGCCCCTAGCCCACGACCTCTGTTTCACGTCCAGCTCCTGTTGGTAGGGGGGTCCAACACCCTCGCCACCTTCATCGACTCTGGGGCAGACGTCAACCTGATGGATGAGGAACTTTCCCGTCAACTGGACATAAACAGAGATCCTCTCCTTCGCCCCAGGCCGGCCAGCGCTCTGAACGGTCATCTCCTGGGAACTGTCACCCATCAGACTGCCCCCATCTCTATGCTCCTGTCCGGCACACACCATGAAACCATCCGGTTTCATATCCTGAGATCTCCCAATCTTCCCCTCATCCTCGGCTACCCCTGGCTTCGACGCCACAACCCCCATATAGACTGGTCCACGGGGTCCATCCTGGGATGGAGTCCCTCCTGTCAGCAGATCTGCCTCAGACCGACGGGGGCCCCCCACGCCGTCTGCCAGCCCCAGTTTCAGCCCTGATCTCTCCATGGTGCCCTCTGACTACCATGACTTCCGGGAGGTGTTCAGTAAGGCGAGGGCCACTTCTCTACCCACACATCGGCCCTACGACTGCGCCATCGACCTCCTTCCTGGCTCTGTACCCCCCCAAGGGCCGCCTCTACTCGCTGTCCGCACCTGAAAGGGAGGGCCCCTCCAGTCCTGACAACATCCTTCCCGCTTCTCATCTGGTGGCTGCTCTCACCTGGGAGGTGGAGGAGCGGGTGAAAGCTGCATTGGAGGACCAGCCGGGGCCCAGCTCCTGCCCCCAAGACCGCCTATTCGTTCCCCAGCAGCTAAAGTCTGAGGTTCTGCAGTGGGCCCACGCTTCTTGACTCACCCGTCATCCCGGAATACTCCGCACCAAGGAGGTTCTGCAGCGGCGGTTCTGGTGGACCTCCATGGATGATGATATCAGAGACTTTGTGAACACATGCCCAGTCTGCAGTCAGAACAAGGCTCCGCACCGGGCACCTGCACCCTCTGCCTGTGCCCCACCAACCCTGGTCCCACATGTCCTTAGATTTCGTCACCGGGCTGCCACTGTCTGGAGTTAACACCACCATCCTGACAGTAGTGGACCGGTTCACCAAGATGGCTCATTTTGTGCCCCTGGCCAAGCTACCCTCGGCTAAAGAAACAACTGAACTGGTCCTGCAGCACGTATTCCGGCTCCACGGCCTCCCATCCAACGTGGTCTCACACCGAGGCCCCCAGTTCACCTCTGCTTTCTGGAGAGAATTCTGCTGCCTCCTGGGAGCTTCCACCAGCCTGTCCTCCGGGTTTCATCCTCAATCCAACGGCCAGTCCGAGAGGATGAACCAGGAGATGGAGACGGCGCTCCGCTGCATGGCTTCCAAGCACCCTGCCTCCTGGTCCACTCTACTGCTGTGGGTGGAATATGCCCACAACACCCTCATCAGCTCTGCCACCGGCCTATCCCCATTTCAGTGCGCCTATGGCTACCAACCTCCCCCGTTTCCTGCGCAGGAGAAAGAGACTGTCTGCCCCTCTGTGGAGGCCTTCATTCGCCGTTGCCGCCGGACCTGGACGCAGGCTCGGACGGCTCTCCTACGAGCCACTGACCGGTACACGACGGCCGCCAACCGCCGTCGCTCCCAGGCTCCCCCCTACCAGGTGGGACAGAAAGTGTGGCTGTCAACCCGAGACATTCCTCTGAGGGTGGAGTCAAAGAAATTGGCCCCCAAGTTTATTGGACCGTTCCCCGTCGAGAAGGTAGTAAACTCTGTGGCTGTTCGGCTCAAGTTGCCCCGCACCATGTGGATTCATCCCACCTTCCATGTCTCCAGGATCAAGCCATTCCTGGAGAGTCCTCTGCAACCTGCCTCCCAGCCACCTCCGCGCTTCATAGACGGGGCCCCTGCTTACACAGTGCACCGCCTGCTGCGCTCTCGTCGCTGGGGGAGAGGCCTACAATACCTCGTCGACTGGGAGGGGTACGGTCCAGAAGAAGGGTCATGGGTTCCGGCCCGTCAGATCCTGGATCCAAGACTCATCAAGGAGTTTCATTGCCTGCACCCCAACCAGCCCTCCAACACCGTCTCAGAACGAGGGGGTCCCATCGCCAACACTCAGTCTCCTACGGCATCTGGGGCATCTGCATCTGAAGGGGATGACGTCGGCTCAGCCTCGGAGGGGGACGGTTCTCTTTCGGCAGACGAGGAAACTGGGACGGAGGCCTCTGAAGGATTCTAGGCACCAGGCCCCCGCCCACCCGGCTCCTCTGCGGCAAGTTTGGGACGTCAGGAGCCGTCCCTTGAGGGGGGGGGGGGGGTTCTGTCACAGTTCCTGCCTCACTCCCCTCCTGTCACACTGCTGCAGTATTTTTCCACTCTCCCTCCCTCTGCTCCACTCTACCTGCCGGCCACGCCTATTGCACCAGCCCACTCTGCTCACCTGCTGCAGATCACTGTAATCAGGCCTGCATATAGTCTCTCCAGCACCTTCACTCCTTGCCAGATTGTTCTTCAGACAGGGAATGAATGCTGGAAAGTCTCGCATGACGCTGATCTCCCAGTGTCGACTCTGCCTGTCCCTGACCTGCCATCCTCACCTGCCTGTCAGTAAACTCACCTGCCTTCCGTCCCTGACCTCGTGCCCCGTCTCTGCCTGTTATCTGCCTGCTCGTCTGGATTTGACTCCTCCGCCTGGCCTCGTCTCGTCTCCTGCCTGCTCCCCAACGCTGCCTCCGTCTTCGCTGACTACTCACCTGGCTACGACCCCCCCGCCTGTCTCAGACCTCTCTTCAGCTCACTCCTTGTCGGCCTCACAGCACATGCAGCCGGCTCTCCTGAACGCAGAGCGTCCTGCTCGTCATCTTCGGCTGACATAAGCAACGTCTCTTCCCCTCTCTACAAAAGAGACTTGAACTGTGAAGAACTGGGGGCTCAGAAGCCTCCCCTCGGTTCCGCGGCTGATCCCAGTCGTCTCCTTTTCCCTCCTCTGGGCCCTAGAGACTGTGTGAGGCCTCTCAGCCCAAAGAACAAACTTTATTCTGTAATAATTCTGCATGCTGCATACCCTGTTTGCTGTGGTGATGGTAAAGGTTATTAGCAACTGTTCCTGTGCGCCTGTGTACTGCATTTGGGTCCAAACAACCCCCGTTTCAATTCTGTCATAATTCTTGCTCTGGTGTGTTCTGCTTAATTTTGTCCTGCTTTAATTTGGCCTCACCGTTTTGGCTCTTTGTTGCCATATGTATCGTGCTTTTGCCTAGTTTGTCAAAGCACTTTGTAAACTTGTTTTTAAAGGTGCTATATAAATAAAGTTATTACCCTTGTTATCCGCAAATTTCAAGATGTGATGTGATTCACGTCAAATCTGGCACAGGAGTCGTGTGCTGTCTCCTGGGTTAGTGTGAACAGCAGAGGAGACGGCACACATCCTTGAGGCACGCCGGTGTTGATGATGGTGGTCACTGAGGAGTTCTTGCCCACTCTGACTGTCTGGTCTGTTTGTGAGAAAGTCCAGCAGTCAGTTGCACAGTGATGTATTTATCCCCAAATCACTCAGCTTGTTCACCAGATGTTGGGGGGTGACAGTATTGAAGGCGGAGCTGAGGTCGATGAACAACATCCGTGCATGACAGTTTGCTTTCTCCGGGTGAGTCAGGCAGAGGTGGAGTGCTATTGCTATGGCGTCTTCAGTGGACCGTTTGGGGCGGTATTGGTAAATTGGCATGGGTCCAGAGTGGTGGGGAGGGTGGATGTAATGTGGGCCTTCAGTAGTCTTTCAAAGCACTTCAAGGTTACTTTATTTCGTCTCCGAGGAGAAATTTGTCTTGGACATACAGACTTGCAGCAATACATGCAATATAGTACAATTAGGCACACTGACTCATACACCCCCACAGGTCTACACACAGACCACCCTCATAGTAATACTTATCTATTAAGAAAAAACAGCAGCATGTGTCTAGTGCAACAGGAGCCACATTTTTAACAGCGTCTCTACGTCATCTCCTCCCGCCCCTTGCAACCTCTGCTAGGGAATTATTAAGGAGCATAGTTGATATAGGTATAAAGGAGAACTTAAATCTGTTGTATATCCATTTAAATTCTCCATCATGATGGGAGTGAGTGCTATGGGTCTATAGTCATTTAGTGATGATGTGGTGGCTTTGAAGCTTGCTGGTATTGTGGCTTGGTTCAGAGAGATGTTGTAGATGTCTGAGGACATCGGTGAGTGAGTCTGAGCACGCGCCCGGGTATGTTGTCTGGAACTGCAGCCTTTCTGGGATTCACCTTTTGTAGGGCTCTCCTCACATCCGCTGGATCCAGTTGGAGTGGTTTGCTGTCTGGGCTGACGCAAGCTTTTTTGGGTGTTGTCGTTTTCCTCAAATCGACTGAAGGTGTTGAGGGGCATGTCATGGGGGGGGGGGGGTGTTAGGGTCCTCAAAGCAGGCAAAGAACTTATTGAGGGCATCTGCAAGGGAGGGGTCTGTTGGGCCCTGTGTGTTCCTTGTGTTAAAGTTAGTGATGCACTTGATGCCGTTCCACATGCTCTGTGAGTCCCCTGAGGTTAGGTGACCCTGGATCTTCCGAGCATAGGTGGATTTGGCCTCTTATGCTCTAATCCAGAGCCCTCCTCGCTGCCCTTAGTGGCCCTGCCTCTCCCGCCCTGAACGCAGCGACCCTGGCCCTCTGCATTCGGCCAGGGCTTCTGGTTCGGGTAGATGGGATTGTTCTGGTGTTGGCAACATCATCCAAACACAGATGAACCAGAGGACAGAAGAAGTGTATTCCTCCAGGTTCACCTCTCCCCCCTGTGTGGCTGCCTCCCTGAACATCTGCCAGTCTGTGTGCTGGAAACAGTCCTGGATCACCGGGGGGGTGCATC
Organism: Antennarius maculatus; assembly: GCA_013358685.1. NCBI lineage: Eukaryota > Metazoa > Chordata > Actinopteri > Lophiiformes > Antennariidae > Antennarius > Antennarius maculatus. The sequence continues at coordinate 1,000,654 of CM023629.1, forward strand.
CTGGAGCCACACAGTAAGTCCTCCTCATGGGTCTGAGCTGTTTCACCAGGGGACGATATGCCGGGGCCAGCAGGATGAAGACGTGGTCTGAGAAGCAGAGGTGTGGTCGGGGTAGGGCCCTGTTTGCACCACGCAGGTTGGTTTACACAGTCCAGAGTGTTGTTCCCCCTTGTTGGTATGGTGATGTGCTGGTAGAAGCTGGGAAGTGTCTGTTTTACCTTGTTAAAGTGGTCTGTGGTCCTAAATATCAGCTTTTCAAAATCGCTCATCTGAGCTCCTCACAAAACGCTTTGTTTCAGGCCTCTGGCTGTAGTATGTTAATGAGCTCCGCTGGTCCACGCCTCCTTCACCTGTGTCACGCCCCTCTGAAGGAGAGCGTTAGGCTAACGGGACACTGACCAGCTTTACATTTGTTATCATGGCGTTAGGGTCATAAATATACGGCGACACAATGGGTCCTCCTGAGTCGGACCCAGAAGCGGGGGCTCCTAAAGAAACACCGACTGTGCGGCTGCAGCAGGACGTTTCTGAATGGTTAGTACGTGTAAACGGTACTTAGGTTACAAAACAACACAGAACAAGTATGTCATCACAGGACGTTAGCATCATCCAGTAGCTACCTTTTTTCTGCTCCCGCCTCTCATCGCACAGTAATAGTGTCATGTCTTATGTATTTTGTATGTTGTATATACACTCACCGGCCACTTTATTAGGTACACCTGTCCAACTGCTCTTAATCAGCCAGTCACATGGCGGCAACTCAGTGCATTTAGGCATGTAGACATGGTCAAGACAATCACCTGCAGTTCAAACCGAGCATCAGTGTGGGGAAGAAAGGTGATTTGAGTGACTTTGAACGTGGCATGGTTGTTAGTGCCAGAAGAGCTGGTCTGAGTATTTCAGAAACTGCTGATCTGGGATTTTCACGCACAACCATCTCTAGGGTTTACAGAGAATGGTCCGAAAAAGAAAAAATATCCAGTGAGGGGCAGTTCTGTGGGTGGAAATGCCTTGTTGATGCCAGAGTTCAGAGGAGAATGGCCAGACTGGTTTGAGCTGATAGAAAGGCAACGGTGACTCAAATAACCACCCGTTACAACCAAGGTAGGCAGAAGAGCATCTCTGAACACACAGTACGTCGAACTTTGAGGCAGGTGGGCTACAGCAGCAGAAGACCACACAGGGTGCCACTCCTTTCAGCTAAGAACAGGAAACTGAGGCTACAATTTGCACAAGCTCATCGAAATTGGACAATAGAAGATTGGAAAAACGTAGCCTGGTCTGATGAATCTCGATTTCTGCTGCGACATTCGGATGGTAAGGTCAGAATTTGGCGTCAACAACATGAAAGCATGGATCCATCCTGCCTCGTATCAACGGTTCAGGCTGGTGGTGATGGTGTAATGGTGTGGGGAATATTTTCTTGGCACGCTTTGGGCCCCTTGGTACCAACTGAGCATCGTTGCAACACCACAGCCTACCTGAGTATTGTTGCTGACCATGTCCATCCCTTTATGACCACAATGTACCCAACCTCTGATGGCTACTTTCAGTAGGATAATGCGCCATGTCATAAAGCTGGAATCATCTCAGACTGGTTTCTTGAACATGACAATGAGTTCACTATACTCCAGTGGCCTCCAGTCACCAGATCTCAATCCAATAGAGCATCTTTGGGATGTGGTGGAACGGGAGATTCGCATCATGGATGTGCTGCCGACAAATCTACGCCAACTGTGTGATGTCATCATGTCAATATGGACCAAACTGAGGAATGCTTCCAGCACCTTGTTGAATCTGTGCCACGAAGAATTGAGGCAGTTTTGAAGGCAAAAGGGGGTCCAACCCGTTACTAGCATGGTGTACCATGCTAGTAGACACACGGAGCTAACACTTACCACCATCACACCAGGTTAATGGTGAAATGATGTAACCATATTGCAGTGATGCCTTTATCTACTCTATTTTGAGATGTCTTCACCTGTTATACAGGTGTTCTTGTGGACACTGAACGTATGCCAACAGCAGTGAACGTTTGGAGATCCCACAGGTAGCAAGCTCACAGCTAAACCACAAAGTTATGTCCATTTGGCTACTTTTACAATTATAAATTCAAATGACCTTTACCATGTTTTTCACTGTAGGTTAGGAGCCGTCTGCAGGAGGTTGATGAGGTTCCGTGCATGACAACATCCTGGGTGCCTAAACGTGTACACCCTACAAACGGCTGGTCACGTACTGATGGCCGAGTATGGCCCTTCATGTCTGAGACCAATACATCGGTAAGTCGTTCTTTAAAAAATGTCAGAATAAAAACTACAGTTATGTCTTATTTCGCTTCATCAGGCATACCTTCATTAATGCAGTAACACATGACAAATATAGGTACAACTAAGTTTAATATATTGTATTTGAGACACCTTGCTTTTTGTCTTAATAGACGTGTTGAACATTTTTTGGTATTCACAATCCATTTCTGTTGACATTTACAAACATTTACATAAAACAATACATCCAATAATAATGAGAACACAGGGCCATCAACGACTGTTTTAATACTCAGGATTGAAAACATTGTGAAATAAATAATTTTGTGTCCTTTTTCTGTAGACGGTGCAGACATCTGGCCTATCGCACCTTTGCTGGCTGGTGCTGGGGCTACTTCGGGTGCAGAATCTGGGTCGTCATTCCAGCCTGTGTGGTCCTTCACATACGCCAAGAGTTTCCTGAAGACAAAGGCCACTACGCTGGATTTAGACAGTCTTGGTTGAACCTGGTCATGTAGCTGGCAATGACCTCCTCCTTGTCCGGACAATCTCATTTGTGTATGGCATGGGGTCCACCAAGACTTTGTGTTTCATTGAACAGGTTTTGTAGCTGATATGTTGGACCTCATATTTGACAGATATATCTTTACTGTTGATATAGTTTCATTTTTTTTAGAAAAATTGTGTTCAAAATACATCCTGGTACTTGCTACTAATTTATTTGTATGGTTACTTTTTACTGTGTTTTGTTCAGAGCAATTGCCAATAGAATTTCAAAACATGTTTGTTTGAAATATTAAAATATTGCAACACTAACAGAATGTTGGCTCCATCTTGTGAGGTTTGACTCTGCATTGTCCCTTCAAAAGCCTTTGGAAAGTGGATCTTGTAGAGGGGTACACCGAACGTAACAAAATAAGGAGCCAAAACAATATGACATACATGAATCCGTCTCAAAATTTTTTATACTAAACTTCACTTACTGTCTTGCTGGAATATTCTAATACACTTATTTTTTACTGAACTACTATCAACATGTGCATTCAGTAACACCTGTAGACAACAATATTTAGAAAATTAGTCTGACCAATTTTATTAAAACATTGTATGGAATATGACTTGTACATAAACTTACTTCTATAGTGGGAAGGAAGAGTCCTGAAGGACAGCTGTGTACCAACAGTATGGGTGTCCACTGGGTCAGTTTGGCCCCCCACGTCCCTTTAAGCTGTAGGCTGAATGGATGCACAAGGACACTAATTTCAGGACACCAGTGTTCTGATATTGGATAAGGAGGACAGACCTATGTGTGTTTTCGCTATGACGACCAACAAACAAATCGACTCCAACACGTGCGCGCACACGCAACACGCACACTTGAAACAAAGGAGACCTCCCTACATAGCCTAGCATAACTTCATTCATGCCAACAGACAACATGAAAAGATCAAATGTGAGCCCAACTCATGTGTGTTGTACCTACATACTGTGGGTTTAGCATGTGCATACGGGAAACAAAGCCATACTACCCAATTAGCCAAATAGCACTCAATCACTCATGCTAACAGACAACTGCTAAGATGATAAATGTGGTGAGACTTACCTGTAACCAGGGTGCAGTTCCTTGGTCCCGTATGGTTGGGAGTGATCCTTGAATGAGGATCAGTCTCAGGCAAAGCCCCGTGTATACCGACCCTCATTGCTAAAACAGGATGGAGTGAAGTGGTTCCACACACAAACAAACGTGCAGGCGATGTAGCCGCACATAGCCATTAAAAATGAAATGCAACCACGGTCTCTTCTGTTCTTTGGATGGGATTAAAAATAAACACTGGTGTTGATTTGTACAATCAACAACTGAGCAACTACTCTGTCTCCTTCTCAGGGACGCCATTTCAACAGACTGCTGCCTCACGTCCGACGCAAAGAACTCAGTCTTGGGGATGGCGACAACCTTGGGCATGTCAACCAATCCGTATCGTCCAATAGCACAGAGTGCATACTCTGACGCCAAGAATACCCATTCTAGCGCTTTATGATCGATTCGAGTCATTCAGAGCCATGACTTGACTCCAAATATCTATTGATGCAGGAAGTGTTTGTTTACCAGATTTTAGGAGTTGGTCGGGTTAGGGAGGACCACTATGTATATGTAGAGACCTGAAAAAGTGTGATTTAAGTGCCATTCCAGTGGGTTTCCATTTCCTTGATGTTTAATTTGATGCTTCCCCAATTGTTCCTGCACCACTGCGAGCCTCTTTTTAAAATAGAATTAAGAATTCATTAGTCATTTTGCCTCCACAATTTAAAGACAAGTATCATTAAAAGAAACTAATCAAACCACAGAACTTTTGCAATGAGACTGCTCCAGAAATATCCCACTATCTTCCTGGACCTTGCTGGGATGTCAGTGGTGAAGGCCTTTGACCAGATAGAGCTCTGAGTCAAAGGTGTGAGCTACACGTGGCATGTTTGAGGCTGCCAATATGGAGCCTTGTGAAAGGGAGTTATTGTTACAAGACATCAAACTGCTTATATATTTATAAAACACTTAATCACACCAACTGACATTTCAAAGTGCTTTTATAGACTAAGAAACCCAACATGACTCTCCAAAACAAGCATAAGCAACAACGGTGGATAAAAACTCCAGGCAGGACCCAGACTCTGGAGGGCAGCCACCCGCCTTGACTGGTTAGGTGGAAAATACAATGGGTACAGGGCAGCGGAGACACAATGGCAAATAGTGTCTTAACGGCTAGTTGGGAAATTTGCTGTAGGCGTTGAAATGGGGAAAAGAATGTCAGGCTTCGTTCAGCAACTCCTGGGTTGTTTTCTATACTTGTTACACACCTGTCAAGCAAAAGCACTTTGTGATTAAAAAATAATAACAAGCTCCTAAAGTAGTTAATCAACTTCTTTTTGGCTGAGGAATCTCCTCTGCAGTGTGAACAAAATGAAATTGTGAGCAATGGGAGAGTCAAGCAATATCACCAATACATAAATAAGTTTTATTCTGGGCCATCAGACCTTCGCTTTCAGTAGCAGAGCAGATGAGTTCTTGGCTCCAAGCAGTCTGAATGTCAACAATGACATTTAGTTGGTGCATTCTTTTTTCGCCAAAGAGTGCGCACACTGCTTCAGGAAGTCCCACTGTCTCTCCTTCCTCTCGGTGCATGGTTCATACAGCACATAAGCATTCAGTGCTGCCACATCGATCATGTTGTAAAAGAGCCACTGGTCCATTACATCCACACCACTTTGTTTAGTTATAAAAGTTTTGGTGTTTGGGAATACCACCAAAAAGAATCCAGTCTTAACCATGCTGTGCATGCTGCTGAAAATGTAGACTGTCTTCTTCCATTTTGCCTCATACACCATGAGCGTAGCACCAGTGGTTGAAAACACCTAATAAAATTTCTCTTGGAGCTTTTAGAACCACAATCAGAACCACATGACTTCACCCCTCCACCGGGATTATGTACCACCTGCACAATTCTAACCCCCCTGTCTTCCATAACTGCCGCATTTGAACGCACCAGTTTATTCACTAATTGGAAGGTCGTCATTTTGATAAATGACGATGGCGTCTCTGCCTGTTATCGGCTATCAGCTCCAACTATGTCAAGCCTAAACTCTGGGGCGGCTCTATCAGATGTAAGGTTTTCCATGAATTTGCAATAAAACAGCGTGATCAAGTGTTGTGGTAACTCCCAAAAACATTGCTCTGCACCAATTACAAATAATCATCTGTGTAAAACACTAAATCTCACCAACAGACATTGAAGCACTTTTACAGGCAAACCCTGCTGCTGGACAAGTCCTATGTGCTAATTGTAATCAATGACGGGTTGGAGCACACAGTACCCCAGGTATCCATCCACTTGACGAAGACCAGGGAGCCCTCCCTGATCCACCGTATTGAACCCCTTCCTATTGTCCTTGTACAGAGGATGGCAGGAGGGAGCTTGAATAAACATTGTCCATGTAAATGGTACCCAGTTGGTGTTGATTATATAACCCTGACCTGGATAATTTAAAGTGGTTTAAATCAATCCACTGAGATTATGGAGTTTCTTGAAGACGTTTCACCTCATCCAGGAGGCTTCTTCAGTTCCAGTGGTGGTTGGTCTTGTCCCAGCTTATTAAATCTGGAGTGTTCAGTGCTCTTCATATTCCACTGACTATAATTGAGACCCGTCTGGCTCCAACAATGGTTGATGGGGGTGCCAAAGCTGGCAGTTTCAGCGAGCCTTTGTTAAGGGATGTCATTAGCATGAGACACTTCTATGCCCAGTCGTTCTTTTGGAGAGTTTTCCAGACATGTATGGAATCATTGTTCTGCCTGCTGTCTTTTCTGGATCTTGTGAGCCTTCAAAGCTCATCAAGATATCCACCCTCCTCAATCAGTTTTCAGTGCCTCTTTCAGGCGTTGGTGTTTTTACCTGGTCTTGGGTACTGGTTGGTAACTTTTCAGCCCCGTTTAGTTGGGTTCTGATGACACCAAGTCTATGCTCAAGTGGATGGTGAGTCCGAAGCCGGCACTTGTCCGTCTTCGTTAGTTTCCTGTATACCCCAACATTCAGACGTCATCTTTAATGCAGACCTCACAATCCAAAAGGACAAACTTGTCCTTTACATCCTCTCTGGTGAACTTGATGTTGCTGTCCAGAGTTGATGTGTTTGCTTACAGGTTGCATCTTGTGGATTTTAATCTTGACCCATGTGTTGTCCATGTAACCAGTGGCTTGGTGTTGATCAGGGCCCTTTGCTTCAGAAAGGACTGCCGTTACCTTTAACCCTAGTCCCTCTGCTTCTCTTGAATAAAAGGTGGTTCTTTCTAGCCAATTCTGTGGCTGGAATGATGGCAAATTTCAATCCTTTAGTGAGGACATCCTTCTCTGGTTCGATGGGTAAGGATTCTATTAGACAGAACTCATCTGTCTTGTGTGTTGTACTCGGTTTCTGTCTCCGGCTGAGTTCTTCTGCCCTTGTTTTGTCTGTCAGAGATTGGAGCTTTAGAGACTTGCGTCTTTGCCTTTCCTTGCCCTCCATGTGTTGAGCTATTTGGGCCGTCTCAACAAACTTGACATTCCTCTAGGAAGATAGGTGGCATAACTGACAACTTTTTTAGGAGCGGTCCTTTGTGAGCGGTCCTTTTCCCTTTGTTTTTGGGCGATTTACAGTCAATGACCTACCTTGGTACTTGTCCCAGTGTCGGCAAAACTGGCCACTGAATGCGTGTTTGGTCTTTCCATCAAAGGCCATTTACCCTCTTGGCTGCTGTTCGACCCTACAGCATTCAGGTTCCAAGACAATCGGATTTGAAAAGGATGCAGTTTTGTATGAGATGAGTTTATTGGTTAAACGGGAGGAGTATGCAAATCGGCAAAGCTGTCACCACTCAGTCTTGCAGGATAATTTCAGATTTTGTCTACATAAAATGAAATCATTGTTAAGTGGCAAGATTCCTTGGTCTTCAATTCCCTGAAATTGGCTTTGCAGCCTCTGGAGGATTGTGACCATGGTGGAATATTTTGAAATAAAAAGGAGTTATTTTTTGTTTAGGTCTTCTTTCCCACAGAAATGTTGGCCTTTCAGGAAGGGTTTTGAGTATTGTCTGGCTAGTAGGGCCTTAAAATGTGTTGCTGCAAATCCTGTGAAATCTGACCAATTGAGCTTTGACAATTCCAGCAAAACTGCCTCTGATGTAAGCTGCTTTTAAAAAGGTGTGTGGTTCTGTGACCTTAATGTATTTTAATGTCCAATTCCTTGGTTTGCGAGAAATCTGAGCCCTTAATTTAGAATATTGAAAATTTTCAAATTCTGCTCTAGATCCAGTCCAAATGCCCCATATATCGTCAAGTGCAATTTCCTCCGGGATTATCCAAGGTAGTGCAAGGGCTTTGGTTCCAAATATTTAAAAAAACACCTCCCAGTTGGCCATGAAGATATTTGCATTGGGAGGAGCAAATTTCCTCCCCATAGCTGTCCCTTTAATTTGCAAATAATATCATTTCTACTGAGATTAACCTCCAGTGAACGAGTAGCTCTGAATCTCCCCAATATGATGGATGAGCTAGCAGTGCCAACCCGGCATCAGAGGGACTTCCATTAATGCAGCATCATGGTGTTCATGGAGACGTGGCTGAGCGCGATGACCCCAGACATGGCCGTTAATCTGGACGACTTTAATCTGGTGGGGGCAGACAGGATGAGGGAGAGCTGAAAGAGGAAGGGAGGGAGGGCTGGCAGTGTTAGTGGTGTAACCCATGGGCACATCACTGTTAAGGAACGGCACTGCTGTCGGGATATTGAACTGTTGGTGTTCAGCATGCAGCCATATTACCTGCCGCGGGAATTCTCACATGCTATCCTGATAGCTGCGTATTTCACTCCTATGCAGCCTGTGACGTCCACTATGCCCACCTGCATCCAGTATGTGACTTGTTTCACCAGAGACAGTAAAATACTGGACCTGTGTTATGTCAACATCAGGGAGGCATACATATCACCCCTCCCCCCGGGAAGATCAGACCACAACCTGTTTCATCTCCTGCCAGTCTACAAGCCTCTTGTGGAAAGGCAACCAGCTGTGTTCCACACTGAGGAGATGGCCCGACGAGGCTGAGGATGCTCTGAAGGACTTTCCTCAGAACAGAGTGGGATGTATTCTGTTATTCTCACAGGGAGGACCGTCACAGATTACATCATCTTCTGTGTGGATAACAGTAACCACCAGGACTGTATGGTGTTATCCCAACAAACCATGGATCACGCTTTACATGAAGGCCCTTTTCTTGAGATCCTTAATATCAGGAAACAAGGACGAGCTGAAGTCTGTCCAGAAGGAGCTGAGGAGAAAAAAAATCAGGGGGGGAAAACCTTTACAGGAGGAAGATGGAGGACCAGCTGCGGCAGAACAATGTCAGCAAGGTGTGGAGAGGCCTGAAGACCATCTCAGGCCATAAAAAACCAACCATCAAGTCACTGGGGACCAGATGGCTCACCTCTTCAACCCACCCACCCGCTCCACCCTGTCCCCCATTGAATTCAGGTGAGAAACCAGCACTGGAGGATAAAGACGAGGAAGGCTGCAGGTCCAGACGGCATAAGCTCCAGGCTACTGAAATCCTGCGCAGACCTGATGTGTGGGATTGTTGGACACATGTTCAACATGAGTGAAGCTGGGAAGGGTTCCACGGCTGTGGAAAACATCCTGCGTGATTCCCATGCCCAAGCCTCCGCACCCCAAAGACCTAAATAGCCACAGGCTGGTGGCGCTAACATCCCACCTTAGGAAGACCCTGGATCATCTGGTCCTTTGTTATCTCCCCCCCTGGTTGGCCCATCACTGGACCCACTCCAGTTTGCGTACCAGCCAACCATCGGGGTGGATGACGCAGTCATTTTCCTTCAGAATCGAGCCCCGTCTCAACTGGGAGAAACCTGGGAGCTCTGTGACGATCATGTTTTTTGATTTCTCCGATGCCTTCAACACAATACAACCTGCACTGCAGAGGGAAAAACTGGAGATGATCCGGTTGGACCACCACCACTTCACCGACTGGATCTTGGACTACAGTTTGTGAGGACCCAGGACTGTGTGTCAAACATGGTGTCTACAGCATGGGGGCACCACTGGGAACTGTTCTGGTGCCGTTCCTATTCACCCTCGACACTACAAACTTCTCGTACTGGTCACCTGCAGAAGCTCTGACTCTGCGATTGTCGGCCTCATCACCAATGGGATGACAGAGTAAAGAGAACTGACCCAGGACTTTGCGAACTGGTGCCAGCAGAACCGCGTCCAGATCAACACGGGAAAAACCAAGGAGCTAGTGGTGGATTTCCGCAGACGAGGACTCTGGATGTTCACCAGTGTAACTGGGCAGAGAATGGAGATCGAGGTGGTGTACAAGTACCTGGGTGTTCACCTCAACAAACTGGACTACGAACACTAATTTTCTGTATAAAAAGGGTCAGGACAGACCATCTGCTCAGAAGGCTGAGGTCTTTGAGTGCAGGGGCCACTCTTGAAGACCTATGACACTGGTAGCCTCAGCTATTTTTCATGGGGTGGTCTGCTGGGGGAGCAGCATCACTGCAGCTGAAAGGCTGATCAGGAAAGCAGGCCGTGTCCTCGGATGCTCCCTGGACTCAGTGGAGGTGGAGGATGACAGCCAAGCTGTCATCAATGATGAATAACCACTCCCACTCCCGATAGGTTGCTTCACCCGAGATGCGTGAAGGAATGCTATCGCAGGTCCTTCCTGTCGACGGCCGTCAGGTTATACAACCAGCAAACCTCCCAGGAGACCACTCAGAAGACATTTAAAAGCCGGATGACGACCAATGTCGTGGTTGTGGTCCAGAGGTACCTCGGGTCGTCTAATGATTCAAGATCAGCGCTTCTACTCCTGCTCCCGCCGAGTCATTTGTCGTTGTGTCCTTGGGCAGGACAGTTTACCCTCCTTGCCTCCAGTGGGGCACTCACTGGTGTGTGATTGTTCCAGTGTTCCAGTGGTGGTCAGAGGAGCTGTAGGCGCAGAGTGGCAGCCATGCCTCTGTCAGTTTGCCCCAGGGCAGCTGTGGCTACATGCGTAGCTTACCATCACCAAGTATGAATGAGTGAATAATGGATCCAATGTAAAAGACTTTGAGTGTCCAGAAAAGCCCTATATAAATCTAATCCATTATTATTACAATGTAATCTGTAGTGCTAATGTAAATTGTTTATATGTTAATATTTATAATATGAATGTTTTTCATATGCTACATGTAATATACTCATGGTAATATGAATGTATTATTATAAACATGTATGACCCAGTCAGGGCCAAGAAAAGAATTTCTGGTCCCTCTGGGGTACAGGGGGTGCACGGTCCTCCCGACCGCCATACCGTGCCGCCTCCCAGTATTGTTGGGCAAGGGTTACAGCAGACTGAAGAGTCCGAACAAATGGTTCTCCACCAGATAGTCATTAAGCTGTTTGCACAAATTTCAGGCCAATCTCCAGCCTTGAATTTCTATCAATGATTCTAGAACAGTGGACAATCTGTATGCATGGACACACTGACTGGACAGACGAGCAGATGTCACCACTGGTCATCCAAATTTGCTGGGGAAAAAGTCAAACTGTCACAAAGGAAGGGGTATGGACCCAAAAAGAGAATCATTTCTCCAGACAGGGAAGAGTCAGACAAAACAGAACAGACTTCCAGCAACCAAACTTCGGAAAATGAACCAGTACCTAGCTCTCATCCCACCTGGCTTAAAAAGCCTCATCTTGAGGCTGATGGATCAGTCTCAGGTGTGGAGCCGTGGCTCCATCCACAAGCTTGGCCTCTCCCTGCCACGCCGAACTGTGACACAAACTTTTGAAATGTTGGTTCATTTTCTTCTTTTTTTCCACCATTTAGCAGTAAAGCAGGTCGTCCAATGTTCACGAGATCGGCAGTTCAATTCCCGCTCCTGCCCAGCCACCTGGAGTGTGACCCAACAGTGGGAGGTGTGAGCTCATGTGTTTGAATTACTGGAGTGTGCTCTTAATTTCCCTTTGGGGGAGAAAGCTGAGAGGACCGAGACGGGATACAGATGAGATGATGGTATCACAAGATGTGTTCCCACAATGGAGGCAGTGTAAGAAAACAGGTTTTCCAGGAAAACACCCTCAGTGACAGAGCAAACCTCAACCCTGACAAGATCTGCCTACTTTTGGACCTCTGCCGGAACACCTATTTCCAGTGCGGAGGGAGCTTTATAGAGGCCGAAACACAGATGTGCCATTGGCTCGCCAGTGTATTGCGGCCATTTTGTACATGGAAGTAGAGCACAGGGTCCTGACCTCGTTCAACGGAACAAAACCAAGCTACTGGTTGCGTGGACGACACATGGGTCAAGATCAAAATCCAACGAGGTGCAACCTTTCACCGAACACATCACCTCGGTGGACAGCAACATCAAGTTCACCAGATAGGATGTAAAGAAGACCAGTTTCTCCTTTTGGATTGTGAGGTCTGTTTGGTTACAGGAAACCAACACACATGGACCAGTACCTGCTTTTGACTCACTATTGACTGGACGATAAATGTAATGAGTTACTAATGATAATATCTGTTGTTTTCCACTGTTATGGGAAATTTGTTTTAATTATTTATTGCAAGATTCATTGATTTATAATAAAGACACCTGCCAGCTTGACAGAACCATGTGCTGCTTTCTATAATGAAATTAATATTACACAGAATTGAGTTCAGCCTTTTGACAACACTTTCTGTTCATGTGGCCACATGAGAAAAATAATTGCCCACCCCTTGCCTCAGCTAGCATCATAGGGATAGAGGAATAAGATCAAATTCATGATATTCAGCAACTGCAATAAAGAACATTCAAGCACATGTACAGGTAGATGGGGTGGATATTGAAAGGGTTTATGAAAATAAGTTTCTGGGGTTGATAATAGATGACAGGATTAATTGGAAAGCTCATATAAAATATGTACAAAGTAAATTATCAAGAAGCATTTCAGGTCTGAGCAAAGTCAAACACATTCTGGACCACAGGTCACTCCACATTCTTTACTGTTCTCTCATTTTACCATATTTACATTACTGTGCAGAGGCCTGGGGCAACACTTATAAATGTACAATAAATTCATTATCCGTATTACAGAAAAGAGCCATAAGAATAATTCATAATGCCGGATATAGAGATCACACAAACCCACTATTCTTAAAATCCAGAATATTAAAACTCACTGACATACATTTTCAAACAGCACAACTCATGTACAAAGCAAGACATAAGACACTTCCTGGTAATATACAAAAAATGGTTTTCAATAGAAAAGAGAATTATCTGAGGGGGGAGCACAACTTTAAACATCAGAGGGCACGTACAACAATGAAAAGTTTTTGTGCTTGTGTTTGTGGAGTGAGGGTGTGGAACAGGTTGGGTGTGGAGCTCAAGCAATGTCCAAGCATGATCCAGTTTAAAAAGCACTACAAGCAAATGGTTTTCACTGGGTACAGGGGGGGGGGTGTCTAACAATCGGGTGTTTTCTATCAATTCTATTTGTAACTTACTTTTCTGTTAATCGTCTTTTCTGGTATACATGTTTAGTACTTCGTTTATTTTTTGTACTTTGGGAATTAATGTAAATGGAGAAGTGAAGAAGGGGAAGGATTCAATAAGCTTATGCTTCTTCCTGCTCCTTTTCTAGCATGTTTTTTGTGTTATTAGTATTGCTGTCTTCATTTTTGTTGTTGTTATTCTGCGCACATGTTTGAAATAAAGCATGGAATAACAGGTTAAGCAATAATTGTTTTATAGTTCACAAAAGATGAATCAAATTGGGCAGCAGCAGTCACAAACACCCATCAGGAGTCAAAAAGCCACAGAGCAGAGGAATCGGGAGGCAGATATAGGCTGTGATGTAGGTGACCCCACCCTCCTCATCAGTCTTAATTGGGGAGACACCTGCAAAGTATCACTGACATTACATGAAAGACTATTAAAGGGGTGTGGTTCTGTGCGATTTAAATCATTTACATCGTATCTGTTAATAATTCTTTCATTTCGGCACACAACTTCAACTTTTAACTCAGTTGAAGAAACCAGAGTTTAAAGGGCATCTCTCAAGAAATGAGGCCTTTAGAGAAGTGTGGAAAGTTGTCTGACTAAAAATGTCTATTTTTTAAACAGTCATTGAGATCAGAACTGATGTTTATCAATTTGCAACGGAGCAAACAGAAAATCCAGCAGCTAATCCTGAGTTTACTTTCCTGCCACAGATCTGTACAAAGATTTTTAAAGAGAAATAAATTGCAGGTTTCTTTCACCTCGTTGGAAGTGATTAGCTCCACCTGTGATGTTCTCCTCAGCTGGTGGTGATCAGCCTTGGATGGGAGGAGATATAAGGTGTTTGGTTTCCTGATAGACTCCAGTGAGTCAACACCATCAGTTGGCTTTCTGTGGTTCTGTTTTGGTGGGATGTTGAGCTGTAGTATGGGTTAGGCTTTATCTGGTCAGTGAAGTAGCATTTAATGCCTTTCATTCAACTGGTTCACTCAAGCGCAAAGCTTCTTGGGGCAGGTCTTGGGTGATTTCTTTGACAATATTTCACCTGCTTTCATAAATGCCTCAAGTTGGTAGTATCAGAATGCTACCAACTTGAAGAGGAATAGACCCATTTCTGTCCCTCCCAGTATTGAAGGGGGTCCCCCAGCCTCAATATTTGTCTTCATGAAGAAGAAAGCACACTTAATTCCCATTAGGGAAATCTTTACGTACAATATAAACAGTATTTGAACATGTGTGTGTTGGTATACACATACTGTACAAAACACACACCTTAGACCTGTGAGCATGCAAATTTAATATACAGTGGGAGTGAGTGACGGATGGCTAGGCCATGGTCCGCCCCCAATGAGCAGATTGTAGGGGAGTAGTGCCTTACTCAAGGGCGCCTCAGGAAGTGAACTGACACCTTCCACTGCCAGGTCACACTCGGTGTATACACGTAGGTCTTGAACCAGTGACCCTCTGCTCCCCAGTCTCACATTGGTGGACTGAGCTACTCCCACCCTCACAAATGTGATAGATGCAAATTTTGGAGGTCCCTGCTACATTTTCGTCTGCCTGACCGTCTTCTTGGCAATGCCCCTGGTTGTTACCCAAGATATAAACAGTTCTTAAATGCAACTCGGATGGAATTATGGTACCTTGGGAAATGGCCTCGACAGTTCATTTGAATGCTGTGGTGACTACTATTAATATTGAAGCACATTCTACTTCACTCACTCTTGCAGGTCTGAGAAACGTGATTTTTCTGAACCTTGGATTCAGTAGTGTCGCAAGGCACAGTATTCATAGATTGCATTCGTTTTCTGTATGATATAGAATACATTGTTTTTTCCATTTCTTCAGTAAGGCAATGATCCACCATAGTTGGCAGAGGCCTCACCTTTGCGCTAGACACCCTTCTCTTGTGAGCTCAGTGGTTGTTTCATTAAATGGTCTTGGGACAAACACTTGGAAATTATGCCATTTCTTCAGAAATGGGTGAGATCTGAGACAAAGCAGCACGCACTGACTCTTTGCTCAGTCATGGCAGCATATAAGTGCTGTTCCAGTGGGTTTCCATTTCGTGGTTGCTTAATTTTAGGTTTCCACAATTGTTCCTGCACCACTGCAAGCCTCTCCTATAAAGACAAGTAACATGAAACGGAATAGAATGCCTTTTAATGTCATTATACAGAAGTGTACAACAAAATTCTTTGACAACTATCTGAAAAGGACTTGGTTTCAAGAATAGGTTAATATAAATGCAAAATAAGAAACAAAACACAGGTACAAGAACAAGCAAATATGAGAATATATTTACAGTGAGCCGTCAGACTGTATGATGTACTGTGTGGCTGTACTGTGTGGTACAGAGGGCTCAGCAGCAGCAATTGTGATCAGGGCATTGCACTGGTTCCTAACTGGGACAGACTTCTGACTGCATGTCATAAGATAGCATTTCTGCGATTGGGGGGGGGGGGGTCATACTTGAATAATAAATACATCTTAACATATGTAGTAGGTAATATATATGTTAACGTATATTAACAATTTTTTTAGTTTCACTACAGACTACAACGTACAAGCGCTGAGTGCATATGTAAACAGGTTGCAAGGACTGGAGACTAATAATTTAACAATTGCGGTTTCAGTGTCTTATGGCTTAGGGGAAGAAACTGTTCTTTAATCTGGTGGTTTTTGAGAGGAGGGCTCTGTAGCGCCTCCCAGAGGGTAGACTTTTAAATAGTCGGTGTCCAGGGTGTGTTGGGTCTGAGATGATCTTCCCTGCCTGACTCCTAACTCTTGAGGAGTACAGCTTTTTGGAGGGAGGGCAGAGAGGTCCCAGTGATCTTCTCAGCAGACCTGATTGTCCTATGCAGTCTTGTACTGTCCCTTTGGGTGGCAGCACCGAACCAGACTGTGATGGAGGAACACGGAACCGATTCAATGACTGCCGTGTAGAACAGGACCAACAGCTCCTGTGGCAGACCGTGCTTCCTCAGCTGCCTGAGAAAGTCATAGAAGGTCTTCAGGAGTGGCCGCTGAACTCCGAAATACCTCTGCTCTTTCCCTTTATATACAGAAAATTGGACTTTGTAGTCCAGTCCATTTTCTTGTTCAGGTGAACACCCAGGTACTTGTACGAGGACATCACGTCGATGTCCATTCCCTGGATGTTCACCGGTGTAACTGAGTCCTTGCCTGTGGAAATCAATCACCAGTTCCTGGTGATTGATGTGGAGGCGGTTCTGTTGTCGCCAGTCCACAAAGTCCTGGGTCAGTTCTCTGCAGTTGTCTGCCTCATCACTGATGGGAACGACAGCAGAGTCGTCAGAACCTGTGCAGGTGACAAGTGGGGAAGCTGTAGAAGTCTGCAGTGAAGAGGAACCAAGGCAGAACCGTTCCTTGTGGCGCCACCATGCCACAGACGACCATGTTTGGCACAGTCCTGGGTCTTCACAAACTGTTGGTGGTGCAGTCAAAGATCCAGTCCATGAGGTGGTGGGCCAACCCAGAGATCTCCAGTTTGTCCCTCAGCAGTGCCAGTTGTATTGTGTTACCAGCATCAGTTTCTTTTTGGAGTACTGTGTTCAGTACTGTTTTGAGAAAAACTTTAATCTGGTTTGTGACGCCAAATCTTTTATGAAAAACTCCAACAAATAGGTTCGTAGGAGGTGGGTACACAGAAAACTCAGTCAATGAATCAACAAGACTCTTGTTAAGCTAAAATAAATGATTTATTCACCGCAAAACAGAGCAAGACACACAAACAATTCTATGTTGCTGAAATGAACCTGTAGCTTAATTCCCCACAACAGCTAGGATGCTAGAATGAACTAGTTTCATTCCCCACAGACACAGAACCAAGGAAAAGAAAGTAAGCAAAACGTAATTATAATAAGAATGATAATAAAAATATAGACAAACAAACATACAATGTCTGTGTAAACTGAATAAAACAGGCGTATTTCATTCACTCTTCAACACAGAACCAAAGGCCAACACCGGACCTGAAAACCAAAGCCTATGATGCTAAGATAAAGGTGGTTCACCCAAAAACGGAGAACACAGGCTAACAATTTCAATGATTCAATGGTTGAGCTTTAGCATAGATTTGGTGTCATTCCAAATGTGCTTCGCCTCTTACCTTGTCACAGGGGAAGGAGAGTCCACAACCCAGGTAGAGAAGCTCCAACCTGCTGAGCGTTCGCACGAAAACCACAGCTGACTCTTAATGGGGGCAGAAAATCTTCTACCTTTTATACCCCTTGAATGTGAGCTGGACTGGCCAGGTCCATCTCACATGCGGGACCCCCTGTGGGGATATTCCCCCCCAGTTTAGCCTCACTTCCCCTGGGACTGCAGTGTAGGGACCCTTCACGCACCCATAAAAGATCTTAACAGGAGACCTTACACCTTTGGAATGCACCAAACCTATCACATCAAAACTAAAAACAAGTTGACTGAGATGGAAAACAGCACCCAAACTAAGAGACCTTTATTACCCCTTGGTATGCATCATAAAACAACAAGCTGACTGAACCCTGCTGTGAACTGTGTCCAAACGCAGCCCAGCAGGTGACCGTGGGAGGGTGACCGGAGGAGGGTCTGCATGCCCTCAGTAATGATATGCTGACCATTTTATTGCAGCTAAAGCTGTTGAATCAAATCACACACACAAAATGCAACAAATAAAACTTTCCATCACAAGTACTCTGACAAACACGTTTTATTCAAGTGCAATCTGGAGGTCTGGGCCTTGATGGACTGATGCCTCTTCCCAGAGGGCAGCAGCAAGAACAAGTTATGGGCAGGGTGTGAACTGTCAGATGCTTGTGGCCCTAGATGGTATCCGGTGTTGTAGATGTCTGACAGAGGAAAACTGTACACCTACGACCTTCTGTGCTGACTGCTGGACCCTGTCCAGAGCCTCCCTATCAGCCTGAGCAGCTCTTGAATCACACCAGCCTATTGTTGGTGAGGATGCTCCCCACAGAACACCTGTAGGACAGATGCACGTCCTGGGACACGTTAACATTTCTCAGGGACCTTGGACAGTAGAGGCACTGCTGGGTCTTTTTCACGAGGGCATTGGTGGGGGGACAAGGGGACGGATGGTCCGATTGTCTAAGGTGGGGCAGGGGAGAGACCTTGGATAGTACCATAAACTTTATCCAATACGTTTTTGCCCCTTGTCGCACATGTGACCTGCTGAGAAAATTTATGAGTTCTTAAGTCCAGGTGGTTGAAGTCTCTGGCCACAATGAAGATTTGGGTGTGCTGCTCTTTTGCTAACAGCAGCTAGTATGGTCATTAGTGCTACGTTAGCATTAGCAGCTGATGACATGATTACAGCGGTTACTGTGACAACCGTGTGCTCTCAGGCCAGGTAAAAAGGACATCTTAATGCAATAAACTCCACATCAGGGGAAGGGTGTTTCCGTCACTGTTGCGTTTGTGCACCACCTGTCATTAGAGTGGATCACCAGTCCTCTGCTTTTCCCCGAGTCACTCGTCTGGTCAGCTCAGTGCGTTTTGCGGCCTGCTAGCATGATGGCTTTGTCTGCTATGTCTGGGTGAAGCCAGGTCTCCGTCACAAAGACAATGCTGCTATCCTGCAGGTTTTTCTGCAGCTCAATGATTGACAGCTCATGAAACTTGAGTGACCTGGTGTTCCTGAGGAACACTCTGGGGAGCGCCAGTCTATGCAGGTCTCTTCGTAGCCGGGCATGGACACTGGCTCGACAGCCCCACTTCTTGCCCCACTTCCTCTCTTGTTCAGGCCGGGGAATGGAGAACGACGGGCTGCTTGTGCTATCTCCGGTGGGATGTTGCCAATGAGACTACAGCTGAAATTGGACTCTTAGTAACGCATCCTGATGTGGAGTAGTTCCCCTCTGCTCAGCAGGCTAGGGAAAAAGTAGTAAACAGGTGGTGCTGAAGATAAAGGGGGGTTAAAGCACCGGGACAGTTGTCTGACTGCTGCACTGTTGCTTGCAGCCAAAAATGTAAAACTAATCAAGCCACAGAACTTGCTTTTGCAGTGGAACTACTCTGGAAATATATCACTATCTTCCTGGAGTTTGCTGGGATTTCAGGGCTCTATCATGTCAAAGGCAGTCTTCACCACTAAGTCAAACATGCAATGTGTAGCTCACATCTTTGAGAAATAATTCCCTTGCACAAGCCCCCATATTGGCAGCCTCATGTGTTATAAGGCATCAATTGGCTTTTATTTATAAAGCACTTGATCACATCAACTGACATTTTGAAGCCCTTTTACAGGCAGACACCCTGTTGCTGGACAGGTCCTAATGTACTAATTGTAATCAATGATGGGTTGGAGCAGGAGCTCTCACTAACGAGCTTCCATCTTTATTCTTCCTGACCACCTCCCCAGAAACTTCTGAATGGATGGGGAGCACACGACACCTCAGGTGCCCGTCCACTTGACCAAGACCAGGGAACTCTCCCTGATCCACTGCATTGAACCCCTGACAGTTGAGTGAGTTGTCCCTCTGGGTTGGGCACCCCTTCTTGTTGTCCTTGTACAGGGGATGACGGGAGGGAGCTTGAGAAACTCCGAGCTTGAATAAAAATTGTCCATGTAAATGGTATCCAGTTTGTGTTGATTCAATTATCCAGGTCATGGTTATTCAAAGCTGTTTAGATCAATCCACTGGGCTTTAAGAGCTTCTTGAAGACTTCACCTCGTCCAAGAGACTTCTTCAGTTCTAAAGGTAGCTGGTCTTGTCCCAGCTTATTAACCTTGTGGGGTGTAGTCAGTGCTATTCACATTCCAGCAACTTGCGTTGCTGGCTCAACAAGTGATGGGTGTGTCAAAGGGGGTCGTTGAAATGCGAATTTCACCTATGTCTCAAAATAATGACCCTCATTGGAATACAATCTTTTTGGGAATTTTGAAAGGACGTGATTGTAAATGGGCGAAAGGGGATGTTGCAGACAGGATGAGGGAGAACGGGAAGAGGAAGGGAGGAGGGTTCGGGTTCAGTGTTCGTGAATGATCAGTGGTGTAACCCTGGGCACATCACTGAAGGAGCGGCACTGCTGCCGGGACATTGAACTGTTGGCGGTCAGCGTGCGGCCGTATTATCTGCCACAGGAGTTCTCACACGCCATTGTGGTAGCTGCGTATGTCCCCCCCCTCCGCTGACCAGGATGCAGCCTGCGATGTCCTCCACTCTCTAATGAGCAGGCTGCAGACACAGCACCCACAGGCCCTCATCCTCATCTCTGGAGACTTTTATCACGCCCCCCCGTCCTCCACTCTGCCCACCTTCACCCAGTACGTTACTTGTCTCACCAGAGACGGTAAAATACTGGACCTGTGCTATGCCAACACCAAGGAGGCATACATATCATCACCCCTCCCCCCCCTGGGAAGATCAAACCACAACCTGGTTCATCTCCTGCCCACCTACAAGCCTCTTGTGGAAAGGCAACCGGCTGTGTCCCGCACTGTGAGGAGATGGTCCGACGAGGATGAAGACTCCTTGAAGGACTGCTTCCAGAGAACAGAGTGGGATGTTTTCTGTGACTCTCATGGGGAGGACATTGCGGGTCTCACAAACACCGTCACACATTACATTAACTTCTGTGTGGATAACACTGTACCCACCAGGACTGTACGGTGTTATCCCAATAAGCCCTGGATCATCCCTCACATTAAGGCCCTCAAGGAGAAGAAAAGGGCCTTTAAGTCTGGAAACAAGGACGACCTGAAGGCTGCACAGAGGGAGCTGAGGAGGAAGATCAGAGAAGGGAAAAACATGTACAGGAGGAAGATGGAGGACCAGCTGCAGCAGAACAATGTCAGCGAGGTGTGGAGGGGCCTGAAGACCATCTCGGGCCATAAAGGATCCGACCGCCAGGTCACTGGGGACCAGAAATGGGCAGATCACCTGAACGAATTTTTCAATGGATTCGATCAGGCATCCCCCTGCCCCCCTGTCCCTCTCCAACACCACCACATCACCGCCCCTCCCCCTCTACAACAATCAGCTCATGGCCACCCCCCACTGCTCAGGTCATGATTAGATTAGATTCAACTTGTCATTACACATGTACAAGTACAATGTAACGAAATGCAGTTTGGCATCGAACCAGAAGTGCAATTAGTTTAGAGTACAATTACAGAATATACAGAAACAGATTTTTGAGTGATATACAATATATATGTACATGTGTGGTGCTATGGACAAACTATACAAGAATATACATAATATGGTGTACCGATTATTGGAGTATAGACTACAATGCAGTGGTTATCAAGAGTGGAAAATATCAGTATACAGACTAAAGTGTGTATAAGTGGACATAATATATGGATCAAATGAGTGATATGAACATGCTATACAGAAGTACTATGGACATATTTTACAAATGAGAAAAACACTATACATGATACACAGATGGATAGCAGTTGTTGTGGTGTGAATATACTATACATGTTAAGTAGTATTGACATATTTTACTGGTGGGATAAATGTGTGGAGGGGTCAGCGGGGGGCAGGATTCAGTAGGGAAACGGCTCTGGGGAAAAAGGTGTTCCTCAACCTGCTGGTTCTGGTCCGGAGGTTCCTGGAGCGCCTGCTGGAGGGCAGAAGGACAAACTGTCTGTGGGCAGGGTGGGAGAAGTCTTTGAGGATGCTGCGAGCTCGACGTAACAGGGTTTCCTCTGGACGTCCTCAATGGCTGGTAGGGGAGTTCCTATGATGCGTTGGGCAGTTTTCACCACCCACTGAAGCATCTTGCGGTCTGCGACAGAGCAATTCCCATACCAGACAGTGACACAGCTGGTCAGGATGCTCTCAATCGCACAGCGGTAGAAGTTCACCAGTATGGCTGGAGACGGGTGGTGTCTCTTCAATGTCCTCAGGAAGAAGAGGCGCTGGTGAGCCTTCTTGACCAGGCTGGAGGTGTTAGTGGACCAGGAGAGGTCCTCGGAGATGTGGGTCCCCAGGAATTGAAAGCTGGAGACTCGTTCCACAGCCATCCCATTGATGTGAATGGGGTTGTGCGTGCTTCCTCTCACCCTCCTGTAGTCAATGATCAGCTCCTTCGTCTTGCTGGTGTTAAGGAGCAGATTGTCGCCACACCAGGCGGCCAGGTGTTGTACCTCCTCCCTGTAGGCCGTCTCATAGTTGTTACTGATGAGGCCACATCCACCCCCTACGGTTCACCTCTTCAAAACACACCCCACAGCACACAGTCCCCCTGCTCCACCCTGTCCCGCACCGAGTCCCAGGTGAGAAACCAGCTCCGGAGGATTAAGGCGAGGAAGGCTGCGGGTCCAGACGGCATCAGCTCCAGGCTCCTGAAATCCTGCGCAGACCAGCTGTGTGGGATTGTTGGACACAGGTTCAACATGAGCCTGAAGCTGGGAAGGGTTCCACAGCTGTGGAAAACGTCCTGCTTGGTTCCCGTGCCCAAGACTCCGCACCCCAAGGACCTAAACGGCTACAGGCCGGTGGCGCTAACATCCCACCTTATGAAGACCCTGGAGCATCTGGTCCTATGTCATCTACGCCCCCTGGTGAGCTCATCACTGGATCCACTCCAGTTCACTTACCAGCCTGCCATCTGGGTGGATGACACTGTCATTTTCCTCCAAGATCGAGCTCTCTCACCTGGAGAAGCCGGGGAGCGCTGTGAGGATCATGTTTTTTGATTTCTCCAGTGCTTTCAATACTATACAACCAGCTCTTTTGAGGGACAAACTGGAGATCACCGGGTTGGACTACCGCCTCACGGACTGGATATTGGACTATTTGACCAATCGCCTGCAGTTCGTGAGGACCCGGGACTGTGTGTCGAACAGTTGTCTGCAGCACGGGAGCACCACAGGGAACGGTTCTGGCTCTGTTCCTGTTCACTCTACACTGCAGACTTCTCCTACAACTCCTCCACATGTCACCTGCAGAAGTTCTCTGACTCTGCAATCGTCGGCCTCATCACCGATGGGGACAACAGAGTACAGAGAACTGACCCAGGACTTGAGAACTGGTGCCAGCGGAAGCGCCTCCAGATCAATGCGGGTAAAACAAAGGAGCAGGTGGTGGATTTCCGCAGGCGACCACTCTGCCCGATTACACCGGTGAATATCCAGGGTACGGACATCGAGGTGGTGTCCTCGTACAAATACCTGGGTGTTCACCTGAACAGATGCAAATAGTGTAAATATTTAACTCTGCACATCTCCCTTGTTCTTAAAAATGGGCACCAGCACACTTCTCCTCCACTCCTCAGGCATCTTCTCACTATCTAAGATCCTGTTGAACAACCCAGTCAGAAACTCTACTGCCACCTCTCCTAGACACTTGCAAACCTCTACAGGTATATCATCAGGACTGACTGCCTTTCCACTCTTCATCCTCTTCAATGCCCTCCTCACTTCATCCTGGCTAATCTTTGCTACATCCTGGTCCACAACAGTCACCTCTTCTAGTCTTTGTTCTCTCTCATTTTCCACGTTCATCAACTCCTCAAAGTACTCTTTCCATCTTCCCATCACACTGCTGGCACCTGTCAATAGACTTCCATCCCTATCCTTAATCACCCTAACCTGCTGCACGTCCTTCCCATCTCTATCTCTCTGTCTTGCCAGCCTGTATAGATCAGTCTCTCCCTCCTTACTGTCCAACCTAGCATACAAGTCATCATAAGCTTCTTGTTTGGCCTTTGCTACCTCTACCTTCACCTTACGCTGCATCTCCCTGTACTCCTGTCTACTCTCCTCAGTCCTCTCAGTGTCCCACTTCTTCTTAGCTGACCTCTTTCTTTGTATACACTCCTGTACCTCCTCATTCCACCACCAAGTCTCCTTATCTACTTTCCTTCCAGATGACACACCAAATACTCTCCTACCTGTCTCCCTGATCACATTAGCTGTAGTTGTCCAGTCATCTGGAAGCACCTCCTGACCACCCAGAGCCTGTCTTAACTCCTTCCTAAAAGTCATGCAATACCCTTCCTTTTTTAGCTTCCACCATTTCGTCCTCTGCTCTGCCTTTGCCCTCTTCATCTTCCTCACCACCAGAGTCATCCTACACACCACCATCCTATGCTGTTTGGCTACACTCTCACCTACCACTACAGTCACTGATCTCCTTCAGGTTACATCGTCTACACAAGATGTAGTCTACCTGTGTGCTCCTACCACCACTCTTATAGGTCACCCTATGTTCCTGCCTCTTCTGGAAGAAAGTATTCACTACAGCCATTTCCATCCTTTTTGCAAAGTCAACTACCATCTGTCCTCCTTTCCTCTCCTGGATACCAAACCTGCCCATCACTTCCTCATCACCTGTTACCTGCACCAACATGTCCATTGAAGTCTGCGCCAATGACAACTCTCTCACTTCTAGGTATGCTCTGCATCACTTCATCAAAGTCCAACCAGAATTTCTCCTTCTCCTCCAGCTCACATCCTACCTGTGGGGCATACCCACTAACAACATTGAACGTCACACCTTCTATTTCTAGCTTCAGACTCATCACTATCTGACACCCTTTTTACCTCCAGGACATTCCTAACAAACTCCTCCTTCAAGATAACTCCTACTCCATTTCTCTTCCCATCTACACCATGATAGAACTTGAACCCTGCTCCTAAACTTCTAGCCTTGCTACCTTTCCACCTGGTCTCCTGGACACACAGTATGTCTATCTTTCTCCTCTGCATCATGTCAACCAACTCTCTACCTTTTCCTGTCATAGTTCCAACATTCAACATCCCTACTCTTAGTCCTATACTCTTGGTGCTCCTCTTCTCTTTCTTCCCTCCTCTCCTTCTTCGACCAACAGTAATCCAATTTCCACCGGCGCCCTGTAGGTCAACAGCGCCGATGGCGGTCGTTAACCCGGGCCTCGACCGATCCGGTATGGAAGTCATAGGTTTGATTCGCATCTTTGATTTGGCAAAAGTTTTACGCCGGATGCCCTTCCTGATGCAACACTCTGTATTTATCTGGGCTTGGGACCGGCACAATAAGACACTGGCTTGTGCCCTCTTGCGGCTACATTTGCTGGTCTAGGGGAATGGATGTTAAAATTAACAAAACACAGACAAACTAAACAATGCAGGTAACTAAACAACAAATTAAAACCCTGCCTAACTAACGTGACAGTCAGAAAACTGACCAAAAATGCAACAAAGACAACATCCCCCTAACTGGTGTTTCTAGTTATGGTGATGGACAGGCTGACAGACAAGGTTAGACGGGAATCTCCATGGACTATGATGTTTGCAGATGACATTGTGATCTGCAGTGAGAGTAGGGAAGAGGTGGAGGAGAAGCTAGAGGTGGAGGTTTGTCCTGGAAAGGAGAGGGATGAAGGTTAGCCGCAGTAAGACAGAGTACATGTGTGTGAATGAGAGGGACCCAAGTGGAAGAGTGAGGTTACAGGGAGAAGAGATCAAGAAGGTGGAGGATTTGAAGTACTTTGGGTCAACAGTCCAGAACAATGGAGAGTGGGGAAAAGAGGTGAAGAAGGGTGTCCAGGCAGGATGGAACGGGTGGAGAAAAGTGTCAGGTGTGATGTGTGATAGAAGAGTTTCAGCTAAAATGAAAGGAAAGGTGTACAAAACTGGTGAGACCAGCGATGTTGTTTGGTCTAGAGACAGTGTCACTGAGGAAAAGACAGGAGACAGAGCTGGAGGTAGCAGAGATGAAGATGCTGAGGTTCTCTCTGGGAGTGACCAGGAAGGATAGGATCAGGAATGAGTACATCAGAGGGACAGCACATGTTAGAGGTTTTGGAGATAAAGTCAGAGAGGCCAGACTGAGATGGTTTGGACATGTCCCAGAGGAGAGATAGTGAATATATTGGTAGAAGGATGCTGAGTTTTGAACTGCCAGGCAGGAGGCCTAGAGGAAGACCAAAGAGGTTTATGGATGTAGTGAAAGAGGACATGAAGGTAGTTGGTGTGAGAGAAGAGGATGCAAAGGAGAGGGTTAGATGGAGGCAATTGATTCGCTGTGGCGACCCCTGAAGGGAAACGCCGAAAGGAAAAGATGGTCAAATTTCCTAGTTTTAGTTAATAATCTTGCTGCTGTGTTCTGAACCATCTGAAGGCCTCTAGTACTAGACCGAGGCAACCCCGATAACGGAACATTACAATAGTCAAGTCTAGAGGACCCAAAGGCATGAATTAAAATTTCTGCATCAGCCATGGCTAGAGAGGACCTAATTTTGGAGATATTACATCGATGAAAGAAGGCGATCTTTGTCACCTCTTTGATATGCTGGTCAAAGGAGAGTTGAATCCAACGTCACTCCAAGATTCTTGACTGTTGAAGTGTGGGTGGCAGCAGGTGGAGTGATCAGCAGGGTAAGTGGAAGTTTCTTAATGGACTGCTCCATGCAGGCACTGGAGCTGGATTGGATGATCTGGGCCTAGAGAAAACAAGACGCACCACAACCATCTCTTCTACAAACGCATACATACAGCACATACAAAATATGTATGTAAGCATACGTAACAATAGGAACTGAGCCAGAACCATTCCCTGTGGTGCCCCCGTAATGCAGACAACTGTGTTTGACAGTACTGGGTCCTCACAAACTGTAGGTGATTGATCAAGTAGTCCAATATCCAGTCCGTGAGGTGGTGGTCCAACCGGATGATCTCCAGTTTGTCCCTTAGCAGTGCCTGTTGTATTGTGTTGAAGGCACTGGAGAAATCAAAGAATATGATCCTCGCAGTGCTCCCAGGCTTCTCAAGGTGAGACAGCTTGATGTTGGAGGAAAATGATGGCGTCAGCCACCCCGATGGTATCCACCACCTCTATGCACTTTGTATTTCCCCATGTGCATGCACATGAGGAAATACAATCTTCCATCAATGCCAGACTCTTCCTTGGACCCTCTTTCTCCATGTAGTAACTACCACCAACTACAAATGATCATTTGTGTAGAGCACTAAATCACAAGACATTTCGATGCGCTTTTACAGGCAGGACCTGTCCAGCAGCAGGGTTTCTATGTGCCAATTGTAATCAATGATAGGTTGGAGCAGGAGCTCTCACTAATGAGCTTGGAGGGGGTGGAGAGGGGCCACTTTGCTGATGTGGAGGAGGGGAGGGAGGCCATGGGATAGGGGTGAGGCTGGTGAGCTGCTGCTGAGGTTGGGAGGGTGATGGGGTGCTGCAGGGAGGCCTGAACCTACTGAAGAAGTCGTTCAGGTCATTGGCCCTCTGCGCTGGTCCTGGCTTTGTGTCCAGTGATGTTTCTCACACCTTCCCAGATGTCCTTCATGCTGTTGGTGCTCAACTGCTGCTCCACCGTCCTGAAGGCCTTCTTTTTCCTGTTGAGGACATCCTTGACGTCCTGCGTTATCCATGTCTTGTTATTTGGATAGCACCGAACTGTCTTGGTGGGGGCGACCACATCTACACAGAAGTTGATATGGTCCATGAGACAGTGGGTCAGTGGGTCCCATCGACGTCCTCGCCATGTCCAACCAGCAGTACAGGTTTCTGGTGTCTCTGCTGTTGCTGAAGTGGGTGGCGGTCCTCCTGGAGTACTGTTTCTTGGTCACTGATGCCTCGTGACGGGTTGGCCCTAGCTGTCCTTAGGCCCACCTCGTACTCGGTTCTGAAGGCACATAACACGGCCCTCATTGATTTGTATTGCTTGTATGTATTGATTAGTATTGTTTGCTCCTCCATACTGATATGCGGCTCGGCCAGATTTTTCCATGTTTGCGATTGGTCGCATGCAGCAAACTCCGCCCTTTATATGTGAGCGCGCACAGATCTAGAGTGGACAAGCCTGGATTGAGTTATTGAGTTGATAGCCGGCTTTATGGTACCGAAACTCCAGAGGGCGGATGTCTCGGTAAGTGAAGCCAGATAAGAGGAAGCCCGGCAAGGTTAGTCAAGCTTTATGGTTCAGGTCTCAGGCCAGGATGACTGCAATCAGGGAGCCAATTGAGGCCAGAGCACTCACACAGCAAACCAAAAGATGAGGGATAAGTGTAAAATATGAAGGCTGTGCAAACACACACAACACACACAAACTAAGGAGTGTAGAGCTGAAGCGAGGGACCCCAACCACAGATGGCTCCACTGTGCGAACAGTCCCACTGTCACTGGCCCCACCGCACTCATGCAAAGCAAAGGACAATTAAAAACATGTTAAAAGTTAGCAGGAATGCTGCCACAGTAGAGTATATTGTCTTGGGGGAGGGGAGGGTAAATGCAAGCCTAGAATACAAGGACTAAAAAAGGGCACAATAACCTAACAAAGAAAATGAAACAAAACAGCAGTGGTAATCTGTCTATAATGAAAGCAGGTTAAATGAATAATGCTTCTGCCAGAAACTAATTCATACACAAAAATTGGCTTTTTACCTCCTCCGGAATAACCCTTTCCAGGAATCCACCTGTGTGCGCGGGAGGGAAACCACTGAACAAAATCTAGTGTGACTAAAATCTAAGAACATACAAAGTACAGTGTACATTAACATGATGAAAGACAACTTACAGCAGTATGTGCAGCAATCAACTCCTGACCCAGAAAGGAAGCATGGTAACAGCTTAAACCAATTCCAGATTGGTGGGAGGAGCTGACTGCTACC
Organism: Antennarius maculatus; assembly: GCA_013358685.1. Classification (NCBI taxonomy): domain Eukaryota; kingdom Metazoa; phylum Chordata; class Actinopteri; order Lophiiformes; family Antennariidae; genus Antennarius; species Antennarius maculatus. The sequence continues at coordinate 1,029,592 of CM023629.1, forward strand.
AAACTCTGGTGGCTCAGGAGGGAAATTCTGTACCATCACGTATGGTTACTTTTTACTGTGTTGTCAGCAATTACAGTATAATTTCAACATGTTCGTGTTTCAATATTTTAATATTTCAAACAGAATGTTGGTTTGACTCTGCATTGTCCCTTCAAAGCCTTTGGAGCGTGGACCTTGTAGAGGGGGGCACCTTCCTGGGTCTTGGCTTGTGGTCTGTCTGCATTTTCATTGAAGTACATCGCAGCCAGGTAGTCTGGAAGTTCACAGAAGATAAAAATTAACAGATAATATAACACAGGTTAGGCTGCATCCTTTAATGGAGTAACTTCTCCTTGATGTACCTGCAAAGCATTCCAATAAAGGGGAAAAACAACATTCCTTGGTGCAAACCAAAGGATTAAACTGTGGAAAGCCTCTAAAGATGAAGTCTGGTGGTGAGGGCTCAGTTTTGCCACATCCTTCAGTTCCGTTGTTGGTCAAAACCCTTCGTAAGAGTTTGAAAGGCACAGTACCAAGAAACTATAAAAATGATAAAAACAAAATGCAACATATATATCCCCGATAGATCATAGGTGTGGGAATGTGTGTGAAAGGTAGTTTGTTTCGTATGGCTCCGCGATATGTTTGAAGTATCCCCTCCAACGCCCACGACGAAGAAGATAAAAAAATTTAATTGACATTCTTTACGATGATTTTCTAAGCACAATACTAATGGAAAAAGGACTCACACCTGGTCTGTCCATTTATCAATAATTCTTCCTCAAACTCCTCCCACTTCCTGATCCTCCCATCAGCTCCTGCTCTTCACAGCACCTGCCAGGGCGGATACAGAAGAAAATGAAATGAATTACTAGGTGTAGTTGTCTTTGACAAACTGGTCACCACATTGTGAAGTAGCTTTAGATCTTAGCACAGTATCATCTTGGAGCCATTTAGTGGTGTCCTGTGTCTGGTGATCCTCTTGTAGGCACTCGGGGTAGAGGGTCATCATGGGTGTGGATGTCCTGCACGTGGTTGAGGATTGAAGCCCATTTGGCGTGTCTTTCTGGCCTGATGACTTTGATTCAATCCAGTATATGTGCATGTTTATGCTTCTTATCCACTTCTTTAGTGTTGGACAGTCTTTGTTCTTACTGATCCCTTCCAATTTCTTTACAATACCTGAAATTAATCTTGATAATAAATAAAATGATCAGTCAACGGCAGCATTTCATAACCTTTTCAAAACATGACACTAACTGGCTCACAGCTTTAAAATGCTGCTGGAAGGACACACATTTTCTAACCTGTTGCTCATGGAATGTGCAATACAAAGCGCTTTGTTCATTATGCACTTTCAGGAACACATGCTATGTGGATGCGCATGATAATGGACAAATACCTTTTGCAAAGTGCCACACATTTTAATACTGGGTCATAATTTTCTCCCTGAGGAACTTCTGAATTTGCAGATGACTGTCAGTGACAATGTAGTCAAGGTTAATGCCACGGTCTTCCTCCAATGCCAGACTCCTCCTCAGACCCTCTTTCTCCATGTCGTAACTCCCAACCTCGTTCTTTTGTTTTACTTTGTCCGAGCAAAAAACAACATAGATGAAAATGAGCAATAAAGAAATGTCCATTTAAATAATGTCACTGATGATCCGTTTTTTACAATTTGAATTTTGAAACACCTGAATCAACTGTCCAAAATACTGTTTGGAGATCCATCATTGTGTAACTCCCAAATTTTGCTGAGTGCTCTGAAAAAGATGTGCAATTTTTCACATTGGACAGATAACGCTTTGTCGCATTTTCATGTCACTGTTGTGAACTTAACCAAATATCAAAATCCTGCGAGTAGCGAGTCTTGGACTGAAACAGCTGTTCATCAATAGCGATGTGTAAACCGGGTTTGATGCAGTTGGTGACAAACGATACCCACACACACTGGATATTGCAGCAAACCTGTCTTTGGTGAGAGTCTGTGGTCGCTCACTGCAGGTGGACCCATCAAAGCACAAGTGCTTCATGATGTCCTGGAAGCGGTCTCTGGACACTTTCAGTGATCAGTGCGCTTGGCTTGTCTATTGCCCAGTAGTCAGGAAGTGCTGGAAGCTTTATCAGCCCACGCTTGAGGACAATCAAAATAAAAGCAATGAGTTCAGGGAGAGTCATGAACCACTCCACATGCCCTGTTTGATGTGCACGTTCAATCGTCTATTCTTGAATGGTTTGAAGTATTTCAAGTGATTAAAAACCAGGAAGCTCAGGCGGCAACTGGTGGTCTTGGTCATTGTCTGAGCTGTTGGCGCTCCCTCTGCAGTGTATGCCTCTTTTTAAAGTAGAGGCATTCCAACCTGTTCTTCACACCACACTGTGCCGTTTTTTTTTTTTTTTTTGTTTAATGAAATCTAACCTGAAGACTGCTCAGGATACAAATCCGGTTCAGGGTCCATGTTTTCTCCATCTGATTCAGAAGGTTTGTCACCCAGGATCATTTTCAATGGATGCTGATTCTACTCTGCATCTTGACTGCTGGGAGAGGAGTTTTGGCAACAGTTCTGAAGGGTACTGAAGTGAGAAGCCACTGTAGGACTAAGTATTTATATCCACCCCAGCACATTGCAGATGGAATTTATAGACACTTGTTCTATAAAAAGTACTTTTTTAATTCTACCTCTCATACTGATATTTTGATAATCTACATTTTGCATTGAAAGGGGATGAGCGATTGGATGAGGTAGTGAAATGATCAAAAAAGTTAGCCCCTATCCAATTCGGGGGGGTCACACGTTGGTGGTGTCAATGTTGTCTTTTTTTGTGCTTGCTTGATCAGGTTCATCTCTGAAGCAGGGCGTCAAATTTAATTCTCACGGGGGCTCAAATTGAGAGCTACAGTGGATGAGTACGGGTTTGTCATCCAAATCGTTCTCAAACAAGACCGGTAATGGCGGCTGGGGCTGAGTCAAGAGAAACATTTGATACTTGCTGTCGGCTGCAATGTGTCGAGCAGTAGCAGCAGAGGACTGTGGTCGCTCGCCCTCTGCCTGTTTGGGGTGGTGGATGAGGGTGCTTGGCAGAGGACGGGAGATCCATACCCTTTTTGGGTTGGTATGAAGTGATCTCGAAGTCTGGTGATACAGGGATGGGGTATTCTCTCCAGAGGTAGCGTCTGATTCGCCATCAGTGATCCGATCATTGATGGCGTCACGGATGGCCGCCTCAGTGTTTCGGTGCGCCCTTGTTTTTCTTCTTTTGAGCTTTAATTTGGTTTTCTGCCACTCTCATGGCAACTACTCCAGAGGATTTATTTCCGACTTGCCTGGCCTCAACTGTAGTTTTATTGCCAATTGTGGCCAAGGATGCTTGCAGCAAGGTGAGACGCTACAGAAGAGGAAAGCGCTCAGGTGCGCTGGTGCGTCTCCGCCGGCGTGGACTACGCACAGCGCTCCCCGGGATATTCCTCTCTAACGTGCGCTCACTCTGCAATAAAATGGATGAGATGAGCCTGCTGCTAAACACGAACAGGGATGACACTGATGTCCTTCATCACCTTCTGTGAGGACAGCGTCATCCCAACACGCACCAGGGTTGGCTACAACGACAAACTCTGGTTCACAGCCACACTCGGATCAGGGATCAGCTCTGAGCCCCTTCCTGTTTGCTATGGTGATGGACAGGCTGAGACGGGAATGTCCATGGACTATGATGTTTGCAGATGACATTGTGATCTGCAGTAAGAGCAGGGAAAAGCTAGAGGTTTGTCCTGGAACGGAGAGGAATGAAGGTTAGCTGCAGTAAGACAGAGTACATGTGTGTGAATGAGAGGGACCAAAGTGGAAGAGTGAGGTTACAGGGAGAAGAGATCAAGGTGGATTTTAAGTACCGTATTGGCCCGAATATAAGACGACCCCCTCTTTTTCAAGGCTGAAGTTTGAAAAAAGACATTTTGAACACAAGTGAATTTTTATAGAGAAAATTACAGTACATCTGAAACATGATTGACAGAGGAGTTCAAGGTGGAGGTGGGACTGCATCAGGGATCAGCTCTGAGCCCCTTCTTGTTCGCTATGGTGATGGACAGGCTGACAGATGAGGTTAGACGGGAATCTCCATGGACTATGATGTTTGCAGATGACATTGTGATCTGCAGTGAGAGTAGGGAAGAGGTGGAGGAGAAGCTAGAGAGGTGGAGGTTTGTCCTGGAAAGGAGAGGGATGAAGGTTAGCCGCAGTAAGACAAGTACATGTGTGTGAATGAGAGGGACCCAAGTGGAAGAGAGGTTACAGGGAGAAGAGATCAAGAAGGTGGAGGATTTTAAGTACTTGGGGTCAACAGTCCAGAACAATGGAGAGTGGGGAAAAGAGGTGAAGAAGGGTGTCCAGGCAGGATGGAGAAAAGTGTCAGGTGTGATGTGTGATAGAAGAGTTTCAGCTAAAATGAAAGGAAAGGTGTACAAAACTGGTGAGACCAGCGATGTTGTTTGGTCTAGAGACAGTGTCACTGAGGAAAAGACAGGAGGCTGAGGTTCTCTCTGGGAGTGACCAGGAAGGATAGGATCAGGAATGAGTAAATCAGAGGGACAGCACATGTCCCAGAGGAGAGATAGTGAATATATTGGTAGAAGGATGCGGAGTTTTGAACTGCCAGGCAGGAGGCCTAGAGGAAGACCAAAGAGGTTTATGGATGTAGTGAAAGAGGACATGAAGGTAGTTGGTGTGAGAAGAGGATGCAAAGGACAGGGTTAGATGGAGGTAATTGATTCGCTGTGGCGACCCCTGAAGGGAAAGGCCGAAAGGAAAAGAAGCTATAAATAAATGCTATACTTGCATGTATTTCTCCCAATTTGGAAAGGGCTTCAGCTTGTGTGGAAATGACAACAGAATTAAACCGAACATTTAAGACAAACTTAATTGCTCATTTACCCATTTGTCATGATTCAGATGCTCTTGCCCCTCGCGCTCTTGCTGCAGCAGAGAAATCAGGGATGCTAGACTCTGGTGAAGATTTATTCAGTCTTGATGGTAGGAACTTGTTCAGACAGGATAAGCTCTTCAAGTAAGTATCACTGTCCAGTGTGGGAAATGTTTGCATTTGAAGTTGTCATTGTGCCATTTGAGGTTTGTCACTGACCCTAACAGATGATGACCCTCTGGGATTACAGGGGGCAGAGAAACGAGGAGGTGAACACCTGTGTGTTGCAAATTGTAAATCTGTTGATGGGCTTGAAATCAATTTAATACACTTATAATCCCCGAAGGGAAATTAAGTATAATACATCAGAGCATCACTCTGCCAGACCAGACCCTCTTTCTCCATGTGGTGAATCCCTCTAACACCATTGCTCTGCCACCAATTACAAATGATCATTTGTGTAAAGCAGACACACACCCTGCTGCTGGACAGGTCCTACGTGCTAATTGTAATCAATGATGGGTTGGAGCAGGAGCCCTCACTCATGAGCCTCCATCCTAATTCTTCCTCCTGACCACCTCCACAGAAACTTCTGAATGGATGGTGGAGCACACCAATACCCCAGATGTCCGTCCACTTGACGAACATCAGGGAGCCCTCCCTCATCCACCGCATTGAACCCCTGACAATTGAGGGAGTCGTCCCTCTGGGTTGGGCACCCCTTCCTATTGTCCTTGTACAGGGGATGACAGGAGGGAGCTTGAGGAACTCGGACTGAATAAAAATTATCCATGTAAATGGTACCCAGTTTGTGTTGATTAAATTATCCAGGTCATGATTGTCTTCAAGAAACTGAAAGCCCAGTGGATTGATTTTAGCCGCTTCAGATGTTTCACCCAAGAGGCATCAGTTCTAGTGGTGGTTGGTGTTGTCCCAGCTTATTAAACCTGGTGTGTTCAGTGCTATTCATATTCCAACAACCATGGTTGATGGGGACACTTGTATGCTGAGTCGCAGACTGCCCCCTTCCCCCTGTTCAGAGATGACTTCTCTTGAATTATCAGTCTTCACTTTCTAAAATATGAACATTGGTATCTTAATGTCCCAATGAGCTGGCTTTTCTGTCTTGAGCCATGCACTTTTGGAGTGGTTAGTTTCCTCTACGTAGATATCTATAATAATGCATTTTATTTGAAGGCGCCTTTCTTGACTCAAGGACACCGTACAGAAGTATACAAAGTCCAAAGCTGGAATAAGCAGTCTTAACAGATGTTTTTAGTTGTGTTTTGAAGTGGGGGAGTGAATCGATGTTTTTAAGTTGGGGTGGTAGTGAGTTCCAGAGATGGGGAGCAGAGCGGCTGAATGCTCTGGACTCCACGGTAGTGAGACGGGCTGAAGGGACACAGGTGTAAGGAGGAGGAGGATCTGAGGAAGCGGGAGGTAGTGGTAACATGAAGGTCAGACGGATATGGAGGGGCGAGGTTGTGGATGATCTGAGCATTCTTCGCTGTATACAACTGCATATACCAGATTGTTCTTTTGACTGTGGAGTGGGATCTTTTGGGTGGACCACTCTTTGTCGAAGGGTGTTGCTCAGCACAATGCACAGGAATCTGTTAAATCCTTCAATTTTCCAGACATGTATGGAATCACTGTTCTGCCTGCTCTCCTCCTCTTTGGTCCTCACTGGGTTGTTCTCCTTTCTGGCCTTCCATATTGGCCTTCAAAAGGTCAAATATGGATATTCACAAGTTTCCAGTGCCCCTTTCAGGTGTTCTTTTGACTGGTCTTGGGTACAGGTTGGTAACTTGTCAGCCCTGTTTTGCAGGGTCCTGATGACTCGAAGCTTGTGTTCCAGTGGATGGAACAGGCACTGGTCCGTGTGTTTCCTGTATACACAGTCAGACGTCATCTTTTATGCAGACCTCATAATCCAAAAAGGGCAAACTGTTGTCCTTTACGTCCCCTCCGGTGAACTTGATGATGTTGTCAGAGTTGATGTGTTTGCTGACATGTTGCACCCTGTGGATTTTGATCCATGTGTCCACGCAACCAGTTGCCTGGTGTTCCGTTGAATGAGGTCAGATCCCTGTGTTCCACTTCTTCAATGTACAAAATGGCTACTATAGGAGACATTGGCGAGCCCATGGCACATCTGTGTTTCTGTGTTTATTTCCAGTACAGGGGGAGCTTAGGCAGATCTGGTCAGGGTTGAGGTTTGCTCTGTCACTGAGGGTGTTGTCCCGTGAAAGCAGTTGCCTTACTGCTTCCACCGCCTCCATTGTGGGAACACATTGAAGAGGTAGGTGACATCAGATACCATGGTCTCATCTGTATCCAGTCTGTCCTCACCTTTTCCACAAAGTCCATGCAGTTTTATATACGGTAGGGATTATTCTCTCTAGCGGGGCCAAGGTGATGGCAACATGCTTGGTGATGTTATGTGACCAGTCAAGGCTGAAGGTGTTTGGAAATTTAATTACTCCTTCCTGCAGGCGGTCTTTGGAGTGGTCCGTCAAAATGAGGAGGGTGGTGTATCCCCAGTTTTTAGCACCTAGGCCTTCAGTAGTGCTCCGTCTGAATCAATCCAACCCTCAACTATTTTTTTGGCTTTAAAACTTATTGCAGCTGCGACACATAAAAAAAGCATCAATAACCTCATAAAATTGCAATATTGGGAATATAGCCACATTTTACTCACCAAAAATCATTTTTATTTGTGCACCAAGTCCACACTCTTTCCTCAAGAAGATTTCAATTTCTCTGTCGTACAGATTATCTGTGCGTTTCAGTTCCATCAAGAAGTCCTTTTTTATTGCCATCGAAGCCAATGCTGAAAGTCGAGCCCTTGCCAGACAAAACTGTACATCCTGTTTTTGTCCTGCAGTACTGAAAAGAGCACGTCTGAATGCTCAAAAATGCCAGATGTGTGAAGCAAAAACAATCATCCAGACATGCTTTAACCCTCCTGGTGTCTTCTGGGTCAAAATGACCTGTCTTCACTAAACCCCCAATATAAGCAGCTTAATTGAATTTTAAACACCAAATTTCATATTGCTTGAAGAAACAACTTGTCCTTCACCACAATGTGTGATATACTGTAGTTCTCCCTCTTATTTCTGTAGCTCTTTTTCTATAGGAAAAAAATGTGTGAAAAGGAGTTTTGGATGCATTTTTATTCATTCCAATGACTAAAGTTTTTTTTTTTTCCTCCAGTAAACAATTTATGACAATATGAAAAATAACATATTAGCACATGTAGTGCAGTATGCAAGTGCACAGCCTTTGCAGATATACTGTGTGCTGCAGGTGTAATAAATGTGTTTTACAGTCCTTTTGAGGGCAGAACTGACATCTCTTACTTGCCCTAGCTGGGGAAGTGGCTGTGGTAGCTGGAGCCTCAGGTTTATCAGGAGCTCCTGGAGCAGCTAGGAAAGGCACTTGTAACTCCACTCATTGAGAAAAGGAACACCCTCCTCTTGTTCTTATGAGATATCCAGGTCGGGTTGATCTCTGCAGATCACAAAGGCATTGTAGAAGGAAACATCAATGATATGGAAGATGACCAGGAGCCAGGGGCCAGTCATCTTCCTGCAATCACCTTATCTAGATTGTCCACACCTTTTGTTGTGGTTGCGAGGACAGGAAGCCAGTCATCCTAGACTACAATCACTAATGTTACTGTCTTTGTAGTTTCTTACCTCCCAAAGAAAAACAAGAACAGGTCTTATGAGCACACTGCAGTGGTCATGGGCGTGAAAACGGACTTTAAGACCCCTCTCCTTTGATGCAAGCAGTGCAGGTGGGAACTCAGGCTTGTTCTTTTGAACTGTACCAACCATGGTGATCTACCTCTTAGGAACTTGGACAGCAGCTCCTGAAGAGGAAAAGAAATAGTCACATTGTGACCCCTCAGTCCCTCTGCCCAGAGAAGAACCAGGGGATACGAGTTGTGCTTGATGTGACAATCACTGGTTGGCTTTCCGGTACATACTTGCATAGTTTGATTTGGCATCGCAAGCCACCCATGACTTGATACCATATTTTGCTGGCTTGCTGGGCATATACTGCCGGAAAGGACGACTTTTGGACAGAAGACATCAGCATCAGTGATTGGTATCAGTGTCACCGAAATCATTAGTGAAAATCACTTTAATTACAAATTAGTGGATGAGCAACTTGTTCCATTTAGAACTAAACTATTTTGTTACGTCAGGCCCTGGATTGTAGAGGTAGGGTAGCCGCTCCACCCACTTGTCCCAGACCTCTTATGGCTGCAAGTTTCTCACACGTCTTGCTGGTCTTGACTCACGGTCATCAAATCGTAGCAGTCTTGACTAGGTGTGAAAGAATTTGAGTGGCATTGTGGCTCAGAAAATTGACCTTCCACCCTCTGCATGCCATAGACTAACTGCAGCCTCACCTCGGGACCTGTATACACCTAAGATTAGTAGCCCTAAGTAGGCCTGCAGGTCAGTCTCATCCATCTTTTTCCAGCTGTCTCCATATTTGCAAAAACCCTCAAGATTTGTAATCTCCAGGATTATTTTTGTCTATTGCTGGTGTGATAAACGGGTAGAATGTAGAGACAATGTCATGGGCACGAGAAACTGCATACCTTGAGGGTCCTGGGGTCATCTTTATGACGTTTTGTTCTGCATGCCCACAGTGTTGGTTATATGCTGCTGAGGACCATGTTATTTTGCCATTTTTTGAAAGGAAAGTCTTTCATCTTCAGGGTTTTCCTCTTCTTAAGATGATTCATCATGCTCTGGGTTATATTCCTCCCCATCTTCTGATACATCCTCCACTTCCTCTTCTGAATCAGAGTTGTCTTGCTGGACATCAGAAAAAATCAGCTCTAGAGCCTCTTCAGCGTCATAATGCACACTCACGGCGTCAGCACAGAGGGAGTTCGGGGTCCTGTCATCTGCGGCACCTTTATAACCCCTTGAAATTCACCAAAAAGCTCTGCCGTCTGCGAGAACGCCACCTATCTTGTTTATGTCTGCTACGGTCTTTCTCACGTTTACTACTAATTGATCTGAGACTGATCAAAGGCACAACAATCCACGAGAAGACTACCTGATTTGTCTTGTTTACTTCTGCTACTGATTGATCTGAGACGCAACTAAAACATTAACATTCTGAGGTGTGTAAATAACTGACCCTGATTTCAACCGTTGTCCTCAGGTCAAAATGACCCGAGAGGCAAACAGGAGGGTTAAATCCATCAGCACAGTGCAGACTCGTCGTCGTACTCATCATGATGCTCCAGGATGTGATGAAACAGTTACTTTAGAGCATATATCTTCTTAAATACTGCATTGACCACTCTGGATGTGTACTGCCACTGAAAGTGGCGGATAAATCCTTTTCCTGGTTGTGACAGGCTTGCTAGCTTTGGAGTTAGCACACCTTTCCTTGAAAAGTCAGAATATTAAATAGCCCCCCCCCCACACACGGGGGCCTATAAGCATGCAGGGGAGGTAGAGTGGCAGGCAGCTCCTTCGTGGTGCGTCCAAATGAGCAGCTTGTGAGGGGACGGCGCCTTGCTTAAGGGTGCCTCGGCTGTTCTTTGGGGGCGGGAGCGGGAATCGAACCGCCGATCTCAGAGCATTGGACGACCCGCTCTACCGCCCGCTTTACCACTGAGCCACTACCGCCCCCATAGTAAATCTGCAACCCAATCCATTTCTTCTCCTCCAGCCATTGTGGGTTGACAAAACTGCTATTAAATCAACACAATACATTTGCTTGTGCAGTTTGCTAGCTCTGTCTAGTACACTCTATCCAGTCATAGGGTGTGAAAACGCTGATATTCCGTATGCTTGCTAGGAGGTATTGGCATCGCCAACTCTAAAATCTGGTTAAAGCAAGTTTTACCGACACGTATTTTGTGCTACAGCGCCCCATGAACTGGATTGTGAAGGCATGCAGGTAGATTTCTGACCCTGGCAACAAATAATGGCTGAAATGTGATTGGTTAAAAACTTAAATATGAAAACACATCTGGAAGCAGCACAACCACATGAAAAGCAATGAAAGGAAGCTGACAATTTTGTATTATTATGATTCAGATATATTTTTAGGCCAGCAGAGAAGGCCTTGCAGGCCCTGACGGCAAGGCCTTATTATCCCTGTCTGATCCCAGTACCCCAAGATTAGCTTCAATGTCAGAAGCTCAGGCCCTTGGTAGACGGCGTACTGCTCCATATCATGTTATAGAAGACAGCCAACTGGCCAGCTCTGTATTCCTGCACAATCTGGTCCACTACATCTACACCACACTTTTCTTAGTGATGGTCTTTGGCTTGTTTTTGTTGGTATTCACTGTGTATCATGCTGTGCATGCTAATGGGAAAGGAGACTTCTTCTGTTTTGCCTCATGCACCGTGAGCGTGGCACCAGTAGTTCAAAACGCCTAATATAAAAAATTTTCGTTACTTTTAGAACCACATTGTTGAGCTGAGCTGCAGGCCACGCCCTCTGCCTGAGGTCTGGGTGTGTCTCCCTGCTGGAAGTGATCAGGCAATCAGTCGAGCTGGAGACACACAGCAGACTGAGGAGGAAACTGGGAAAGAACGTTGCATTGTCTGGAGACTGCAGAATTAAACTTTGCTCACCGGCTCCTTCTTCCTTTTTTGAACATTCAGAAATGTTGTGCATCTTTGCAGTGTTCTAGTATGCTGCAGTTCAATCATGTAGTCAGCATTAAATGTAATGTATTGAAGACATGTGATTAAAGTGCAGGGTTAAATGCCATTTGTTTAATATGTGGATGAGAAGTTAAATTAAAAATGTGCATTTTAAAGGGGATTCAAATTAAGAGACATCTGATAAATGTTTGTAACTTTAAACAATGCTTTTAACTGATGTATTTATTAATCTGTTTGGGTGCTTTAAATGTAGGTATTTTCTACTTATTTCATTAACTAGTAGAAATTAACCCTGAAATGTTAATATGTATGTACTCTATATTTAGGTATTTATTTAGGACACCCCCCGCCACGATTGCACAAATTTCCCCACTGGGACAATGAAGGATTATTATTAATGTTAAAATAGCTTGAAATTCATTTAAAAAGTGTGATTGTGGGTTGTGGGTTCCTAATTTATATTTGAAGGTTTTTCACCTGCGTGGCCAAATGACTTTCAAATAAAAGAAAAAGTGGATTTCTGGTCATTGAGTGAATTCCAGTCCAATCGTCTGGAACAAGTTCCCTATCCAGTGCGGGAAACTGCAGTTCAAACCCTCAAGAGTGAGAAGCACTTGACACACATGAAAGACCTGCAACATACCCGAGTGGTGAATTCTTTGCTGTCTGTCTGATTCTGGAATTTCCTGCTAAGCAGTCGTGATGTGAAAGTTGTCCATAGTCACATTTCTGCCCTTGTCCAGGAATGGTTCCATCACCTTCCTCAGTACGGTTTCAAACAGTCTTTTCCCCCTGGGACGGCTTGGGTCCTTTCCAAGATATGGGGGACATTGCAGATATTTGGGTTTGGGGTGCTTGTGACTTTAACTATCTGGTTTCATTGCGATGTACTGCAGGAAACGGCTGTTCATCAATAGGACGGTGGGTACTCGCCCTCTTCCTGCTTCAGGTTGTAGATGAGGGTGCTTGGCAGAGGAAGGGAGATCCCTACCCTTTTCGGGTTGGTATGAAGTGATTCTGAAATCTGGTGATTCATGGATATGGTGTTAGCTCTCCGGAAGTGGCATCCGAGGCCAGTCCTCGTTCCCCCCAGGAGAACGGGTTGAAATTTTGCTCCCTTCGTCGTTTAAAAGTTGCTTCAGATGTCAGGAATATCTTTCAAAAAAAAGGAAAGATCGGAATGTTGTAAAATGCGTATATAAGCGCGGTAGTCTGCCTGCGTGAGCTGCATTTTGCGCAAGTTCTGAGTCTGACAGGGCTATAAACAGAAAAAAAGGTTGGTAAATGAGAAGTAATCCATGTATTTTTAACCCTTGGGGACTGATTGGTACCAAAAGTGACATTTTTGTTATTTTTATGTTTTTCTCTCCCAATAAATCAGTCAATTAAAAGGCTAAATATATGAAATTTTGCCAGTAATTTTCTTTCAACTTTATTTTCTAAATTCCTGAATGCCTTTCATTGGAAGTGTATAGAATAGCGGATTTTCACAGTGTATACACAGGATCTGATTTGGGCAAAAATGGTCCAATTGACTCCCATTATAACCACATTTTTCTTGTATATAGTAATATAATATGCATATATATATATTATATATGCATATTATATTACTATATACAATAATGCTGACATGTTATAATATGATCTTCATTGTCTGCAGCAAGACACTGTCCCCACATTGACCCCACAGCCCAGACAAACAGTCTGTTGTGTCAAAGAAAACAAGGAGGAGGAGTAAACAACTACTTCATGAAAGGTAGTTGTTGTGACAGGAGGACATGAAAAAGGACATGATTTGTTTTGCAGGTCTGTGTTTACACACCTGCAAAAATATTTTTCCATTCATTCATTTTCATGTACCGCTGCTGTATCCGCCGTGGCGGGTCATGGGGAGCTGGAGCCTATCCCAGCTGATGTGGGGACACTCTGGGCGTGACGCCAGTGCACCACTGGGCCACATACAAACACGGACACACACACTCACTCCTATGGGCAATGTGGGACTGGTTGATCAACCTGCTTTTGGGGGTGGGAGGAGGCCCTCGCGGACACGGGGAGAGCTCCGCACAGAGCGGGGCTCGAACCCGGACCCGCCGTGTTGTGAGGTGACAGCGCTACCCACTGCGCCACCGTACCGCCCAGGCTTCTTTTTGATCAAGAAAAATTTGCTTGATCAAAAGAAGCCACAGAAGATAAATGATCCAGACAAGTTGTCTGTCTCAGACGAGCAATGAAGCGACACCTCAGTTTAGAACAGGCGGTTTCTGCATGTTTGCAGTCTGATGCCAGCAGTGCCTCTGAGGACTCTTTCAGCAATGAAGAGTCCTCATGGGGCCAGGAGGATTCCAGCGAGGAATATGTGCTGGAGGAGGAGGAAGAGGATGTTGAATCTACCTCTCAGTGGGCATCTAAAAATGGAGAAATCCTGTGGTCTCCCTCCCATGCAGAGACCTTGCCTTTTTTGCCTCCCTTCATTTTGCCCCCAGGGCCAACTGACTATGTTGTGGCCAGAATCACAAGCCCTGAAAGTGCTTTTGGTCTTTTTTTTCTGAAGAAATCCTCCAGCTTATCTTAAAATTTACCAACCTGCAGAGGAGGAGGACAGTGACCAACTGGAAGGAGCTGAATCTGCAGGAGCTGCATGCATACCTGAAATCACGGAAGTCTTGCATGCTGAGCGCTGATCAGAAGAGTGTGGAGCCGGTGCGCAAAATGTGACGGACATGCATGCAAGAGGCATTCCAAAATCGTCTGTGAGCCCTGTTTTAAGTTTCAGTGAACATTCACTCTCACACACACACACAGAACAAAACATACCATGGCATACACTACACTAATATTGTTTTTATGTTCCAAAATGTTTATATGTATAATAAAATATATAGTTGTATAAAGGTCTCATTTTTGCTAGTCATGCACCGGACACGTTGCCATGGCGAGGTGCATACAATTTTATGACATGATCCGTTTTGGACCATTTGCCAATGTGTACATAAACTTTAAAGTTCTCCTTGTACCAAAAACTAATTATGTATTAAAGTTAATATTGTTGCCAATTACTGGCATGGTCAAGGTTGTAATATCTTTAGCATATAGTTAAATACTTCTGATGATTTCTGGAAATATTCCACATTTTGTGTTTTTCCCATTGGAAGAAAAAGTTTGTAATGGCAAATTCTATATAGACATTTTTAATAATAAACACTTTATCTATGGATAGTGCTGAAGTAATGGAAAAGATCTGTGCATTGAAAGAAAAAAAATTTCTGTATTTTTTTTTACACTTTTATGAAATGTCAATTTTTTGACTCAATTGGGTAAGGTGTATAGCCATTTTAATCGGTACCCAAGGGTTAAATAAATGTTATACTTGCACTCATTTCTCCCAAGTTGGAAAGGGCTTTAGCTTGTGTAGAAATGACTGAATTAAACCGAACATTTAAAAGACAAACTTGATTGCTCAGTTATCCATTTGTCATGATTCAGATGATCCTGCCTCTCGCTGTAGGAGAATTAAGGGATGCTAGATTCCGATGATTTATTCAGTCTTGATGGTAGGAACTTGTTCAGACAGGATGGGCTATTGAAATGAGTCCGTATCACTGTCCAGTGTGGGAAATGTTTGCATTTGAAGTTCAGTCATTGTGCCATTTGGGGTTTGTCACTGACCCAAACAGGTGAGGACCCTTCTGGGATTGCAGGGGGGCCGAGAAACCAGGAGGTGAACACCTGTGTGGTTACGGATGGAGGTATGTGATGTGTTTGTGTTCGACTTAGTTTTGCTTATGACCATGTGTTTGCCTTTGATATGTTATTCTAACCTTGTTCTGTTCTTCTCTACTTTAGACGGGCCCAGAGCCAAGAGGTAGGGAACTTAGTTACACACCTGCAGGTCTACATCGTGTTCCTACCTCACGTAGCCAATCCTGTTATAAAATACAAGGGTTAGTGCCAGCACTCTAGTGTATATAAAACCCTTGTATTATAAAAAAAACAAAACATACAATAACAGGGAGAAATCATCAATGTCTAAGAAGGAAAGCAGTTACAGACTCCAATGGAATCTGCCTCCATACCCTTCACCAAATTTTTTAAAATCACTGATCGGGATCAGCTTTTGAAGCTGTAGTTCAGACTGCAAATGATTCCGGGCTGCAGGAGCAGAAAACATAAAAGCCTGTTTGCCAAGTTCGGTGCGAACCTTAGGGACGGTCAATAAAAGGATGTCATTGGAGCGCAGACAAGTTACTGGTTTTAAATAACATATACACACAAAGGTAAGAGGGACACAGACCAAGGATAGACTTATGAATAAAATTGTACCAATGTGCAAGTCTGCGCATGGTCAGGGAGGGCCATTGAGCTTTGCATCCTGTGACAAACCTCAGAGCCATGGTACGCAGTGTCCAGGCGATGTAAGCATTGAGCAGGGGCATGCATATACAGCAGATCACCTAGCCTCAACCAATTTTTTCCTGGCAGCATAGGAAAAACAGGATTTTATTCTAAAATAGAAACCTAGCTTAAGCTTCTTTAGTAGAGTTTCTGTATGTGGTCTAAAAGTTAAATGTTCATCAATTAAAATACCTAGGTACTTGTATTGTGTCACTAGGTCAATCTGACTGCCATGCAGGGTTTTAATGGTACGAAGATGATCTGCTCTCATCCTGGTGTTAGAAAACAGCATCATTTTAGTTTGAGGCGTTCAACACAAGCTTTAAGCCAAGCAGGCGTAGTTGAATAGTATCAAAAGCAGCCTGCAAATACTTGAGAGATTGAGCAAGGGCAGCACCACTGCAGTAAATGACTATCGTCAGCATAAAAATGAAGCTGTGTATGTGGAATGTTATCACCCAGGTTATTAACATAAATAGCAAATAAAAGTGGACCCAGAACAGAACCCTGGGGGACCCCTTATATGATAATATTCTCTCTAGTGAATTACATGTCACATTTAACACACCGAGTTCTCAGGTAATTTTCAAACCAGCCAACAGCCCAATGTTGAGCAGCCGCTGCTTCAGGATGAGGTGGTCAACAGTGTCGAAGGCCTTTGAAAGATCGATGGAAAGAGCAACACAATTTCTTATTGTCCAATGCCTCAGTACCATCATGGCATCCTTAAAGGTTGTCAATGATATAATTATGTTTTCTGAATCCAGCCGGATATGGGGAGAGAATGTTATTAGCATTCAGGAAGTCCTTCAATTGATTAGTTACCAACTTTTCAAGAACCTTCGACAGAGCAGATAGCAATTATAGACCTATTACCAATCTGAGTGAAGTAGGGTCCCCTCCTTTTAATAGCGGTAGTACATGGGCAGATTTCCACATTTTGGGGATGATTTTGAGTGAGAGTGAGGTTAAAAATGCTTGAAAAAGGTTTTGCAATAAAATCAGCTGCAAGTTTTTAAAAAATATGGTTCCAAATTGTCTGGACCTGCAGGTTTTTTAGTGTCCAGCGAGAGGAGAGCTCTACAAACTTCATCCACAGAAAATAGAATAAAATGAAAGGACTGACCATTAAAAATAAACTCATCTGTCATATCAGAGGAAGGAGAGTGTTTTAAGGGTGGGGACTGATTGAACAGAGAACCCGAGGCAATGAAATGCTCATTTAAAACATTTCAGCATGACAGACCTTTCAGAGATAGATACTTTGTCCTTAATAATGCAAGGGGGCAATTCATTACGAGTAACAGTAGCTGAAATGGATTTAATAACTTTCCAGAAATTTCTAGCGTTATTTAAATTATCAGTTGTTGCAAATAAAATTCAGATTGGCTTCATTTTACTTCATTTATTAGACGAGCCAAATCTGCCTCTGTTCCTGTTTTTCTAGCCTTTGCCCAAGCCTGATTTCTCTCGGAGTAACTTTGTAAGGTCAGGGGAGAACCAAGCATTATCTCGACCTTTTACTCTAAACCTCCTTACAGGTGCGTGTTTTTTTTTACAATATGCGAGAACCAATCATAAAAAGTTTCCAAGCATTTTCAACTTCATCAAAAATCAATTTTTTCCCAATCATAATAAAATAATGTAGAAAACCTTGGTCAGAAAAGTGCTTCATATCACGTTTGATAATAAAACAGGGCTTGCACTTGGGAATTTTGGCATTTCTAATTGCAGCAAAGACACCAGTCTTGGAGTACTTGTGGGGGGCATTCGTTAAAAATAAGTCAACACTTAACACTAGGGTTGAGCTGGATACTCGTTTCATAGAGTATCCGGTACGGATAATGCATTTTGACGAGTACGAATAAAGCCCGTTAATACTCGTGATCGGACTGAAGGAAAATCAGCTTGACTGTTTTCACGCTCTGATTGGCCAGTCACACATAGTTCCCGCCCCTCCGTACAGACTGCAGTTAGAGCGGAGTTTCCCTGTCCCACTCTCTGTCTCCGGTACACGCAGTTACTGATCTCTCTGTTCGTGGCTTCACTGTTGCTCACGTCCTTATTAGATTTTCTTCAACTTGCCTCTATTTTGGTGTTTGGTTATGTGGTGAACTTTGTTTTTTTGTTTTTGTTGTTGTACGTAAGTGTGCATTTAACCCCCGAGGCGGTGGTTAAAGTCTTTTTTTTTTTACCTGTTCTAAACTCTGTTCAAATTAACAATGTCTATACTTAATATTTTGCGCACACACACACACACCATAATCAATATTGTTTAACATTATGTGAAAAAAAATGGCAATAGCATTAGGTACGAAAAATAAATAATTTTTTTTCTTTTAAATTTTTTCAATTAAAAAGTTTTGAGTATGACAATTCTTGTTCATGCATACTTTGTAGTTATTTTCATTGCATGCACTTCACTCGTTCTATACTGTATATAGTTCCTTTACTATTGTGATCAAAAACAGTTTAATCTCAATTCTGAGGCTCTTCTGTAAATATTCATTCATAGACTTAAAAATATTCATGTTCTGACTCAGTTCCATAAAAAACTTGTTCTGTAAATAGTTCTTACTTTTGTGATCAAAAACATTTATTTGAATTTCAATTTTGAGGCCGTTTTGTAAATAGTTTTAATATAAACAAAAATACAGCAACTTGATCAATTTTAGACAATGTGGTGATTTAAGCCCCGCCCATTCCGAATACAGATACAGATAGTGGTGTACTCGCTCATCCCTAATAAAAATCTCTGCTTCTGGAATGATATCAGTTCAAAAACAATATATCGCAACTGATAATTGAATAATTGACACACAGCTGATTCCAGTTTGGCTTGCGATAAGTGGCAGTGGGCTTTGAGGAGTGATGCTTTTGGAAACAAACAGAATGTGTGGTGGCGGCATTCATCATTGACCATGTGATCAACCACGGTCTTACACGAAGAGAGGCCGGTGAAAGAGTGCAGCCCAATTTGAGGCGGTCAACAGTTGCCTCCATTATGCGCATCTTTCACCACACCAACAGGTACGTATCGCATTTTACATGGATTGTCTAGTCTCACTTGACATGTCAAGGCCATACAGTAATGTATATATTGATTTTTTTTTTTTCCGTCTAAAGAATGTAACAACTTCCTCTGGGGGAAGAGGAAAGTAATTCAATGATCAGTTCTATACAGTAATAGGTTACAGTACAGTATGGTGTGCAGTACTGACATCTGCATAAATTGTGTTTCAGAGAGTCATGGAATTGGAGGCCACTCAGACCCCTCATATTCCATGATGGCGGCGCACAGGGTTGCAGCGGCTTCTGGAGCTCCCGCTGTAAAGCCCACTTTTAGCGCTTTAAGAGACAACCTGAACAGCAGCTTTGTAACAAATGTGAAGTACAGCCCAGCCGAACTGTACTTCATCAGAAACAACCCCACGGCATCAATTTCACCAGCAGTAAAAGCTACTCTCGGCAGACTGGGGATACTAAGGACGCAGGAGCGGCGCGGGGGGGCCCCCCCCGAGGACGGACTGGCAAGAGGAAGCGATGTGCCCGGAGGCAGAAAAGAGGAAAGAGGGCTGGCTGGCTAACCCAGCTAAAATCCAGCAGACCACCAATCCCCTCACTCTTTCTGGCCAATGTCCGTTCCTTGGACAATAAAATCGAGATGCTACGCCTCCGGCTGCGGGTCTGGGGGAGATAAGGAGCTGCTGTGTGGTCGGCCTGACGGAGACCTGGCTAAACAGCATGTCGGACTCCGCTTTCCAGATTGACGGATTACAGCTGTTCCGAGCGGACCGGGACCATCGATCCGGAAAAACACGCGGGGGGGGGGGGGGGGGGAGGACTGTGTGTATATGAACAGGGGTTGGTGCACAAACAGTGAACTGGTTAAGAGCTACTGCTCCGAGGCGATAGAACACGTGACTGTTAAATGCCGGCCGCACTATCTGCCTCGTGAGTTCACGGCGGTGTTAGTCTCCATTGTTTACATCCCGCCGGGTGCTAATGCTAACGCTAACAGCAGTGAAGCGTTACGTGAGCTGCACGACACCATTAGCTCACTGCAGACCAGGCACCCGGAGGCGTTTTACGTGGTAGTTTAACGTGGTTGAAGTCTCCTGCTAACGGACACACTGCCCAGTTTTTACCAGCACGTCACCATCCCCACACATGGGCACGACACGCTGGACTGTGTTTACACCAACCTACGCGGCGCATACAGATCCCTCCCCTGACCACATCTCCATCCTGATGGCCCCAGCATATCGTCCCAGGGTGAAATCCCTCAGACCCACGAGGAGAACCGTCACTGTGTGGGCCCCAGGATGAGGCCCCGGTGCTCCAGGACTGCTTCCAGCACACAGACTGGCAGATCTTCAGGGAGGCGGCCACACAGGGGGGAGAGGTGAACCTGGAGAAATACACTTCCTCCAGGTTCCTCACACCATCTCCAAGTGTGCAGACGATGTGACCAACACCAAGACGATCACCGTCTACCCGAACCAGAAGCCCTGGCTGAATGCAGAGGCGAGAGCTCTGCTGAAGGCCAGGGATGCTGCGTTCAGGTCGGGGGAGGCAGAGGCACTAAGGGCAGCGAGGAGGGCTCTGGATAGGGGCATAAAGGAGGCCAAATCCACCTATGCTCCAGGGTCACCTGACCTCAGGGGACCCACGGAGCATGTGGAAAGGCATCAAGTGCATAACCAACCTCAACACCAGGAATGCACAGGGCCCGACAGACCCCTCCCTAGCAGATGCCCTCAATAAGTTTTATGCCCGTTTTGGGGATCCCAACACCCCCCCCCCCGGATGACACGCCCCTCAGTGTGACCACAGAGGATGTGAGGACCACCCTACAAAAGATCAACCCTCGCAAGGCTGCAGGCCCCGACGGCGTCCCAGGGAGAGTGTTGAAGGACTGTTCCCACCAGCTAGCAGAGGTGCGAACAGACATCTTTAACACCTCACTGCAGCTAGCAACGGTCCCCAGCTGCCTGAAGTCTGCCACCATCGTCCCGGTCCCCAAAGGCCACTCGGTGAAGGAGCTTAATGACTATCGGCCGGTGACCCTCACCCCGATAGTCATGAAGTGCTTTGAGAAGCTGGACATGGCACACATTAAAGACTCTGTAGACATAGCGGTGGACCCCCACCAATATGCCTACAGGAGGAACCGCTCCACCAATGACGCCATCTCCTCTGTGGTCCACACATCCCTCACACATCTGGAGAGCAAGGACTCTTACATCCACCTGCTCTTCCTGGATTTCACCTCCACCTTCAATACCATCATCCCCCAGACCCTGGTGCAGAAACTGACAGAGCTGGGACTGTCTGCCACCACAGGGAACTGGGTCCTAGACTTCCTGGTAGACAGATCACAGACTGTCAGGATTAACAACACGGTCTCCTCCCCCATCACCCTCAGCACAGGCTCCCCACAGGGCTGTGTGCTCAGCCCCCTCCTGTTCACCCTACTGACGTATGACTGCTCAGCGAAACACCCGAGCTGTCATATAGTAAAGTTTGCAGACGACACAGTAGTGGTGGGACGCATCCGGAACAACGATGAGTCCGAATACAGAGAGGAGGTGGAGCACCTGGTGCACTGGTGCAGACGCAACAACCTCTGCATCAACGTGGGGAAGACCAAGGAGATGGTGGTGGACTTCAGGAGGAAAATGCACATCGGAGGAGCAGCTGTGGAGGTGGTCTCCAGCTACAGGTACTTGGGGGTTCATCTCACTGAGGACCTCACCTGGAGCTGTAACACCTACCTGCTCAGGAAGGCAAACCAGCGGCTCTACTTCCTCAGGAAGCTGAGGCATGCTGGACTGGGGGGTCCCGTCCTGAAAGCCTTCTACAGGGGTGCGGTGGAGAGCATCCTCACCACCAGCATCACTGTGTGGCACGGTAGCTGCTCTGCAGCAGACAGGAAAGTGCTGCAGAGGGAGGTGAAGGCTCCACAGAGGACTGTAGGGGGTGGCCTACCTACCACCACAGAAATCTACACGAGTAGGTGTAGAAGGAGGGCCACCCACATCATGACAGACCCCACCCACCCAGCACCAGTCTATTCCAACCCCTCCCCTCAGGCAGGAGACTACGGAGCATCCGGAGTAGGACCACCAGGCTGAGGAACAGCTTCTTTCCAGAAGCTGTTAGACAGCTGAACTCCTGTGGTGCTCTGTAGTCACCCTCACAACGCCCCGTGCGTCACCACAGATACATGGGGATTCAGTGCAATATGGTGCTTCAAGTGCAATATATGGAGCACCTACACACTTGAGCTGCTGCATTGTTGTTGTTGTGAACTACATTCTGCTGTCCAGACATTTTGAACTTCAACTATATATCTTACATCTTAAATTTTCTTTGTTCTCTTTTCCTATTTATCTTATATTTTTAACTTTTTGTTTTTCTCTAGGTTTTCTTAACTTATTTATCGACCGGGCTTACTGGGACCTCCAGAGACATATTTCGTGCTGTCAACTGTGGAAACGTGTGTCAGTACGACAAATAAAGACTGATTCTCATGAATTAATCTACGTCAATGAGACTGGAGTCAATTTGGCCAAAAGGCGTCATCGTGGAAGAAACGTAATTGGGAAAAGGGCCACAGTTGATGTGCCAGGACACAGAGGGGCCAACATTACCACGTGTGCAGCAATGTCGAATGCAGGATTACTCCTACACAGATGCCAGATTAGACCCTACAATACAGAGCGCGTCCTTGAGTTTCTCAATGGCATCAGCTGCGATGTAGATGAGAACATGTGGCCTGACCCTGAAGATCAGAGATAGTAATTCTGTGTAAGCCCCCCCCCCCTTTTATGTCTGGGCTTTTTGCCGTTTCCTTTTTTTGTCAGAATGCTGTTCTGTGTTTCATGGATATTTTTTTCACCAAGCTTTTTCTGTTCTATCAAACAGTATTTTTACTGTACCTCCTGTAATAAACTGTAAAGGAAAAAAACATTTGCTCTTTATGTCCACATGCAATTTTTACATTCAAAAGCATTCCAGTAAAGTTCCCAACCAAGAAATTTTGTGTACATTTTTTATGCAAATACCAGTAAAAAACATAAAAGTCAATGTAATTTTTCAAATGTTCATGATAACCAGTATTTTGAAACCTGTTTTACTTTGACTGCATGTGTCTTATGAAGTGAAAACAAGCATCATTGTGTGATACTGTAACTTGATTTTGAGTCGAATGTCCACTGTTTTGTTGAAGTGTGTGTGCAGAAAAAGATGTATTCCATTTTGAAATGAAGAGTCAGTGTTTATTTAACACAATGTGCTTTCTAGGTGGGAGCCTGTGTTAAGAGTTTAGAAAATGTGACTGCTGTTTGAACAAACGCTTGTTAGCGACTGAAAAAAAACTGTCAAGAGGATTTCTCTGGATACTTGGGGTTAGGGTGTGTAGGGCTCTCGATGATTTGAGTAAGATTCAGAGAGCTACAGAAGTCTTTAAAATCACTGGATATAGGCTTTAACCAATCCCAATTTAGATCACCTGTCAGAATGATCTCGCTGTACTGCAATTGAGATAGTGACTGCGACAGTGTTGGGGGAGCTCCAGCAACTGCTGATGGCGGTCTATAGCACCCGACTACAGTGATATTACACCCTATCGAAACCACAATATTTAGGGCAAGGAACTCCAATTGTTTACTGACAGATTTAGAGAGCGCAACGTTAACGGGAAATTTGCTCTTTCACACCTACGCCTTCAGTAGCGCTCCATCTGAATCAATCCAACCCTCAATAACTTTCATGGTTATAACACTTTTACTGCAGCTGCGACACACATAAAAAGCATCAATAACTTCATTAAATTATTCCTTATTATTGCAAAGACACATTTTACTCACCAAAAATCGTTTTTGTACACAAAATCCATCCTTTCTTTCATCAAGATGATTTCAATTCTGTCGTACAGATTTTCTGTGCATTTCAGTTCCATCAAGGAATCCTTTTCTATCGCCATCCAAGCTAATGCTGAAAGTCGAGCCTGCCCTGTCGTATTTCTGGAATAAGTTTTTATTCGATTTACGGCTGAAAATGTCCGTTCGACAGAAGCAGTGGACACGCGGATCGTCCCCACCAAACACAAACGTGTACAGCTGCCCCATGCTCTCAGATTTTTCTATTGAATGAAGTAAAGGAAATCATTGTCCTGCAAAATCATACATTACAATCTCCCAGTCAGTTCTGTTCTCAGCCGAGGCAGATCGAAAAGTGTTCCGTGGCTCTGCGTTAAGCTGGAGAAGGCTGCATGTGGGAAAGTTTTCTGGTATTCCCTAAACTTCTGCGGGTCGAGGAGAGAGAGAAACATCAGTTTTTCACGGTCTGTGTCTGGCAAATAATATTGTCCAGAATCCTGCCGTGGAGGTGGTGGTAGTGCGCACGAGGATCCTGCACTTGACCTCTCAGTGCACCCGCGCTGCGTTCAGTGGCCGTGTTGATTTCCTCATATCAGGTCCTCTCTCATTCAACTGTCACAAAACTCCTTTACCATTGCCAGACAAAACTGTAAATCCAGTTTTTTGTCCTGTAGAATTGAAAAGACCACGTCTTAATGCTCAAAAATGCCATTAAATGTGTGAAGCAAAAAACAAAACTCAAAATCATCCAGACATACTTTAAATCCATCAGCACCGCGAAGACTCATCGTACTGGTCATGATGCTCCAGGTTGTGATCAAACAGTTCCTTCAGAGCATCCCTCTTCTCAAATATTGTATTGACCAGTCTTGACCAGTGTGGCACCGTGTCGGTGCCACACGAGGGAGACGCCACCGGCAGATTTAGTCTGCCGGTGGCCTCGGCACACGGTAGCTACCGTGTGCCGAGGAGATCTAGAAAAATGCAGCTAGGCCATTGAGGTGGGAGAAAAAGATCTTGCATTCTTTAAGCTTTGAGGCCCCGAGTCAGTATGAAATTGAGCCGATGCGCATAGTAGTGTATGAATAAAGCCAACGGTGCTCTCTCCTGGACTTTAGCCTGCACCCCATTTAATCCAGAAGACATGACCACCGCACCGTCAAAACACTGTGCCACAGCTTTGTCCAGACATTCATTTTCCACCAAAAATCGGATGATAAGACCAGCAATGTCATCGGCTCACTTCCCACTGGGAAAATCTTCAAATCTGATAAACCGCTCCTTCACACCTGTGGCCGTCACATAACGCAGAACCAGTGCGAGCTGCGCTGCGTTACTCGCATCTGTCGTCTCATCCACCATTGGAGACAAACGATGCTTTATTAACTTTTCTGATCTTTTCCTCCATCACTAGTGATCAGGTCGTTTTGTATTTTGCCTGACGTCCCACTAAACACTTTATTAGTGGACAGGTAGTAATGTAAACCCATTTTGCTCTCAGCAATGAGAGAAAGAAGCTCCACATAGTTTCCTTTGTTTGTGGATGCCGTGCTTTCATCTTGTCCCCGAAATGGACGTTCCTGCTTGCCCAAAAAAATGATAGTCTACCAGTCTAAGATTTCCCTATTTTCCTTCACTTTCTTCCTGCGCATTTGCTCGCTCAGCTGTAGATCCACTCTGGTTTCCCCAAATATTTTGGAGCACACCGCTGCTTGTAAGTGTCCGGCGGTGCTCTGGTGTTGTGTTGCTCCAAACACTATGTCAATCTGTGGCAAATAACAAGCACTCCCAGCAATACAATTCGCAGTGTTCCTCGGAGCCTGTGAGCCAGTCCCGGTTGTGTTAAGCTCACTAGATTTGGAGTTGCCAGACCTTCCTTAACGATGTCTAGCTTTTCTTGAAAAGTCTCTTGAAAATGGCTTTGACAGTAAATCTGCAACCAAATCCATTTCTTGTCCTCCTTCAGCCATTGTCGGTTGAAAAAACCGCTATTAAAATCAACACAACAATATATTTGCTCATGCAGCTCGCTACAGATGCAGTTTTCTAGCTCTGGCTAGTAAACGCTCACTATCCAATCAGAGGGTGTGAAAACGCTGACGTTGCGTACGCTTTCTAGAGGGCGTTGGTGTCGCAAACTCTAAATCTGATTGGTTAAAGCAACAGCTGTCCAGAATTTTATTTCATGTCTTTCTTCAGAACTAAGGTTGATGGCATTCGCTCTCTCCTCCCTGGCTCCTCTACTCCCCCTACTCCAGCTGTTGTCTCACAGCCTCTCACAGCAAGAAGTACAACGCATCATCGGGAGGATGAAGAGCTCTACGTGTGCCCTGGATCCCTTCCCCACAGCCCTGGTGAAGGCTAATGGTGCCAGGCTATTGGTGCCATTGGTCCCCTGATCACCAATGTCATCAACCTTTCCCTACAGGCTGGCCATGTTCTGCCAGCTCTCTAAACTGCCATCATCACTTCCCTCCTGAAGAGCCCAACTCTGGACCTGGAAGCCCTCAGTAGCTACAGGCCCATCTCCAACCTCCCGTTCCTTTCCAAGGTGCTGGAGAAGGTAGTTGCCGCTCAGCTCCAGACCCACCTCAAAGACAACAACATCTTTGAGAAGTTCCAGTCTGGGTTTCAGTCAGCTCACATCACTGAAACAGCCCTAGTAAGGGTCACCAATGATCTATTGATGGCGGCAGATGCTGGATGTCCATCCCTTCTTGTCCTCCTCGACCTATCGGCAGCGTTTGACACAGTGGATCACGCCATCCTCCTGGATCGTCTGTACTCCACCATTGGTCTCTGATTTGGCCCTGAGCTGGTTCCAGTTCTATTTGGCTGGATGGACAGAGAGCGTCTCCCTTGAAGGCGCTAAATCATCAAACCAGCCTGTCACCTGTGGTGTCCCACAGGGATCTGTCCTTGGCCCCCTCTTATTTGCCCTATACATGCTCCCCCTCGGCTGTGTCATCAGCAGGCACGGCGTGTCATTTCACTGCTATGCTGATGACACGCAGCTCCACATAAGGATGGAGCCGACGTCTCCTACAGCCCTGTCATCATCTCCATCACCAGCTGCACTGTCAGCCTGCCTGGAGGAGACTAAGGCGTGGATGAACCACAACTTCCTTCAACTCAACAGCTCCAAAACCGAAGCCATACTTGTCAGTACTCCACACCAAGTACGATCATCCCCCATAACCGCTATCACATTTGCTGGTCAGGTCATTTCACTCTCCACAGCAGTCACCAACCTGGGTGTGAGAATGGACCCCCACTTGACATTTGACACCCACATGAAGCATCTGTAAGACCTTCTACCACCTTAGGAACATTGCCAAGCTCCGCCCCACACTGTCCGATGCTGAAAAACTGGTGCATGCCTTTGTCTCCTCCAGGCTGGATTATGTAATGCGCTCCTCATTGGGATCCCTTGCAAGAGCATTCACAAGCTCCAATACATACAGAACAGCACTGCTAGGATCCTGATGAGGGTGCGGAAATATGACCACATCACCCCCATCCTGGAATCACTGCACTGGCTCCCTGTGGAACTCAGGATCGAATATAAGATCTCCCTCCTCACCCACCAGTGCGTACATGGTAACGCTTCAGCCTACCTAAAGGAACTCCTTGTCCCCCAGACCTCCTCATGCACCAGCACAGCCAACCTCCTCAGGGTCCCCAGAACCAATTTACACAGCATGGGTGATCGAGCCTTCTGCTCAGCTGCTCCCAGTCTGGAATGCTCTCCATGACCATCTGAGAGCGCCACAGACTGGATTCTTTTAAATGTAGCCTAAAGACTCACCTTTTCTTAAAGGCCTTTTCTTAGCCTTTTATAATATGCCTTATTGTTGGGTTGTGTTTTATTAGTTTGAGATTTTCGGAATGTAAAGTGCAATATAAATAAAATGTATTATTCATGCTGTGCGCCCTCTGAACTGGATTGTGAAGGCGTTCAGGTAGATTTCTGACCTGGCAACAAGTCTTTTCCTTTGACTTTTCCCTTCAGGGGTCGCCACAGCGAATCAATTGCCTCCATCTAACCCTGTCCTTTGCATCCTCTCCTCTCACACCAACTACCTTCATGTCCTCCCTCATTACATCCATAAACCTCCTCTTTGGTCTTCTTCTAGGCCTCCTGCATGGCAGTTCAAAACTCAGCATCCTTCTACCAATATATAATTGCTGAAATGTGATTGGTTAAATGCTTAAATATGAAAACACGTCTGGAAGGAGCACAACCAAGGGAAAGGCAATTAAAGGAAGCTGACAGACATTGGATTTAATAAGTATTCATGGACAAAATATAAATAACATCAGTCTGTGATTCAGATATTTTTTGGCCATCAGAGAAGGCCTTGCAGGCCCTGACGGCCCACCACTGGTTTTGGGGTTATTTTGGAAGAAGGGTTTAGTTTCTTTAAGTGACCAGAGCATAGCTTAGGGGGTTGGGGTCTATGTGTGTCCATGCTGTGTCCCGTGGAGAAATTTTGTTTTGTGAATAAATTGTTAATTAGTAACATTGGTTGTCCTGCCTCCCTAATTCGCACCCGCACTGTCTTATGTTACCCCCTCCTTTGATGGTCAGGCTGCCAGCGTAACGTGTGTTGTAAAATGTAAATCTGTTGTTGGGATGGGCTTGAATCAAGCATAATAAATCAAATACTGTAACTTGTCAGAGCATCAGTCTTAAAATGCTGCTTTAAATTGGAGACATGATTCATCACGATTGCCAGACTCCACCTCAGACCCTCTTTCTCCATGTAGTAACTCCCACCAACCTCATTGCTCTGCCACAATTACAAGTGATCATTTGTGTGAAGCACTAAATCACACCAAAAGACATTTCGAAGCGCTTTTACAGGCAGGAACTGTCCAGTAGAAGGGTTTCTATGTGCTAATTGTAATCAATGATGGGTTGGAGCAGGAGCTCTTACTAACCATCTTCCACGTTTATCCTTCTTCCTGACCACCTCCCTAGAAATTTCTGAATGGATGGTGGAGCACACACCACCACAGGTGTCCGTCCACTTGACAAAGACCAGGGACCCCTCCTTGATCCACCGCATTGAACCCGACAGTTGAGGGAGTTGTCCCTCTGGGTTGGGCACTAGAATCAGAATATGGGTTATTGCCAGGTACAGTCAAGTTTACCACACAAGGAACTTGATGCAGTGTCCAGTGCATTAAAAGGTGGCAAGAAGCAAAACAGAATTAAAATATTTTTTTTTAAATTTACAATTTACATTCAAGGTGAGGTATATGGTTGGTGTTTACAAGGAAAAAAGTCCAAAGAGTAAACTGCCGTTGCAAAGTGGTGAGGACCGGATGGTTACCTGGGTGAGGGGGGGGGGGGGATTGTTCATGAGGCTGACTGCAGTGGGAAAGAAGCTACTGTGGCATGAGGTCCAGGTCTGGATGGACCGAAGCCTCTTGCCAGAGGGGAGGGTCTGGGATGAGAAGGCGCAGCAGCAATTCTGGCTGCACATCTATGAGTCCTTGTGTGGAAACAGTTCCTGGAGGTGTGACTGCTGAGCCTTCTTGGTGAGGGAGCTGATGTTCTGCTCCCATTTGAGGTCCCAGGAGATGGTGGTGCCTAGGAAGCGGAAGGATTCTACAGGGTCACTGGAGTGTCAGATGATGGGGAAGAGGGTCTTTCCTGAAGTCCACCATCAGCTCCACTGTTTTGAGAGCGTTGAGCTCCAGGTTGTTCCTGCTGCACCATGATACCAGCCGGTCCAACTCCCTTCTATAGACCAACTCATTCCCATCAGATTGTCTGCATATAGGGGATGACAGGAGGGAGCTTGAACAACTCAAAGATTGAATAAAAATTGTCCATGTAGATGGTACCCAGGTCATGGTTATCCAATGAGCTCAGAGTTTCTTGAACACATTTCTTCAGTTCCAGTGGTGGTTGGTCTTGATTTGGACTGTTTAATGTCGCATGTCTCGCGTGTAGTCTAATCTGAATGGGCTAAAAATCAGATATAGGCGACTAGTCTGAACAAGGCCTATAAGCTCTGGTCAGGGTTGAGGTGTGCTCCATCACTGAGGGTGTTCTGTGGAAGCTGTTGCCTTACTGCTTCCACCGCCTCCATTGTGGGAACACATGTAAATAGGGAAATGACATCGTAGGATACCATGGTTTCATCTGTATCTAATCTCAATCCGCTTACCTTTTCCACACAGTCCATGGAGTTCTGTATATGGTAGGGGTTGTTACCCACTAGCAGGCTAAAGATGGTAGCAACATGCTTGCCAAGTTGTATGTGACGGAGTTGAATTCCTTTGCCAACACTATTTGTTGAGACTGAATTATTGGTTTATGTATCCCCCTGTCCAGTGGACTTTAGGGGAACAAGTGCTTTTGATGGACCTGGTTGGATTGATCTTGGAGAAGTGCTAGTCTTCTTCGTACTGCTTCCACAGGTGGTTGTCTTTGCCGGCTTGATTTTGCAGCTATGCAGTTAAACACAGCGAGGAATGGTCAGATCTCTTCATAAGGGAAACTAAACAACCACTCCACAAGTGCATGGCTCACAGAAAAGCCAACTCATTGGGACAGGACTCAAGTCTTTCTTCAGTCAGGTTCAAACAACCTAGGACATTGAAAACACTCACAGAAAGGACAAGACAAACTTTTTTACCCACGAGGAGAACCGACAGATATGCTCAGTTACAGATCTCCAACCCGCTCTCAAACATGGCTCTGCTGAATCCTTTTTCGTGGGGCGTTCCCCGTTTTATTTTTCTAAGGGATGGGGGATAGAAAACAGTAAAGCAACACCTGTGGCATGATGCCATAAAAGACAATTTATATTTTTCCTTTCATGGAATTTTCTCCATTGAAAGCAAGAACCAGGCACATATCTCAGTTCAGAGGTCACGCCCTGCTCAAGGGACCTTCTGCTATTGCTCTGGTGAACCCATTGTTACTGTTGTCTCCCTGAAATAACTCAATGCATAGCAAGTCGCTCACAGATACAAAAATTTATGTGGTCATGCTATGCAGTACAAAGAATGTGTGTATATATATTCTAACATTTCCCTCCCGTTTATCATATTTCCTCAAATCCTCACATCACTGTATCAACTTCATAATGATTTTCAGCTGCCAGTTCTTATGAGCACAAACATGCTTACACTCCAAGATCATGTCTACATGTCTAATTCAAAATCTTCACCATCGTTGTAGCCATCAGGAGCGAGCAAAGGGTATATTTGAGCAATGCTTTTTTCCATAGGTGAAATGGCTGTGATCAAGCGGTTAACAAGAGAACGCAGACAATGCCATGAGGGAGGTTGCTGAAAGCTGATTATGAACAGCGTCAAACCCACTGTCCAGTTCCGGAGTTTTTGAACATTATGGTGAATGTAATTGATCCTGTCTACATTCTTATTAATCGTTCACCACCAACAAAACAAGGACTCAAACCCTCCTGCTACCTGATCAACTAATTCGTAATCATTGGGACCACAATGAACCCACCAATAGCATCAATATAAGTAAGATCATTATCATAAAATGAATGTTTTAGTTTGTGTAATTGGGAAGACCCTCTATCAGCAGACATTTGATGTATTGATGCTCCTGGTTTCAACATAACAAGAGCACAGGCTCCTGTAGAATTTTGTGGTAGTCTGTCAAAGTCTCATCCCCACACCACCACCAAATATGAGCTCTAGCTATTGGCCTGAAATTTTCAGGTACTGTAATGACTCACATGATATTTGAGAAATTTCCTAATTGTTCAGTTCCAGTCATATTGGTACATGTAAAATTACCAGGCGCAACCTTCTTTCTTGTCAGCAGTGACTGGGAAGACATAATCCCACTTGCTACAATTTGTATTAGGTTTAGTATTATTCATGACCTCCACTACACACTGTTCTGGAATGACTGCAGGAACTACTTGTAAAATAGGTCCAGGTCCCATGCATACAACACAATCACCATCCTCAAATGACACGCTGACGGCTCTTACACCGGCTTGTGTGTAATTGTTCATTCTAGGTTGCTCTGTCGTTTCCCTAGTACGAATTACACACACAACAGGGAAATAAGTGTCAGATCCCTGGGACCAGTGTACCACCGGTATCACACCACTAACCGCCACTGGACCAGTTCTAGGCTCTAAGGAGTGGGGAGCAAGAATAATTACATCAGAGACTGTTGCTTTAAGTAGAAAAGGCCAGCAATGTACTGAATCCAAATACCCTGCAGCTTATCAATAATAAAGTATAAATGATAAAGTATTTCACTCTTTGTCCTGTAGCTTTACTAAAAGAAACAAGATGAACTAATCTAATTTAATTAGACCAGTCTCTTTCCTAGGTTGCACCTATTTTAGGATTCCCATTTTAATTCCTGAGTTAACTTTTTTACAGGTAAGCAAATACCTTCAAAACCCAAATAAAATCGAAGTGGACCAGTTTTTCAAATCACATTCAGAAATATAAACTTATGAATATAAAAGTATGGCACTTTTGAATTCACAGTTGGACTTGAACTTAGTGTTCAGTTCAATGAAAAGTTTCAGTTCGAGTCAGTCAAAAGAATAATAGTTCAATCAGTTCCCAGTTCTGTTCAGTTCAAACTAGTTCCTGATACTCCTACCACTTTGGCAGTGAGTTACCACACAAAGAGAATTTCCTCAATGATACGATGGAGAAGGTCTGGCTCGCCATCTTGAATCCCATCTGTGGATGTGCACATGGCGGACCAATCCTCGCTCCGACTGAGCAAAAAACCTGACCAACACCGATGTGGCTTAGTTCTCATAAAATCCCCATCGGTTCCCAACCAGGTAAGTTATGATTTTCAACTGTTTTGTCGAGTTTTTCACCGCTTTTTTTGTTAATTAATCACCGCTTGTTGTCTCCAATTCCTCCTCTGCCCTCTCCCTCAGGTGGCTGCTGCAGCGTCACTCAGGTGCTGCGCCTGTGTCACTGGTCCCTTACAGGGGCAGGGACGTTATTTTCTGTCAGACTTTTAATCTCAAATACTAAATGATTGCCGAACATTTTTAATTAGCTCTGATGATCAATTGACATCTAATAAATCACTTATATTTATACAGCTTTCATTCAACTATTTATTCTTATCTATGGCATATTTTAACATGGGTTACACCAGGACCACAGCAGTAACCCCCAACAGGATGTGCTGAACAGTGTGGCACTTGGGGGCCATATTTCACCATCAGGTGGTTGAGGATTGAAGCCCATTTGGCATGTCCCTCTGGACGATGTTGATGCAATCCAGTATATGTGCATGTTTATGCTTCTCATCGACTTGAGTGTTGGACAGTCTTTGATCTTACTGATCTTGTCCAATTTCTTTGCAATACCTAAAGTTAATGTTGATAGTGAATAAAATGGTCAACTGCAGCATTTCATAACCTTTTCAAAAAATGACACTAACTGGCTCATAGCTTTAAAATGCTGCTGGAAGGACACACATTTTCTAACCTGTTGCTCATGGAATGTGCAATACAAAGCGCTTTGTGCATTATGCACTTTCAGGAGCACATGCTATGTGGATGCACATCATAATGGACAAATACCTTTTGCAAAGTGCCACACATCGTAATACTGGGTCATATTTTTCTCCCTGAGGAACTTCTGAATTTACGGATGACTGTCCGTGACAATAGCCAAGGTTAATGCATCCTGAGGCCACACAGTAAGTCCTCCTCATGGGTCTGAGCAGTTTCACCCGGGGACGGTATGCTGGGGCCAGCAGAATGGAGACGTGATCCGAGAAGCTGAGGTGTGGTTGGTGGAGGGCCCTGTATGCGCCGCGTAGGTTAGTGTACACAGTCCAGAGTGTTGTCCCCCCGTGTGGGTATGGTGACGTGCTGGTAGAAGCTGGGAAGTGAGTCTGTTTTACGTGGCTAAATCCCCTGCTACCATGTAAAAACACCTCCAGGTGCCTGGTCTGCAGTGAGCTAATGGTGTGTAGCTCATGTAATGCTTCGTTTCCGTTAGCACCCAGGATGTAAACTCACAAGGCAGATAATGTGACTTAATTGCTGGCCACATGTTCGATCGCCTCAGAGCAGTAGCTCTGAACTAGCTCCCTTTTCACACCAACCTCTGTTCACGTATGCACACAGTCAAGGGCACCTCAGGAGTGCTCAGGAAATGAACTGACACCTCCCACTGCCAGGTCATACTCTGTATTGGTCCATACAGGTCTTGAGATGGTGACCCTCTGGTCCCCAGTCTAGCAGTAGAGGAATGAGCTACTCCTACCCCCAAAAAATTTACTATTGGACTTCCAAAATTTGCATCTCACATTTTATGTTTGTCAGCTTGTCTTCCATGTGACGCCACTGGTTGTTACCCAAGAAATAAGAGGTTTAACAGTTCATATAAATGCAACTCAAATGGAATAGTACCTTGGGAAATAGCCTTGAGTTTCTTACATTCAGTGCTGTGGTGGTGGCAGTCTATGGAAGCACCTTCTGCTCTTTTTCTGCTTGCAAACCACAATGCTCATGGGTTGTATTCTATCCAACTTCTCTCAAAAGAGTCCTCAGTTTCTGTCAGAAAACCAATGGATGTTGGTTTGTCCATTTCTTCAGTGAGGCAATGATCCACCTTAGTAAGAAAAGGCATAACCTTTGAGCCAGACCACCTTTTCTCCTGAGAGCTCAGTGGTTGAAGCATTAAATTGCTGTAGGACAATCACACTCTGGGAAAAGGTTTTTAATTGAATTGACAAGAAAGACAATTTCAAAGGACAATTGATGAAATAGGTGACATCTGAGACTTGCAATATATTGCAAAGACTGAGCAAAGAGCCAGTGCATGCTGTTTGGGCAAGTGTTGTTCCAGTGGGTTTCCATTTCCTGGATGTTTATTTTGACTCTTCCCCAATTGTTCCTGCACCACTGCAAGCCTTTTTAAAATAGAATTAAGAATTCATTAGTTATTCTGCCTCCACACTTCAATGACAAATATAATTAAAGACACTAATCAAGCCACAAAACTTGACTTTTGCAGTGAGACTTCTCCAGAAATATCCCACTATCTTCCTGGACTTTGCTTGGATGTCAGGGCTCCATCTGCTCAAAGGCCTTCTTCACCACTAAGTCAACAGTGTTAACTACACATGGCATTTGAGCCATAACTCCCTTGCACAAGCCTCCATATTGGCAGCCTCATGTGTTGCAAGGCATCAATCAGCTTTTATTTGTAAAGCACTTAATCACACCAACTGACATTTTGAAGCGCTTTTACAGACTGAAAAACCCAACAGGACTCTCCAGAACAAGCATAATCAACAACGGTGGTTTCCACCCAAGACTTGACCGCTTGGGTGGAAAATACAATGGACAAGGCAGCGGCAACAGAATGGCAGATAGTCAGTGTCTTTATGGCTAGTTGGGAAATTTGCTGCAGGCGCTGAAATGGGGAAGGGAATGTCAGGCTTCGTTCACCAACTCCTGGGTTGTTGTCT
The DNA here is from genome assembly GCA_013358685.1 of Antennarius maculatus. NCBI lineage: Eukaryota > Metazoa > Chordata > Actinopteri > Lophiiformes > Antennariidae > Antennarius > Antennarius maculatus. The sequence continues at coordinate 1,064,904 of CM023629.1, forward strand.
TCTATACTTGTTCCACATCTGTCAAGCAGAAGCACATTATGATCAAGAAAAGGCAAAAAACAAATAAGCTCCCAAAGTAGTTAATGTAACTTTTTGGCTGAGGAGTCTCCTCTGCAGTGTGAACAAAATCAAATTGTGACAAATGGGAGAGTCAAGCAACATCACAAATGCATAAAAATGTTTCATTCTGGGCCATCAGACCTTCGCTTTCAGTAGCAGAGCAGATTAGACTGGTCAGAGAGCCGAGAATTAAATGTCAACATTGACATTGAGTTGCACCCACCGCTTGAGGAAGTCCCACTGTCTCTCCTTCCTCCCGCTGCATGCTTCATACAGCACATAAGCATTCAGTGCTGCCACATCGATCATGTTGTAAAAGAACCACTGGTCCATTACATCCACACCACTATGTTTAGTTATAAAGAGTTTTGGTGTTTGGGAATACCACCAAAAAGGATCCAGTCTTAACCATGCTGTGCATGCTGCTGAAAATGTAGACTGTCTTCTTCCATTTTGCCTCATACACCATGAGCGTGGCACCAGTGGTTGAAAACGCCTAATAAAATTTCTCTTGGAGCTTTTAGAACCACATGACTTCACCCCTCCACCGGTATTACATACCAACTGCACAATTCTAACCCCCATCTTCCATAATTGCCACATTTAAACGCACCAGTTTATACACTAATTGGAAGGTCGTCATTTTGATAAATGACGATGGCGTCTCTGCCTGTTGTCGGCTATCAGCTCCAACTAAAGACATTTTGAAGCACTTTTACAGGCACAAACCCTGCTGCTGGACAGGTCCTACGTGCCAATTGTAATCAATGATAGTGAACTCCTGCTCCAAATTAACGAGCCTCCATCTTTATTCTTCCTCCTGACCACCTTCTCAGAAACTTCTGAATGGATGGTGGAGCACACCAATACCCCAGATGTCCGTCCACTTGACGAACATCAGGGAGCCCTCTCTCATCCACCGCATTGAACCCCTGACAATTGAGGGAGTTGTCCCTCTGGGTTGGGCACCCCTTCCTATTGTCCTTGTACTGGGGATGACAGGAGGGAACTTGAGAAACTCAGACTGAATAAAAAATTGTCCATGTTGTAATGGAAATTTGCATTGTGTGTCTCCTGATTTGACTCCAGAATGATTGTGCACCTGCTTGAACATGTCCTCGGTTAACTCTGCTCATCCAAGTTGTTTTGGGAACATTCCCAGGTGAAGCAAAAAAGTCTCCCACACTGCCTGATAGGGATGTTTTTCTCAGTGTGGTACCAGTGAAGGGAGGGGTACTGGGACTGGCCCTCCTTGCTCGCATGCAGGCCTTGCTTCTTCACATTTTTTTAAATTTTATACACTCGAGTAATCCCCGAGGGGAAATTGGTGGCACACTCTAGTTAGTCCAGATCAAATCATACAGGCCCTGAACACACACACACACACACACACACACACACGGGGCCTGTATTTATGCAAGGGAGGTAGAGTGGCAGGCAGCTCCTGCTTGGTGCGCCCAAATGAGCAACTTGTAAGGGGGACGGCGCCTTGCTCAAGGGTGCCTCGGCAGTGCTCCAGGGGCAGTGCTCCACTGCCAGCTCACCTCCGGGTGTTTTGGCGGGAGCGGGAATCGAACCGCCGATCTCAGATCATTGGACGACCCGCTCTATCACACGCTCTACCACTGAGCCACTGCCGCCCCATAAAGATGGCGAGTTTCCTGCTCTGGGTCAGAGTCAGCTGCAGTTTGCGTACGGACGCCCAGCTTGGTTGATGCTACTCTGCCTGGGTTGTAGGCCCTCCGGCCCATGTGTCAAGGTAAGAGGTGATGCACATTTGGAATGCCACCATATGATTGCTTTAGCTCAACCAAAGAATTGCTTGTACATTGCTATGCTCTGCGGGGAATAAACTACACCTTCATTCTAGCATCGTAGAAGTCTTTATTTATTTTGAGTTTTCTGTGTACCTGCCTCCGCAGACCTGTATACAAATTTTTCACAAAACACATGTAAATGGCACCCAGTTTGTGTTGATTAAATTATCCAGGTCATGGTTATCTGAAGCAATTAAAATAAATTCACAGGGCTTTGAGTTTCTTGAAGACATTTCATCTCATCCAGGAGGCTTCTTCAGTTCCAGTAGTGGTTGGTCTTGTCCCAGCTTATTAAACCTGTGGTGTGTTCAATGCTATTCTTATTCCAACAACCATAGTTGAGACCCGTCTGGCTCCAACAATGGTTGATGGGGGTGCCAAAGGTGGAAGTTTCAGCAAGCCTTTGTTAATGGATGTCAGTAGCATGAGACATTTCTATGCCCAGTATTTCTTTTGGAGAGTTTTCCAGACATGTATGTAATCACTGTTCTGCCTGCTCTCCTTTCTGGATCTTGTGGATATCCTGGTGAGCCTTCAAATCTCAAGTTTTCAGTGCCCCTTTAAGGCGTTGGCGTTTTTACCTCGTCTTGGGTGCTGGTTGGTAACTTTTCAGCCCTGTTTAGTTGGGTCCTGATGACACCAAGTCTGTACTCAAGTGGATGGCAAGTCCTAAGCCAGCACTTGTCCGTATTTGTTTCCTGTATACCCCAACATTCAGACGTCATCTTTAATGGAGACCTCACAATCCAAAAGGACAAACTTGTCCTTTACATCCTCTCTGGTGAACTTGATGTTGCTGTCCAGAGTTGATGTGTTTGCTTACAGGTTGCATCTTGTGGATTTTAATCTTGACCCATGTGTTGTCCATGTAACCCCGCTGAACAAGATCAGGGCCCTTTGCTTCAGAAAGGACTGCTGTTACCTTTAACCCTAGTCCCTCTGCTTCTCTTGAAAAAAGGTGGTTCTTTCTAGCCAATTCTGTGGCTGGAATGATGGCAAATTGGGGATCATAGGGGACGTACGATCTCTCCCAAATAAGATGGATGAGCTAGCGGTGCTGACCTGGCGTCGGAGGGACTTCCGTGAGTGCAGCATCATGCCTAGCCCTCCACGCTGCAGCCCCCTCCTCCATCAGCTCATGGCCTCCCTCCATGGCTCAACTCTTCAACCCACCCCCCCAGCACACAGTCCCCCTGCTCCACCTTGTCCCTCACTGAATCCAGGTGAGAAACCAACTCCAGAGGATCAAGGTGAGGAAGGCTGCGGGTTCAGACAGCATCAGCTCCAGGCTCCTGAAATCCTGCGCAGACCAGATGTGTGGGATTGTTGGACACGTTCAACATGAGTGAAGCTGGGAAGGGATCCATGGCTGTGGAAAACATCCTGTGTGGTTCCCGTGCCCAAGACTCCACCCCAAAGACCTCAATAGCTACAGGCTGGTGGCGCTAACATCCCACCTTAGGAAGACCCTGGAACGTCTGGTCCTTTCTCATCTCCGCCCCCTGGTGGGCAAATCACTGGACCCACTCCAGTTCACTTACCAGCCAACCATCGGGGTGGACGATGCTGACATTTTCCTCCAACCACGAGCTCCGTCTCACCTGGAGAAGCCTGGGAGCACTGTGAGGATCATGTTTTTTGATTTCTCCAGTGCTCTCAACACAATACAACCGGCACTACTGAGGGACACACTGCTGGAGATCACTGGGTTGGACCACCACCTCATGGACTGGATCTTGGGCAACTTGACCAACAGCCTACAGTTCGTGAGGATCCCGGACTGTATCAAACGGTTGTTTACAGCACGGGGGCACCACTGGGAACATTTCTGGCTCTGTTCCTATTCACACTCTACACTGGAAACTTCTCCTACAAGTCATCTGCAGAAGCTCTGATGACTTTGCAGCATCACTGTGGCTGACAGGCTGATCAGGAAAGTAGACTGTCCTAGGATGCTCCCTGGACTCAGTGGAGATGCTGGTGAAGAGGAGGATGACAGCCAAGCTGTCAATGATAAAGAACCACCCCCACCCCCTGCAGGAAATGCTACAATGGCTGGAGAGCTCCTTCAGCGATAACATTCCTTCTCGCATCTTGGGTGAACCAACCTTTTGCAGGCCCTTCCTGCCCACAGCCGTCAGGTTATACAACCAGCAATCCTCCCAGCAGATCACTCAGAACATCACATTTGAAAGCTGAATGATGACCAATGTAATCTGTGATTTGTAGTTTGTAGTGCTAATGTAAAATTGTAGATATACAGTACATATTCACATATGATAAACATTAACATTCTACTGTATGTTAATACTTATGAAACTTATGCAAGAATTTCTGCTCTCTCTGGGGTACAAGGGGTACACCGTCCTTCCGACCATTGTACCCATACCGCCTCCCAGTATTGTTTAGAGTGGGTTATGGCTGACTGAAAAGTCCTAACATAGTTCTCCACTAGTCATTAAGTTGTTTGGCCACTGTTCTCCAGAATGATAGAATGTCAGGGCTGGAGATTGGCCTGAAATTAGTGCCATCTGTATGCATGGACACATTGAATAGGACAGACTAGCAGGTGTCATCACCGATGGTCATCCAAATTTGATGGGGAAAAGGCAAACTTTTGAAATGTTGGTTCATTTTCAATCCCCTTTTCTTCCACCATTGAGTAGTAAAACAGGTCGACCAATGTTCGCAAGATCGGCAGTTTGATTTCCGCTCCTGCCCAGCCACCTAGAGTGTGACCTGACAGTGGGAGGTGTCAGCCCATGTGTTTGAATTACTAGTGTGCTTTTAATTTTCCTTTGGGGGGGAAAGCTAAGAGGACTGAGACAGGATATAGATGAGACCATTGTATCACAAGACGTGTTCCCACAATGGAGGCGGTGGAAGCAGTAAGACAACAGCTTTTACAGGATAACACCCTCAGGTGACAGAGCAAACCTCAACCCTGACAAGATCTGCCTACTTTTGGATCTCTGCCTGAACACCTACTTCCAGTGCAGAAGGAACTTTATAGAGGCAGAAATACAGATGTGCCATAGGCTTGCCAGTGTCTATTGTGGCCATTTTGTACATCTAGCAAGTGGTGCACAGGGCCCTGACCTCATTCAACGGAACAAAACCAAGCCACTGGTTGCATGGACGACACATGGGTCAAGATCAAAATCGAACCAGGTGCAACCTTTCACCGAACACATCACCTCAGTGGACAGCAACATCAAGTTCACCACAGAGGATGTAAAGAACAAGTTTGTCCTTTTTGGATTGTGAGGTCTGCATAAAAGATGACAGAAGTCTGAGTGTTTGGTTATACAGGAAACCAACACACATGGACCAGTACCTGCTTTTGACTCTCGCTGTTGCCTGGGAGATAAATAAATAAATCCACTCTTATTTGTCCACACAATGGGGAAATTATGTTATGTAATGAGTTACAAATGATATATATTGTTTTCCACTTAGGGGAAATTTGTTTGAAAAATTACATTTGATGAATCTTGCAATGATTTATAATAAAGACACCTGCCAGCTTGACAGAACCATGTGCTGCCTTCTATAATGAAATTAATATTACACAGAATTGAGTTCAACCTTTTGACAACACTTTCTGTTCATGTGGCCACATGAGAAAAATAATTGCCCACCCGTAGCCTCAGCTAGCCTCATAGGGATAGAGGAGTAACAGGTTGATAAATACTTTGTATTTCACAAAAGATGAATCAAATTGGGCACCAGCAGTAGGGGTGGACAGTAATGGAGTAAATTTACTTAAGTACTGTACTTAAGTACAGATTAAAAGGATTTTTACTCAAATACTAGAATTCTTTCATACTTATTACCCTTACGAGTTAATTTCTGAGAAGGCTCATGAATACGCGTTACTTTTAGGATTGCCTGGTTTTTTTTTTGTCCCCTCCCCCCTAAAATGCAATTGGCCACACCCAGTGTTCGTCAAAGAAGGAAACCTATCACAGTACACGTTCTCAACTGGGATTTACGTAGAAGTGGAAATACGTCATTCCCTACCCAATCAGCTCAAAACAAGACCGCGGTGTCAATGGAGACTGCTGAAGAAGCCTCCGTTGAATTTGATGAACATGATGAGCCGGAGTTTTATGAGGCGGAGGAAGAAAACCCATGGCCTTATCTTAAAGATATATTCGAATGAAATAGAACAACGCGGACTCAGACAAGAAAAAGTACATTTTCAAATGCTTATTGTGTTTGCCGAAGAAAAACTACCTCTGCTTTCAACAACTCCACGTCCAACCTGAAGAAACACGTTGACGTAACGGCAGATTTTCACCATGTGTAATGGATCTCACAGTCCATTGCCACCAGTTTTGACTTGTCGGAATGTGATTGTGTTGATCTTCACAAACGTGTGCGCGTGCGTGTGTTTTATGCGATGGCCGATCAATAAAATGCCCATAACGTTATATAATTGAAATATTAGTCATTCATCAAAGTTATCCTCTCTACCCCCTTGCCTTGTTATGACACTGACACGGGTCCTTAGTTAAAATAGATTGACTGATATTTTTATTAGAAGTCAGCATAGGAAAGATACAGTTTCATGACAGAACAGTAAGGTCAACCAAAAGGATGAACACCACAACAACGCTTTTAGGCAGAAATGTGGTAATGGTAAAATTATCCGGAATCAATGGGGGTACATTTATGAAAATTAAATTATTGTTTTAGGAATGTGACAATTCAACCAAATATTATTGAACTCAAGTCTCCTTGGCATGAGTAATCAATAGATAAAAATTCATTTTGTGGGTGAAATACTCCTGGTGGAATGAAAGTGACAATGTTAAATATATTTATTTTTAAGCAGTCAACTTTTGATGCTAATCTGTGTTTACAATTTTACACAGCTCTATCCGCTTCTGCTGCCTGTGAAAGGCTCTTCAGTGCAGCTGAACTGCTTTTCAGCCCAAGACGGGGGAGAATTCATTCACAGAACTTGGAAAATCAGCTACTACTGAAGTTGAATAAAGACTTCAAGTTTCAATAGTTTGACCAGGCTGACAAAAGTCACACTTGGAGAACTCTTGACACTTAATTTTACAGTACTACAGACTGACAGACTGGCGGACACAGGGCCACAGAGACACACGGACTGGGGGCAGGGGGAGACACACAGATGGGGGGGAAACAGACAGTCTGGGGGAGACAAATATTGTGGTACTGGGATATGTCCTTCCTGTAAACATTGAGTTGTTGAAAGCAGAGATTGATTGTTGTAAAGCACTGGTTCTCAACCAGCAGTCCACCAGTGTGTCCTTTAGGGCTTCCAGTTGGTCCCCAGTTAAACGAGTTGGTTGGGCCTGTATGGCTCCATTTGGTCTTGTGTTTGTATGGAAGGGAGGAATTGTTTAATAAAATGAAAATGACATAATTGTCCTCTGATGATTCCATTAATTTTATTTCCATTTTTATAGATGTTGGGGAAGGCTTGGTACAGTATAACATAATGGTTCTACAGGCAAGCACATCAGTGCAGGTGGTTTCAAAGAGTTTTCTCTGAAACAAGAGATACAAGGTACTATATATAAAATTATAAAATGACAGTAATTCAGTCAGGTCCATTCTCATCAATGATAAAGTAAGAGTAAATTCCTATTTTTTTTTAAGTACATTTAAAAGCAAGTATTTTTTTTTTACTCCTGCTCAAGTATTGACTGGGCTACTCTTACTTGTAGCGGAGTAAATTTTGACCAGAAGTATTTGTACTTTTACTCAAGTACTGTCAAATACTCTGTCCGTCTCTGACCAGCAGTCACAAACACCCATCAGGAGTCAAAAAGCTCCAGAGCAGAGGAATCGGGAGGCAGATATAGGCTGTGATCTATAGGTGACCCACCCTCCTCATCAGTCTTAATTGGGGAGACACCTGCAAAGTATCACTGACAAGACATGAAAGCCTGTGTAATTATAGGGGTGTGGTTCTGTGTGATTTAAATCATTTACAACATATCTGTTAATTATTCTTTTGTTTTGTTTATCTCAGTTGTAGAAACCAGAGTTTAAAGGGCATCTCTCAACAAGAAATAAGCTTTTAGAGAAGCATTATGGGAAGTTTGGAAAGTTGACTAAAAATGTCTATTTTTTGACAGTCATTGGGATCAGAACTGATGTTTATCAATTTGCAACGGAAGAAACAGAAAATTGAGCAGCTAATCCTCACTTTACTTTCCTGCCACAGATCTGTACAAAGATTTTTAAAGAGAAATAAATTGCAGGCTTCTTTCACCTCATTGGAAGTGATTAGCTCCACCTGTGATGTTCTCCTCAGCTGGTGGTGATCAGCCTTGGATGGGAGGAGATATAAGGTGTTTGGTTTCCTGATAGACTCCAGAGAGTCAACACCATCAGTTGGCTTTCTGTGGTTCTGTTTTGGTGGGATGTTGAGCTGTAGTATGGGTTAGGCTTTATCTGGTCAGTGAAGTAGCATTTAATGCCTTTCATTCAACTGGTTCACTCAAGCGCAAAGCTTCTTGGGGCAGGTCTTGGGTGATTTCTTTGACAATATTTCACCTGCTTTCATAAATGCCTCAAGTTGGTAGTATCATCAGAATGCTACCAACTTGAAGAGGAATAGACCTATTTCTGTCCCTCCCAGTATTGAAGGGGGTCCCCCAGCCTCAATATTTGTCTTCATGAAGAAGAAAGCACACTTACTTCCCATTAGGGAAATCTTTACGTACAATATAAACAGTATTTGAACATGTGTGTGTTGGTATACACATACTGTACAAAACACACACCTTAGACCTGTGAGCATGCAAATTTAATATACAGTGGGAGTGAGTGACTGGTGGCTAGGCCATGGTCCGCCCCCAATGAGCAGCTTGTAGGGGAGTAGTGCCTTACTCAAGGGCGCCTCAGGAAGTGAACTGACACCTTCCACTACCAGGTCACACTCTGTGTATACACGTGGGTCTTGAACCTATGACCCTCTGCTCCCCAGTCTCACATTGGTGGACTGAGCTACTCACCCCCACAAATGTTGCATTGGACCTCAAAATTTGCATTTGTCTGCCTGACTGTCTTCCAGGCAATGCCTCAGGTTGTTGCCTAAGAAACAAAAGGTTCAACAGTTCATAAATGCAACTTAAATGGAATTTATGATACCTTGGGAAACGGCCTCGACAGTTTCTTACACTGAATGCTGTGGTGGTGGCCATCAATATGGAAGCACATTCTGCTTCTCACTCTTGCAGGGCTGAGAAACCTTGTTTTTCTGAACCTTTGGTTCAGTAGTGTCGCAAGGCACAGTATTCATGGGTCATATTCTGTCCAGCTTCTCTCTCTCTCAAGAGATTTCTCAGAAAACCAATGCATGGTGTTTTTTTTTTCCATTTCTTCAGTAAGGCAATGATCCACCATAGTTGGCAGAGGTCTCACCTTTGTGCTAGACACCCTTCCCTTGAGAGCTCAGTGGTTGTATCATTAAATGGTCTTGTGACAAACACTTGGAAATTATGCTGTTTTTCTTAAATACGTGAGATCTGAGACAAGGCAGCACACACTGACTTTGCTCAGTCATGGCAGCATATAAGTGCTGTTCCAGTGGGTTTCCATTTTCGTGGTTGCTTAATTTTAGGTTTCCACAATTGTTCCTGCACCACTGCAAGCCTCTCCTATAAGGACAAGTAACATGAAACGGAATAGAATGCCTTTTTAACGTCATTATACAGAAGTGTACAACAAAATTCTTTGACAACTATCTGTGAAAAGGACTTGGTTTCAAGTATAGGTTAATATAAATGCAAAACAAACAACTCATGCGTAAGAACAAGCAAATAGGGGAATATATTCAGCGGGCTGTGAGATTTTATGATGTACTGTGTGGCAGAGGGCTCAGTAGCAGCAATTGTGACAAGGGCATAGCACCGGTTCCTAACTGGGAAGAGGCCTGCCTGATGTGTAGCGGGAGCCCATTCCATAATTTAGGAGCTGAAACCGAAAAAACATGTTCTGCTCTGAGCTTCAGCCTGACTTTTTAGGCTGTGTGAGGAGCAGCTGGTCAGCTGACTTGATCAGCTGGGCATGTATGGGTGAAGTAGCTCAGAGAGGTATGCCGGAGTAGGCATTTATGGCTTTAAAAGCAATTAAAAGGATTTTAAAATGAATCCTAAAAATGTATGGCCAGTGCAGTGATGCTAAAATCGGTGAGATGTGCTCATACTTGTTCCTGTTAGGACGTGCAGCAGCATACTGGACCAGTTCAAGGCGTGCAATTGAGGACCCACTAACCCCCACATAAAGGCCGTTGCAGTAATCCAGCCGAGTGGTCACAAAGGCGTGGATGTTTTTTCCTTAAATATTTTTGCCAACTTCCTCAACTGGAAAAAGCTTGACTTCACCACTGCGTTAATCTGGCTGTCAAATTCACGCTCCTTTATCCACTTTTATTTCCAAGTTGTTCACAACTGTCTTGTTGTATTTTGTTAATAAGCAAGACTGATTTTACGGGGATTTCAGAAGTGCTCCCAAAAATCATGACTTCAGGCTTTTTAATTAGGAGAATTCAGAGACCATCCAGGTTTGAATGTCACATAATCAAGGAGCGGCTTTAGACTGTAGAAGTCAGACTTAAGAGGGACATCTATCATCATAACAATGAGAAATGCCATGTTTTCTTAAAATTGCTTCCCAGATGGAAGTATAGGGAAAATAAGAGGGGCAGTGGAGGACATACAATCAAGACACTGTTCGCTTGGATAAATGGGATTTAAACCATTTGAGTGCTGTGCCACGAAAGCCCACCCACTGCTCCAAGCCAGCAATCAGGATATGATGGTCCACTGTGAAATGCTGCGGTCAGATCAAGGAGTAAAAGAACATTGACCAGAATCGGTCACTAAAAAGATGTTAAACTTTTAAAGGTGCTGATTCAGTGCTGTGCAGTGGCTTAAAACCAGATTGGAAAATGTCTAAAATATTCATTCATTCATTTTCCTCTGCTTTATCAGCTGCAGCTGGTCACTGAGCTGGAGCCTCCCAGGGGGGGTGAGGCAGGGGACACTCCGGGCATGACGCTATTGCGTCGCGGACTCGCACACACTCGCTCCTACGGACAATTTGGGACTGGCCAATTATGGTCATTAAAAAGTCCATAAACTGGGAGTACAATCTTGGATTTAGAAAGGTCAGTTTTTTAAGCAGAGGTTGAACAATTGCATGTATAAAATTGGCCATGACCACTCCAGGTGACAAACTACTGTAACGGCAAGAAAAGATGGACCAACAGCCTGGAAAACCATCCTTAAATAGTCGTGGAGGAACGGCATCCTCAGGAGAACCGGAGGGCTTCAAATGACGAACAATGTCCCGAACAAAGGGCAGGGTCACAGCTTCAAATGTCACACAGCAGTGCAGGATACTGAGACTGAAGGGTCACTGGATGGAGATGAAACAAGTGCTCTGGCAGAAGACACTTTACTAATGAGAAAACTAAGAAATGTTTTACACAATGTAGAAGGGTCAGTTCCAACAGTCAGTGGTTGCTTCAAGGCAGAGTTGATAACTTTGAATAATCATCACCTTGTGTATTCAGTCTTGATGGTAGGAACTTATTCAAACAGGATGGGCTCTAGAGATGTCAGTATCCAGTGTGCGAAATGTTTTCATTTGAAATTCAGTCATTGTGCCATTTGGGGTTGGTCACTGATCCTAACAGGTGAGGACCCTTCTAGGACTGCAGGGGGCCGAGAAACCAGGAGGTGAACACCTGTGTTGTAAAATGTAATATTTGTTATTGGGATGGGCTTGAATCGGGTATAATACACCAAATACTGTAACTGTTGTCAGAGCATTTTAAGTGTGATGCTCCAAGAGGATTAAAGACATGATTATTATCTTCTGGTAATGCCAGACGAAGACCCTTTCTCCATGTGGTAACTCCCAATGCCATTGCTGTACCACCAATTACAAACTATCATTTGTGCAAAGCACTAAATCACGCCAGACAGTTCGACCTGCTTTTACAGGCAGAAACCCTGCTGCTGGACAGGTCCTATGTACCAATTGTAATCAATGATGGGTTGGAGCAGGAGCTCTCACTAACCAGCTTCCATTTCTATTCTTCCTCCTAGACCCATGTGTCGTCCACATACCAGAACCAGTGGCTTGGTGTTCCGTTGGACGAGGTAAGAGCCTTGTGTGGCCACGATAGACACCAGTGAGACCATGGCACTTAGGTGGTGTTTAGGCAGAGGTCAAAAAGTTGGCAGATCTGGTTGAGGTTGAGCTTTTGTCCTTTTGCAGAGGGTATTGTCCTGTGGTAGCTGTTGTCTTGCTGCTTCCACTGCCTCCATTTTGGGAACACATGTGAAGAGGGAAGTGACGTTGTAGGATACCATGGTCTCATCTGTATCCAATCTCAGTCCTCTCACCTTTTCCACAAAGTCCATGGAGTTCTGTATATGGTAGGGGTTGTTACCCACTAGCAGGGCCAAGATGGTAGCAACATGCTTGGCAATGTATGTCAGAGTTGAATTCCTTTACTGGAAGGACACATTTTCTAACATGTCACTCGCATGTAATGTGCAATACAAAGTGTTTTATGCACTTTGTGGATGCACATGGGGAAAAATTCCTTTTTGAGAAGTGCCACATCGTACTGGGTGATTTTCTCCGAGGAACTTTGGAATTTGCAGATGAGTTCGACAAGGCAGTCAAGGTTAATGCCACAACCTTCTAGCAATGACACTCATCCTCAGACCCTCTTTCTTCATGTGGTAACTACCACCGCCATTGGTCTGCCAGCAATTACAAGTGATCATTTGTGGAAAGCACTAAATCACACCCACACATTTCAACATGCTTTTACAGGCAGACACCCTGCTGCTGGACAGGTTCTATGTACTAATTGTAATCAATGATGGGTTGGAGCAGGAGCTCTCACTAACGAGCGTCCATCTTTATTCTTCCTCCTGACCACCTCCCCAGAAACCTCTGAATGGATGGTGGAGCACACACCTCGGGTGTCCATCCACATGATGACCAGGGAGCCCTCCCTCATCCACTGCATTGAACCACTGGCAGTGGAGGGAATTCTCTCCCTGGGTTGGGCACCCCTTCCTGTTGTCCTTGTACAAGGGATGACAGGAGGGAGCTTGAGGAAGAACTCGGCGCTTGAATAAAAATTGTCCATGGAAATGGTACCCAGTTGTCTGTAGATTCTCAATTATCCAGGTCATGGTTATCCCAAGCGGTTTAGATCAATCCCCTGGGCTTTCAGAGTTTCTTCAAGACGTTTCACCTCTCACCCAAGAAGCTTCTTGAGTTCCAGTAGTGGTTGGTCTTGTCCCAGCTTATTAAACCTGGTATGTTCAATGCTATTCATATTCAAGTGACCATAGTTGAGACCCGTCTGGTTCCAACAATGGTTGATGGGGGTGTCAAAGGTGGCCATTTCAGCAAGCCTTTGTTGGTTGATGTCATTCACAGAAGACACTTCTATGCTGAGTCGCTCTGGGGAGATGTTGAAATGTAACGCAGGCAAAGCTTTATCTGGGGAAAAATTTCATTCAGATTCTGAATTGAGGGTGGTCAAATTTAAAATTCACGATCAGGGGACCATCATCCGTTCAGTAAAGCAGCGTAGAGAATATAAAATTGGTCACTTCAAGTCAGTCAGCTTTATTGTCAAGTGTACCATATATGTGCGACATGCAGCACAGATGAAATTGCATTCCTCAGACCTACAGTCAACGGGTAGTACAACACCAAACAAAGGGACCAGGGTTGCAGGGAGGGCCGACTTGATGTGCTGCCTGAAGTGGGTGGCTATCCTCCTGGAGTACTGTCCCTTGGCCACTTTGATGCCTCGTGACGGGTTGGCCCTAGCTGTCCTTAGGCCCACCTCGTCCCCAGCTCTGAAGGCCGCAATCCGTGCCCTCAGGAGCCTGTGGACTTCCCCTGTCAGCCATGGCTTCTGGTTGGCTCGAATGGAGATGGTTCTGGAGAGCATGACATCATCCATGCATTTCCTCATGTATGCAGTGACTGTCTCTGTGTACTCCTGGAGGTCTGTGGTGTCCTCTTTTTAAGCATCTGTGCCATGTAGACATTGTCCATGATGTTGGCTCCTCTGGTGGCAAAGTTGATATGTCTATGTAATTTGGAAAACACACTGTTGGGGTTTGCATGGTTGAAATCCCCTGCCAGAATGAGGAAGGCATCTGGGTGGGCTGTCTGCTGCTAACTGGTTTGATGGTAGAGATCATTCAGTGCCTCACTCCTGTTGCTTGAGGTGGGAGGGATGTATACTGCTACCAGCAATATGGCAGAAAAGAATCATAATTTCTCAAAACGGGAAATTCTCTTTACACTCACCAGTTAGACCTGCACACACATGTTGTATACAGGCCCCTGAACAAACACACTAGGGGCCTGACACCTCCCACCGTCGGCTTACTCTGAAGGATTTCTTGTGGGGGGGGGGGGAGCGGGAATTGAACCGCCGATGGCTGGATGATGTCTGGTCTTCAAGACGTCTGCTCTACCCGGTAGAATGGCTGGCATCTGATGATCATAAACTCCACCAGAGGAGCAGTGAGTGCAGACCACAGCAGCGTCGTGGCACCAAGCATCCCTGATGTAAACGGGGGATGCTTGGTGCCGTGGGTGCTGTCAGCACGGTGGCGTGTTGGCTGGGCTAGCTGAATGGCACAGTCCGGGACGCTGTTGGTGAGCCATGTTTCCACAAAGACGCAACACTCATCCAGACTTGGACAATGACCAGAGCAGGTGGATGTAATCCAGTTTATTATCCAGTGAGCGTACGTTGGCGAGTGGTTGGGATAGCCGGCCAGTGAGTGCTAGCAACAGGAGTGGGGCACTGAATGATCTCTACCATCAAACCAGTTAGCAGCAGACAGCCTAGCCCAGGTGCTTCAGCGCTTGCTCTTCAGCTTTAGCATGTTCCACCTGTGGTGCTTCCATTGCGGGCTGGGTACAGGAGGAGTGGTCGGTGGTTGAGCAGGCCTCCGGAGCAGGCCGCACTCATGTAGCACATCTGCGTCTGCTGGGTTTAAGTCTGAAAAAGTTCTGCGCATATCAAGCAGAAACTCACGGGAGTATGAGCGCCTTGAGGCAAGTAGATGTGACTAGGATGGACAAATACACGGAGAACCTTGTGAAATGTGTCCTTTTTCTGTAGACGGTGCACACATCTTGCCTATCCCACCTTTATTGGCTGGTGCTGGGGCTACTCCAGGATGCAGAATCGGGGTTATCATTCTAGTCAGTGTGGTTCTTCGCATGCATCAGGAGTGTCCTGATGACTAAGCCCAGTACGCTGGATTTAGACTGGGTCTCGGTTGAACCTGGTCACATGGCTGGCAATGACCTCCTCCTCCAGATGCTCATACTGGGCAGACAGATTCTCTGGGACAGGAATGGCCAACATCTCATTTGTGTACGGCATGGGGCCAAAGACTGTTTTATTGAACAGGTTTTGTAGCTGACGTGATGGACCTCATATTTGACAGTCTTGGTGGACCCCATGCCATACACAAATGAGATCTTTGTTTAGAAAACATATCTGTAATATATCCTGGTACTTCCTACTAATCTACACTAGTACGCCAATGGCCAAGCCATGTGGCTCGAAGGGTGCCATTTCCCTACAACCGAACCTTCTTGCCAGTCAGCTTTTGACACCTTTTGTTATTCAATGTATACTTGTGAGTAATCGCAAGCATAACGATTGTATATATTTGTATTCCTCTTTCTACTGTTAAATTATTGCACTGCAAGGAGTTGCCCAAAATCTTATACTATGTATAGTGACAAAGGCTTTCTATTCTATTTAGCAACCTGTGAACGGTTGCTATTGTTATATAAACGAGGACATGCTGAACCTCGTCAAGGAAACCGAATCACTTTCTCATCTCGAAGAGATCCAAAGTTGTCTAAAACGATCCAGTTTACTTTAGGTTAAGAAACTTGAATCCAAGTCCAGTGGATTCATTTTCACTGCTTTGGATAACCATGACCTGGATAACTGAGAACCTACACAACCGTCTTAGGAAGAGATCAATACACAAGGGTTTTTTCCTTTATTTATTGAGACAGAAAACGGAACCCTCCCAGAGCAAGCAGATGGATGGATACTTTAATGATCCCAAGGGACATTCAGGTGACATCTGCTCACAAGAGATACAATAAATACACATAAAAATGACAGGGAAATGGCACAGCCAAAAGACATTGTTTAAATTACATTATTTGCATACTGTTACATAATTATAACAGGAAACAGAACCTAGAATAAAGGGAAGCAAAGGGACATGAGATGATGTATGATCAGAAGCAGAAACATGTGGATGTACCGAGCTGTGAACTGACACTAAGGACCCCCACAAAGTGTCCCACAAAGTATCCCCAGTGCGTCCCAGGCCCCCTAGTCTATCCCCTCTCGGCTGACCTTGAAGACCCTGCGGCTTCCGCTTTGACTCCCCTCCTGAGAGTGGTTGTGCCCCCTGATGGCACGAGGAACAACGGAGGTCCTGAGTCTCAGTGGAGGAGCTCAGTGACCGCAGTCTGCCACTGAAGGAGCTCCTCTGCTGGGCGAAGGTGGCGTGCAGGGGGTGGGTGGTGTTACCCAGGATCGATCTAAACCTGGACATAGTCCTCCTCTCGAACAGTCTGCATTGAGTCCAGATACTGACCGATCACAGAACCAGCCCTCCCGATGAGCCTGTCGAGTCTGTGTCCCGTTTCCTTGCACCACCACCCCAACAAACAATGGCGTAGGACGGCACACTGGACACAATGGACTGGTAAAACAGTCTGAGCAGATTAGAGCTGATGTTGAAGGAGGCCGGCCTCCTTAAGAAGTACAACCTACTCTGACCCTTCTTATATACAGTCCAGGTTGTGCGACCAGTCCAGTCTACTGTCCAGCTGCAGCCTCAGGTATTTAGAAGTCCCCACTACCTCCACCTCCTTACCCCCGATGACTACTGGTTGTGGGGAGGGTGGTGCCCGTCGGAAATCCAGCACCATCTCCTTGGTTTTGGAGATGTTTAACTGAAGCTCATTCCGCTGACACCACCCCACAAAGTCCATCACCTCTCCTGTACTCCCTCTCATCACCCTCCCTGATACATGCCACAATTGCAGTGTCATCAGAACTTCTGCATGTGGCACGTACCCGAGTTATGCTGGAAATCTGTTGTGTGGAGGGTGAAGAGAAGGGGGGAGAGTACCATTTCCAGCGGGGCCCCTGTGCTGCTGGTCACCACTGATGACTGACATTTCCCCATACGGATGTACTGGGGTCTGTCTGTTGGATAGTCTGCATAAGCGAAGGCGGCAAAAACCTCCCTCATTGAGGTGAAAATTTTTTATTGTTGGATCCTTTTCGTGGCGTCGGAGGTTTTGAGAAAAACTTTAATCTGGTTTATGACGCCAAATCTTTTATGAGAAACTCCAACAAATAGGTTCGTAGGAGGTGGGTACACAGAAAACTGTCAGTGAATCAACAAGACTCTTGTTAAGCTAAAATAAATGATTTATTCACCGCAAGACACACAAACAATTCTATGTTGCTGAAATGAACCTTTAGCTTAATTCCCCACAACAGCTAGGATGCTAGAATGAACTAGTTTCATTCCCCACAGACACAGAACCAAGGAAAAGAAAGTAAGCAAAACGTGAGTAATTATAATAAGAATGATGATAAAAATATAGACAAACAAACATACAATGTCTGTGTAAACTGAATAAAACAGGCGTATTTCATTCACTCTTCAACACAGAACCAAAGGCCAACACCGGACCTGAAAACCAAAGCCTATGATGCTAAGATAAAGGTGGTTCACCCAAAAACAGAGAACACAGGCTAACAATTTCAATGATTCAATGGTTGAGCTTTAGCATAGATTTGGTGTCATTCCAAATGTGCTTCGCCTCTTGTCACAGGGGAAGGAGAGTCCACAACCCAGGTAGAGAAGCTCCAACCTGCTGAGCGTTCGCACGAAAACCACAGCTGACTCTCAATGGGGGCAGAAAATCTTCTACCTTTTATACCCCTTGAATGTGAGCTGGCCAGGTCCATCTCACATGCGGGACCCCCTGTGGTGATATTCCCCCCCCCCCCAGTTTAGCCTCACTTCCCCTGGGACTGCAGTGTAGGGACCCTTCACGCACCCATAAAAGATCTTAACAGGAGACCTTACACCTTTGGAATGCACCAAACCTATCACATCAAAACTAATCTTTATTACACATTGGAAAGTAATTAAAAAACAAGTTGACTGAGATGGAAAACAGCACCCAAACTAAGAGACCTTTATTACCCCTTGGTATGCATCATAAAACAAGCTGACTGAACCCTGCTGTGAACTGTGTCCAAACGCAGCCCAGCAAGTGACAGTGGGAGGGTGACCGGAGGAGGGTCTGCATGCCCTCAGTAATGAGATGCTGACCATTTTATTGCAGCTAAAGCTGTTGAATCAAATCACACACGCAAAATGCAACAAATAAAACTTTCCATCACACTCCACCCTTTGGCCTGATTTTGACTTATACTTCAGTCAGTCAAATCAGGACATAATAAACAGACAACACACATACACTTACACACACATACACACGTTGTCATGTCAGTGCGGTATGGTAGAATTGCAACGCCACGTCACGTTGGACCTGTCTAATATAAAAACACGTATACACATTACAAAAGGTTAATACACTTAATATGCAGATCAATATAAACATAGGAGGCACAAGGGTCTGTCTTGCTGTTACAGACATCCCAGAGAAGATATCCCACCAATGAGCAGAATCCTGTGCTATCATTTTAGCAGCATGCAACACCTGTCCCTGGCTGATTACGGTGGACATCATTAGTCAGGACACGTTCGACCTATGTGAATTGTTCTCAGCTCCGTTGACCTGTTCAGTGCGCCTCTAAACCGGTCAAGGGATACTGTCCAGGGTAGTTGAAGAATCCTCCATTTTACCTGGTTTAGCCTATGCTCGTGGCTGTAGTTAGCCAATTGATAGGTCTGGTTTGTCCAATGCCAAAGATGAACGCCGTGCATACAGCCTGTGAAGGGTGCTCGGGGCAATAACGGGTGTTGGTGCATCGTCGCTACAGAGTTTGAGGGCCTATCTGCCATAACATATCTTTAGGTTTGTCTACAAACCACTCACACATTGCCTCGTCTTGGGTTAAACATGGTTCATGAAATGCGTCATGTAATAGACAAGCCATACCGTTGTCCGTAGTTTTACACATGCGAAGGTCATACGTATGGTTAGTTTGCGGGCTAAACCAATCACCTTGAGTTTTCAGGAACCAGTATCCAAGATCAGTGATTACAGGTAACACGAAATACTTACAGATGGTCAGGGGGTCAGCGACATTCAACTGTAACCAGTGTCCAGTACACATTGTGGCATTACATCTAGTATTTTCGGGGTGTAGCTGTAGCCACCAACGGGCAGAGATGTTCCAAAGTCGCCGCCATTCCTGTGGATTATTTGTGGTTACCACCCGTTCAAACCTTTCACACTGCAAGCGGGCATCCAAAGCCTGCACATTACAAATCGTCATATTTAAAGCTTTTGTTATGTTAGCTAACACATCAGCTGTCAAGTTCCACATTCTTACATCCCAGTTCAAATCTTGTAGAAACACCTTAGCTGCCTCTTCTTGAGTAATTACTGTGGAGGGCATCCACAGTCCAATCTGCCGAACTCCTAATGATGTCTGATGTCCTGTGTTGGAAAGCATAGTTCGTGTAACTTCTCCGTCAATAACGTTAGAAAGCCCGAGTACTGCCCCTGTTCCGCCCAGAATAGTGTCATACCAGGCTCGTCGCTGCCGGGTACATTTGGGCAGCACATTTGGGGAATATTACCGCCCATTGAACATCCACATGCCGGGTTTGTGTGGACATCAGTGTGCATGTATCCAATATAGGGGCCAGATTAGTTGGGCTAAGAAGTTGAGGACGGGATGGGACAACCCTTACCAGCCATGCGAAGGTGTAGCGGTTAGTGATTTCAGTACTATTTGCAATCCACAGGTCCTTGGTGATAGTGATATTCCAACTTGTACCGTTATAAGCTGCATCACATTTTGGGGATGGCCAGAAGGTGCCATCACGCACCTTACATACCACTGTCAAGGACGTGATGAAGATGGTGCAGTTGTCGTGGACCAGGTGAACAGTCCACGTCCTAGTCTGCTTCCGGAGACAGCCGATGCACCGGTAGATGGGGCATGGGCTGGTGAAGGAGACGGGGTAGCAGGTCTCATTGGCGGGGCACACATATGATCCCTGGATGCGGGTGTGTTCACTGCTTTGCCAACCCACCCACGCGGGCTGATGAATCGGAAACCGTTGAGTGGCTGGAGACGCCTCTGTCAGTAAGGGGCCGGTACCCCCTCGCCTTCCAGCAAGCAGGACAAGGAGGATGATGCCCCAGGACACGACACCACCAGCGGACCGGATGTTGTAGGCACCCATCTTGACGTATCACTGCGCCGTGGTTTATTCGTCCAATCAGCAGGTGTCAAAGGAACATTCCTGAAACACAATTGCTGCTTAAGAACACAGACACAACATCATTAGTTTTCTCTTAGATAACATTTAGACACTGGGATATTGACCCATTTGTCGTCTCCAGGATAAAGAACGGTCACAATCTGATCGTTTCCTTGAGCAATAATCTCTGCTGCACGTGGGGGACCCGATTCCTGGGTCACCCACACTTTGGCTCCTGGTTTATCAGTAGAGCCAAAACCTCCAGATCCCCTTAGGGTTAACTTAGGTGGAGCAGAGATTTCCTGAACATTGGTCATATCGCAGGGCTTAATCACTAATTGAGCAATTTTGTCCCCTGCATTAAGCAGTAGGGGTTCCGATGTCAAATTGTGGCAGACCACGCCCAATTCCCCTTGATAGTCCGAATCAATTACCCCCGCTAGAATGGTTAGTCCTTTCAATGCTAGACCAGAGCGAGGTAACACGTGACCGTACATGCCGGTGGGGCAGCTCAAGCCCAGACCGGTTTTCACCACAAGGGGTTGATTTGGAACCACTGTTACCGTCTCCAAGGTCCGTAGATCCAGACCTGCTGACCCGGGCGTGGCCCGGATCGGGATTTCTGCTTTCATTCATTTTCCACATCCGGATTGGTTCCTTTTCCGGTGTGTCTGTGACAGTGATCATCCTGTTCATGGGGGTGATCCCCGGAGCCAATGGTCGGTTGTTAATCTGTTTAACCACCTGATCAAGCACTTTTCTCCATCCATTCAGAGTGTGGGTGGGGCTGGCTTTTCTTAAGGAGGCCTTTAACAGCCCATTCATGCACTCAATCAGACCAGCCGCCTGAGGGTGATAAGGAACGTGATCAATCCAATTAACATGACGTTCCTTGCTCCAGTCTTTGATCTGGTTTCCTGTGAAATGAGTGCCGTTATCACTTTGGATCTGCAATGGCAGGCCGTAAAACTGTTCAATCAGATTCAAACATTTCAAAGTTGCATTCTGATTAGCAAATTTACATGGATGAACCACCACCACCCCTGAGAATGTGTCCACGGCCGTACACGCGTATTTACATCCTTGTGACTCCGGCAGCGGCCCTATGAAATCCACCTGCCAGATCTGTCCTGGGCGTTTACCTCGATGAATCTGCCCAGACATGTGCTGAGGAGTGCCACGCTGCTGATGTTGGCACTGCTCACACTGCTGCACTGCAGTTTTTACATCGTCAATTTTCAAGTCAATACCGCGATCCCGGGCCCATTGAGTGGTTCCCTGGATCCCCCAATGTCCCGATTTCTCGTGTGCCCACTTCGCCAACCCCACACTAGATTCCCTATTTACAGGCATGGCCCTAACAACCCCATCGATATACCGGTTGTGTAAAGCCTCGGAGTCTGTGTTGGTTGTGTGGGCGTCCACATGTGACGCCGTCAAAGTTATGGTGTGTGCCTTTTCCCAAATAGCCGCCCACAAATCTTTTGCCCCACACGTCTTTGCTTTGAATTTTCCAATCATTAGCCTGCCACGTGGGCATCCACGTGGTTAAGCCATTCACCACTGACCATGAGTCAGAAAAAATGTGGGCTTCCGTCACATCTGCCTGCTGCAGGACCATGTGAACGGCTTTTAGTTCAGCCCACTGACTGCTCTTACCCTCGCCCAGTTCTTCCAGGGTCTGCCCCAGGACTGGGTTGAAGGCTCCAGCTTTCCAGCGCCGTTTGCCGGCTATCCATTGAGCCGAACCGTCCACAAACCAAGCACAGCGCTGTTGCTCGAGTGTGAGCTCATCAAATCTGCCGCCGGCTTTGACCGGGGACTCACTGAGCTCCACCACATCGAAGCTCATTTCTCCAGCTTCAGGTGCTTCTGCTACCTGTTCATGCAACACTGACACTCCCCGTTGACCCGCTTTCACCCTCTCAGAGACATACCACTTCCATTTGATGATACTGCTCTCCTGGGCGGTTCCAATGCGGTGAGTGGCTGGGTCACTAAGCACCCAGCTCAAAATGGGGATCAAAGGTCGCATGACGACCCCGTGCCGGACAGTCAGGGCTTCTGTTTCCACCAAGCTCCAATAGCATGCCAGCAGCTGCTTTTCAAAGGGGGTGTAACGCACACCTGCGGGAGGCAGCTTCCGGGACCAGAAGCCCAGCGGCTTCCGGACGCGGCCCTGCTTCTGCCACAGGCTCCAGTTAGCATAGTCATTACGGGCAGAAACCTGAAGTTCCACGGGACCCGTATGTAGCTTCCCCAGAGCCATCGCTCGCTGTATTGCGTCTTTTGCCTGGTCAAACGCCTGCTGCTGTCGGTCTGTCCATTGAAAGTCTACCTTCTTTCTGGTGACTTGATACAACGGTTGCAAAATCTGACCGAGGTGTGGAATGTGGTTACGCCAATAACCAAACAGACCGATAAAGCGTTGCACGTCTTGCTTTGTGTGTGGTGTTGCAAACGCCTTTATCTTTTTGCGCGCTTTGTCAGTGATTTGTCGTTCACCTCTATTCCAACAAATGCCGAGGAATGTGACCCTCTGGGCCGGCCCCTGGACTTTAGCCGGATTGATCTCCCACCCATAACTTTTCATATGGGTGATGAGTTCAGCCAGCAGTGTCTGCACTTGTGGTTCAGTCGGGGCCTGAATCATGATGTCATCAATGTAATGTGAAATCATGACATCGGGGGGCAATTTCATGTTGTCTAGCTGTTCAGCCACCACACGGTGGCAGATTGTGGGGCTGTGCACGTACCCCATAGGTAGCCGTTTGAACGTGTATTGTCTTCCCCCCCAGATGAAAGCAAACTGCTCCATACGATCCTCAGGAATGGGAATCGTAAAGAAAGCATTCGCCAAATCAATCACTCCATACCACGTTCCAGGATGATGCTGCACCTGTTCAATGATGGTGATGGAGTCAGGCACTGCCGCCGTCAGAGGGGGCGTGTGCTTGTTCAGCTGTCTGTAATCGACCGTCATGCGCCATGAGCCGTCCGGCTTGCGCACAGGCCAAAGGGGATTGTTCCATGCTGTCGTGCATGTTTTCAAAACACCTGCATTCACAAAATCTTTGATGGTAGCAGTGACTTCATCATGTCCCCCGGGAATCCGGTATTGTTTCAAACTTATTACCCGGGAAGCAATGGGAATGGGAAAAGGATCCGTATGGAGCTTTCCCACCATGATTGGCCGACACTTCAAGTGTTTATGATCAGTTCCGAATTCAAATTTGCCATGCTGTAAGTACAAAGTCATTCCAGCCAGCACATCCATTCCCACAATCCATTCTCTCACCCGGGTGATTATGACTGAATATTTTCTGATGGGCATTTGCCCAATTTTAAGAGGCAATGTAACAGCTTTTCCCACTATTACATTCCCTCCCAGTCCCGTTAAAGAGACGGAGGGCCCCTCAAAGCGCTGAGGGTTTCCGTGAATCAAAGTGGCCTCCGCCCCTGTGTCTACCAGAGCTAACACTTTTTGAACAGATTTTTTCCAGTAAATTTCAACTTTGACATGAGGTCGAATATCATCCATGGACCAGCTTTGGCATCGAATTTCAGGGGCTTGGCCTTCATCCTAAACATCAAGCAGCAGATCAGCCAAATCAGGGTAGAGGCGCGATTCGCGTTTGTTGCTATTTTTTCCTTTCTTCCGCTTAGCAGCCTGGACCCTCCTCACTCGCCTGTCTTCCTCTAATTCGGAGCCTGCCGACTCCTCCTGCTCAGGATTGGAACCATGTGATTGGTCCCAGTTCTCCAGGGGAGGAGCTGAGGGAGTGAGCGGTGTTGCAACAGGTAACTCTTTCAATGCACGCACAGGCCGATTGAAAGGTTTCGAGTCTGAGAGGTAACGAATATTTAACCCCTTCTTTTCACAGTATCTCCTTAATTCATCAGTGGTGAGCCCGTCTATCTCAGCGACAGGGACTCCAGCTCGTCTCAAAACACGCCACAGTTCTTGCCTATACTGGCTGGACGTGGGGGCTTTCTGAGCATGCGCAGACGGTTCCTGTGCAGGGATGCACGGTCTCTGGTCCGGACCGGGGCTTGTTCCCAATCTCCTAATGACCCGAGTTCGGCCATCATTCCGCGAACCTCTCCCATTGGGCGATCGGGTGATCCTAACATAAGTGATAAAATCAACGACTTATAGGGTGGAGGTGCGGTTTTAATCATTGTCTCTCACTGCCTTGGGAACCGCCATGGCTGAGACTTCCTCCACCATCCCCACTAGCAGCGCCTCCCGCACACAAAGCCTCACTAAACGCTGCATTCCTTCGCGAATGGTCTGCCACTTACGGTCTAGCGGAGGCCAGTCTGTTGGCAGAGGATGCAATTCGCGAATCGCCTCAGCGTATAAAGCGAGGACCGTCGTCATTTCTGCTCCGCGATCGCGGACGAGATGACGATACGTCGCATTTACCGCAGGGTCTCGTGACAGCCCCGCAAATCTCATCCCGTCCCCGTCATCCACCTCAGCCTGTGACCCCCCCCCTCATCCAACATGCGCAGCAGCCACAAGTCTAACGGCTCGTCCGGCTTCTGTCGAAAGCGGGACATCAAATGAACAATCTCTTCAGATGTATAATCTTCTAAGGTTCGGGAAATTTCGGGGTCGGGTTGCGGCTGTGGTTCGTCGACCATGATAGCTTGTCCATGCTCGTCGACCATCGGCCTGCCCGCCCCATCTACCGCCTGCCGGCGTACGGGTGGAATCAGTCGTTGCATCCGTCTCCGGCGGACAACCGGGTTTACACGGAGCCGCGGAGGAGAGAGGGGAGACAAATCAATCCCTTCCTCTCCATCTGAATCCTCCCCCACATTCCCATCCCAGGTCTCTGGATCCCAGGCGACCTGTTCATTATCCATGATCCGAGACACAAAAGATCGGATCTGGGTGGTTTCAGCACGCCGCGGAGCCTTACGCCGGGTTCTGCAATTTACTTTAGACACATGCTTGACCGCACGGTCTGTCAGCTTTGCCAATCTGTCATATTTACATTGCAGAGCAGCCAATTGCTGTCGCAACTGAACGTTCACATCATTTTGCGACTGAAAATCAGTCATTTGTTGGGTCAGCTGATGAAGCTGTGCCGTTAGCTCAGCATTCAGCTTACACTGCTGCCGCCATGCCTCGGCACAAATCCACATGCGCCGCTGAACCCCCCCCCAGGGGAGTTTTGGATGAAACCGGGACGTCCTGTAGTACGTTTACTACAGAAGCCACCGAACCATCCTTCACCAAGTCAGCCCATGGCTTGGGCCGACCACCACCATCTCGCAAACGCAGCGCCAATCCTTTCCAAGGCGCATCTTCCCAGCCGGGAACAAGAATCTCTCTATCTCTCCCTGCCTCTGGAGCCTCCTTGGAGCGCTTCCAAAACTTTTTGAACATCGTTTTCTGTGTATATCCTCCAACCTTCAAAAGCCCAATTTTATTATTAAAATGGCTTATAAGGATCCTGCCGACAACGCCAAATGTGTTGTGAAAAATTTTAATTTATATTGTTGGATCCTTTTCGTGGCGTCGGAGGTTTTGAGAAAAACTTATCTGGTTTGTGACACCAAATCTTTTATGAAAAACTCCAACAAATAGGTTCGTAGGAGGTGGGTACACAGAAAACGGTCAGTGAATCAACAAGACTCTTGTTAAGCTAAAATAAATGATTTATTCACCGCAAAACAGGGCAAGACACACAAACAATTCTATGTTGCTGAAATGAACCTGTAGCTTAATTCCCCACAACAGCTAGGATGCTAGAATGAACTAGTTTCATTCCCCACAGACACAGAACCAAGGAAAAGAAAGTAAGCAAAACGTGAGTAATTATAATAAGAATGATGATAAAAATATAGACAAACAAACATACAATGTCTGTGTAAACTGAATAAAACAGGCGTATTTCATTCACTCTTCAACACAGAACCAAAGGCCAACACCGGACCTGAAAACCAAAGCCTATGATGCTAAGATAAAGGTGGTTCACCCAAAAACAGAGAACACAGGCTAACAATTTCAATGATTCAATGGTTGAGCTTTAGCATAGATTTGGTGTCATTCCAAATGTGCTTCGCCTCTTACCTTGTCACAGGGGAAGGAGAGTCCACAACCCAGGTAGAGAAGCTCCAACCTGCTGAGCGTTCGCACGAAAACCACAGCTGACTCTCAATGGGGGCAGAAAATCTTCTACCTTTTATACCCCTTGAATGTGAGCTGGACTGGCCAGGTCCATCTCACATGCGGGACCCCCTGTGGTGATATTCCCCCCCCCCAGTTTAGCCTCACTTCCCCTGGGACTGCAGTGTAGGGACCCTTCACGCACCCATAAAAGATCTTAACAGGAGACCTTACACCTTTGGAATGCACCAAACCTATCACATCAAAACTAAAATCTTTATTACACATTGGAAAGTAATTAAAAAACAAGTTGACTGAGATGGAAAACAGCACCCAAACTAAGAGACCTTTATTACCCCTTGGTATGCATCATAAAACAAGCTGACTGAACCCTGCTGTGAACTGTGTCCAAACGCAGCCCAGCAAGTGACCGTGGGAGGGTGACCGGAGGAGGGTCTGCATGCCCTCAGTAATGAGATGCTGACCATTTTATTGCAGCTAAAGCTGTTGAATCAAATCACACACGCAAAATGCAACAAATAAAACTTTCCATCACAGGGAAGCAAAGGGACATGAGAGAAGACGGAAGCATTGGGTGTAGATGATGTATGATCAGAAGCAGACACATGTGGCTGTACCGAGCTGTGAACTGACACTAAGGACCCCCACAAAGTGTCCCACAAAGTATTCCCAGTGCGTCCCAGGCCCCCTAGTCTATCCCCTCTCGGCCGACCTTGAAGACCCTGCGGCTTCCGCTTTGACTCCCCTCCTGAGAGTGGTTGTGCCCCCTGATGGCACGAGGAACAAAGGAGGTCCTGAGTCTCAGTGGAGGAGCTCAGTGACCGCAGTCTGCCACTGAAGGAGCTCCTCTGCTGGGCGAAGGTGGCGTGCAGGGGGTGGGTGGTGTTACCCAGGATCGATCTAAACCTGGACATAGTCCTCCTCTCGAACAGTCTGCATTGAGTCCAGATCCTGACCGATCACAGAACCAGCCCTCCGGATGAGCCTGTCTAGGTGCTCGGTGTCCCGTTTCCTTGCACCACCACCCCAACACACAATGGCGTAGGACGGCACACTGGACACAATGGACTGGTAAAACAGTGAGCAGATTAGAGCTGATGTTGAAGGAGGCCAGCCTCCTTAAGAAGTACAACCTACTCTGACCCTTCTTATATACACAGTCCAGGTTGTGCGACCAGTCCAGTCTACTGTCCAGCTGCAGCCCCAGGTATTTAGAAGTCCCCACTACCTCCACCTCCTTACCCCCGATGACTACTGGCTGTGGGGAGGATGGTGCCCGTCGGAAATCCAGCACCATCTCCTTGGTTTTGGAGATGTTTAACTGAAGCTCATTCCGCTGACACCACCCCACAAAGTCCATCACCACTCTCCTGTACTCCCTCTCATCACCCTCCCTGATACATGCCACAATTGCAGTGTCATCAGAGAACTTCTGCATGTGGCACGTACCCGAGTTGTGCTGGAAATCTGTTGTGTAGAGGGTGAAGAGAAGGGGGGAGAGTACCATTCCCTGCGGGGCCCCTGTGCTGCTGGTCACCACTGATGACTGACAGTCCCCCATACGGACGTACTGGGGTCTGTCTGTTGGATAGTCTGCATAAGCGAAGGCGGCGAAAACCTCCCTCATTGAGGAAGAAACGCCGGGCAGGACCCACACTTCGGCGGGCGGTCATCCACTGACTGGGTTGAAAAGGAAATATACGTGTGTGTGTGTGTATGCTACTCTGGCGATTGAGTACTGTACACTGTGTCACAGCGCTGGCACTCCCATGGCAGTACCTTTTTACATGATCCACATGCATATTTATAACTGAAACATCGTGGGGTGGTGTGGTTGTTTTTACATTGAATGTTCACCTGACAGCGAGCTCTTTTGCCGGGGCCAGGTGAGGGAGGTTGTTGCTGAAGCAATTGTTCCTCTTGTGCCTTTTTTGCACCAATGGAGTGCGCCAACTCCTTTGCCAACTTGTTGAGGAAGTCCCACAGGCCCTTCTTCCTCCCGAACAGTATGTACACATTCAATGCTGCCATGTCAATAATATTATAAAACACAGCCACTGGCCAACGCAGTGTTCCTGTGCAGTGTACTCCTGCACCATCTGGTCCATCACATCCACACCATTGTTTTGTTGTACAGGGTGACAGTGTTTGGCTTTTTCTTCATGGTATTCTGTCTGAACCATTCTGAGCACGTTGCTCAGAATGTATATGGTCTTCCTTTTTGCCTCATGGACTGAGCGTGGCACCAGTGATTGAAAACGCCTAAAAAAATAACTAACTTTAAATGTATTTTCATAGCACTTTTAGAACTATAGAATCATAGAACCACATGAAAGACCTGCAACATACCCGAGAGGTGAATTCTTTGCGGTGTGACTGTTTAGCTGATCCTGGAATTTCCCGTCGAATCTTGCTGACTGAGCCGAGAATGGTGGTTTTCCGGGCAAGCAGTCGTTTCGCAAGTGAAAGTGATGTGAAAAAGTTGTCAGTTGTCACATTTCTTCCCTTGTCCATGAATGGCTCCATCAGCCTCATCACCATGTTCTCAGACAGTCTCTCCCCACTGGGCCCACTCGGGTCCTTTCTGAGATATGGGATAGCGTTGCAGATGTAACTGGTTTTCAAGTCACAAGCCACCCAAAACTTCATCCCAAACTTGTCCGGTATCGAGGCGATGTACTGAAGAAAACCGCAGCGAGTCTTGGATGGAAACAGCTGTTCATCAATGGTAATGTGTCAACCGGGTGTGTAGGACTTGATGCAGCTGCCAACAAATGATCCCCACACACCAATAATTGCAGCAAACTGGTCTTTTTGCCCACTCACTGCGGGTCGACCCATCATCAAACCGCAAGTGTTTCATGATGTCCTAGAAGCGGTCTCGGGACATACTTTCAGGAATCAACGTGCTTGGCCTGTCTGCTGCCCAGTAATCAGCCCACGCATGATGACAATGGAAATGAAAGCCATGAGTTCAGGGAAACTCATGAACCACTCCACATTCCCTGTGTGACGTGCATGTTTAATTGTCCATTCTTGAATGATTCGAAGTATTTCAAGCGTGATGAAAGCCAGGAAGCTCTGAAGGCCCTATACAGCTCCTGGCCTATACTAGCCCCGATTGTTCATCAGATAATGTAATAAACGTTCCCTCACCCCCACAGTATGACAAAGCGCAGGTGAGAAACTTCACTAGGTCATTCACTTGGGGAAGGCCATTGCATCGTATGATCATCACGTGATGAGCTCATGGGTCGCCAAAACCAGCACACTTTCAACAGTTTCAACACTGCTTTCTCATTATCTCCATAAGAAGCCCCACACCACCTCCAGGAAATACCCAGTGCATCATACGAACAGCACGTGATCATTACGTGATCGTGAATTCGGGGGTCAAAGTCATCAATCAAGAGATAATTGACAGAAGGTGTTTGGTATTCTTTCATGTATGATAAGTGGTGTAAACCTGAACACGTCACTACGAGGGAGCAGCACTGCTGTGGAGACATTGAACTGTTGGCAGTCAGCGTGCAGCCATATTACCTGCTGTGGGAATTCTCGCATACATTGTGATAGCTGCGTATGTCCCTCCCATCTGCCGACGTGGCCTGTGATGTCCTCCACTCCCTAACGAGCAGGCTGCAGACACGGCACCCACAGACCCTCCTCATCTCTAGGGCCTTCAATCACGCCTCTCCTTCCTCCACTCTGCCCACCTTCACCCAGTATGTTACATGTTTCACCAGAGACGGTAAAATACTGCACCTGTGTTATGCCAACATCAGGGACGCGTACATCTCATCACCCCTCCCCCCCGGGAAGATCAGACCACAACCTGGTTCATCTCCTTCCCGTCTACAAGCCTCTTGTGGAAAGGCAACCAGCTGTGTCCCACACTGTTAGGAGATAGTCCTTCAGAGCGTCCTCAGACCGTTTCCACAGAACAGAGTGGGATTTATTCTGTGATTCTCACGAGCACTGTCATGGATTACATCAACTTCTGTGTGGAGAACACCGTAACCACCAGGACTGTACGGTCTTGATCCCAACAAACCATGGATCACCCCTGACATGAAGGCCCTTTTCTCCTTAAGAAGGGCCTTAAAGTCGGGAAACGAGGATGAGCTGAAGGCTGTACAGAGGTAGCGGAGGAGGAAAATCATTGAAGGGAAGAACACGTACAGGAAGAAGATGGAGGACCAGCTGTGGCAGAACATCAGCGAGGTGTGGAGAGGCCTGTAGACCATCTCAGGCCATAAAGAACCCAACCATCAGGTCACTGGGGACCACAAGTGGGCAGATAACCTGAATGAATACTTCAATAAATTTAATCAGGCATCCACCCCTCCCCCAGCCCTCCACGCTACAGCCCCCTCCTCAATCAGCTCACTGCCACCCCCCACTGCTCAGGTCATGTTACAGGCACCCCCCACGGCTCACCTTTTCAACCTACTCCCCTCACTCACACCCCCAGCACACAGTCCCCCTGCTCCACCCTGTCCCTCACTGAATCCCAGGTGAGGAACCTAGCTCCAGAAGATCAAGGCGAGAAAAGCTGCGGGTCCAAGACTGCATCAGCTCCTGAAATCCTGCGCAGACCAGATGTGTGGGATTGTTGGACACATGTTCAACATGAGTCTGAAGCTAGGAAGGGTTCCACGGCTGTGGAAAACATCCTGCGTGGTTTCCGTGCCCAAGACTCTGCACCCCCAAGACCTAAATAGCTACCGGCTGGTGTCGCAAACATCCCACCTTAGGAAGACCCTGGAACGTCTGGTCCTTTCTCATCTCCGCCCCCTGGTGAGCTCATCACTGGATCCACTCCATTTCGCTTCCCAGCCTGCCACCAGGGTGGATGATGCCGTCATTTTCCTTCAACATCGAGCTCTGTCTCACCTGGAGAAGCCTAGGAACACTGTGAGGATCAAGTTTTTTGTTCGACGCCTTCAACACAATTAAACCAGCACTGCTGAGGGACCAACTCCTGGAGATCACCAGGTTGGACCACCACCTCTTGGACTACTTAACCAACCGCCTACAGTTCATGAGGACCCGGGATTGTGTGTCAAACACTGTTGTCTGCAGCAGTGGGGCACCACAGGGAACGATTCTGGTGCCATTCCTATTCACCCTTTACACTTCTACAAGTTACCTGCAGAAGCTCTGACTGCCATTGTCGGCCTCATCACTGATGGGGATGACAGAGTAAAGAGCACTGACCCAGTAATTTGCAGACTGGTGCCAACAGAACTGCGTCCAGATCAAACCAAGGAGTAAGTGGTGGATTTCTGCAGGCGAGGACTCCACCCAGTTACACCGGTGAACATACAGGGAACGGACATCGAGTGGTGTTCTCATACAAGTACCTGGGTGTTCATCAACAATAAACTGAGGCTGAGGTCTTTTTGAGTGCAGGGGCCACTCCTGAAGACCTTCTATGACACTGGAGTAGCCCCAGCTATTTTTCATGGGGTGGTCTGCTGGGGGAGCAGCATCACTGCAGCCGACAGGCTGATAAAGAAAGCAGGCTGTGTCCTAGGATGCTCCCTGGACTCAGTAGAGGTGGTGGTGGGGAGGAGGATGACAGCCAAGCCTGTCATCAATGATGAACCACTCCCATTCCCTGCAGGAAATGCTACAATCGCTGGAGAGCACCTTCAGCCATAGCGTTCCTTCACGTATCTCGGGTGAAGCAACCTATCGCAGGTCCGCCTTGCCCAGCCATCAGGTTATACAACCAGCAATCCTCCCAGCAGACCACTCAGAACATCACATTTTGAAAGCTGAATGATGGTCAATGTAATTTGTAGTCTGTAGTGCTCATGTAAATTGTAGATAATGTTAATGTTTATCATGTGAATATGTATATTTATTATGTAGCATATAACATATTAACATAAGTATATTATAAGAATTTCTGTTCTCTCTGGGGTACAAGGGGTGCACGGTCCTTCCGACCATTGTACCCATACCGCCTCCCAGTATTGTTGCAGTGTGGGTTATGGCTGACTGAAAAGTCCTAACATGATTCTCCACTAGCTGTTTGATCAATCAATCAATCAAGTTTTATTTATATAGCGCTTAATCATGGCTGCAGACATTTCAAAGCGCTTTAACAGAGAAACCCAACTGAACCCTCCAGAGCAAGCATAAGCGACAGTGGCAGGGAAACTCCCTCGATGAAGAAACTCCGGGCAGGCCATCCGCCTTGACCGGTTGGGTGGAAAAGAAATCAAGGGAAAATAACAGCGTCAGAGAGTGACGGTTAGGCCAGATAATGTCAATATGGTTAAGGTTATGTTTCCCATTGCTAAAGTCAAGGCACAATTACAGCTGCGTAGATGACTGTATGGCTGCACAGAGGAAGAAAGTGTTGGAATTATGTGTTGTAATAAAGTTCATTGAGGGCATGGGGTGACTTTTCTGCGCGGTGGGGGCTGAGCGGTGCGTTCAAGGATAACAGAAAACTGTTTATATTATTACTGCATCTGGGTCTGCTCAAGGATGAGAAAAGAATATCATATGGGAGTCAAGATAGACTGAAACTTCTCAGCAGACAGCAGCTGTCTGAGTCAGGTAGTTGTGTACGCCCATAAAATATAAAAGCTTATGTGTTGCTTTGCATTGTTGTACTTTGCTCCCCGCATTCTTCTGGAAGCCAAAGTACCCATGAATATTCTGTTTGAATAAAACTTCGAAGATTTGAGGAATATCAAGTGTCCTTTTTATTTAACCAACGATCCTGCCATTGTCCAAGTCAAGAGAAAATGAACACGAGGAGGGACTTCGAGGTCCATCTCCTTCAAAAGGAAGCAGGACCCCAGCTGATGGGATAGGTGAGGGGTGGTACTGGTGGGCTTGGAGAAGGTCCATAGTACATGGAGAGATGGGGGTGATACTGGTTGGAGGGGAAGAGCAGGTCCATAGCAGATGGGTGGATGAGGGGTGAACCTGAGAAAAACCTGTGAGGGCATAGAGCACAGAGACTCCAGGGAAGAAGTTGAGTTTGTATGGTGTGATTGGAGACTTGGAGAGTGAGATCAGAGAGGAGGAGGAGAGGAATTCAGTGAGTCTGGATGTTGAGTCTCTAGCAGTGTAGGTCTATAAGAAAAGAAAAACAAAACAAACATGGTAATCCAAGTTGCCTTAATTGTAGAATTTATGAATGTTTCAAGTCTAGTCTTAAATAGTGGGGGTGTCTGCCCCCTGAACTGAGGTAGGGAGGTGGTTCCACAATAGAGGGGCTTGATGGCAAAAGGCTCTAGCCCCCGTCCTACTTCTGTAAATTCTGATACCACCAGTGGGCCAGTATGTTGAGAGCGTAATGCTCTAGATGGATTATAAGGAACTAAAAGTTCCTTCAGATAGGTCGGTGCCTGGCCACGAAGGGCTTTGTAAGTGAGGAGTATTTTAAAATCTATCCTAGCTTTCACGGGAAGCCAGTGCAGAGAAGCCAGCACAGGAGAAATATGGTCTCTGGTTCTGGTCAGAACACGGGCAGCAGCATTCTGAATTAGTTGAGTCTTCAGTGACTTTTTGGGGCACCCTGAAAAAAGTGCGTTACAGTAGTGTGGAAGTGATGAAAGCGTGGATTAATTTCTTTGCATCATTCCATTTTAAAATATGCCTGATTTTAGCAATGTTTCGGAGATGGAAAAAGGCCGTTCTAGAAACCTGCTTAATGTGTGTGTTAAACGAGAGATCCTGATCAAAGATGACACCTAGGTTCCTGGCAGTGGTTTTGGCCTCAAACGTGATGCCATCAAGGGTTATTACATCACTAGGAACTACATCCCTAACAGTTTTTTGGCCGAGCACAACGACCTCAGTTTTATCAGAATTGAGATGCAAAAAGTTATTGGTCATCCAATCTTTAATCCCTTTGATACACGCCTGTAATTTGCACAACTGATTGACTTCATCAGGCTTCATCGAGAGATACAATTGCGTATCATCGGCATAAAAATGGAAGTTGGAGTGTTTCCTTGTACATGCTTCCTCTGGGTAAATTGATAAGATAAACAGTATTGGACCAAGAACCGAGCCTTGAACTCCATAGCTAACTATAGTTGACCTAGAGGAGTCAGTATTAAGGTGAACAAACTGGGAATGGTCAGTTAAATAGGACTTAAACCACATCAGTGCTGATCCCTTAATACCGTTTGGTCCAGTCGTGCCAGAAGAACATTGGGGTCAATTGTGTCAAACGCCACACTAAGATCCAAGAGAACCAGTATAGAAACAAGTCCTCTGTCTGAAGCGGTTAGAAGGTCATTGCCAACCTTGACAAGTGCCGTTTCCGTACTATGATGTTCCCTGAAACCTGACTGGAAATTCTCGGATAATAAACTGTTGGAGAAAATAGTCGCTAATCAGTTGTGATTTCCTTAAATCCAAGATCTTGGATAAAAACGGGAGATTTGAGATGGGTCGATAATTATTTAGAACAGTAGGGTCCAAGTTAGGTTTTTTGAGAATTGGCTTGATTAAAGTAGCTGTAAAGGACCGTGGTACATATCCAGTTGATGACATGTTAATTATATTAAGGAAGTGATTGCTAAGTAAAG
Organism: Antennarius maculatus; assembly: GCA_013358685.1. Lineage (NCBI taxonomy): Eukaryota > Metazoa > Chordata > Actinopteri > Lophiiformes > Antennariidae > Antennarius > Antennarius maculatus. The sequence goes on from CM023629.1 coordinate 1,100,014, forward strand.
GTAGGGCTTCTTTGAGTTTAGTTGGAATTGGATCTAACAGACAGGAGGATGGTTTAGCTGAGGAGATTAAAATAATCATCTGACTAATCTGTATTGGAGAAAAGACATCCATAGAACCAAAGGGTTCAGGAGTCGGCTGTGTTTTCCGGATCTAAGGGACCTAAAGAAGGACCAGAGTTTGAGGACAGGACGCCATTAATTTTCTCTGAGCAGGATCTTGTTATTGAAGTTCATAAAATCATTGCTGTGGAGACTTGATGAAATACTAGGCTCAAATGCACTGTGGTTCTTTGTCAGTCTGGATACAGTACTGAACAAGAATCTGACTGTCGATTAATGATGAAATAATAGGCTGCTCTAGTGGAACGAAGTGCCTTCCTGTATTTATGTAAACCATCTTGCCACGCAGTGCAGTATTCTCCTAGTTTAGTAAAACGCCATTTCCTCTCAAGTTGTCTGGATTCTTGCTTTAATTGGTGGGTATGAGAATTAAACCAGGGAGCTCGCATCCCCTGTCTTATTTTTTTAGTGGAGCAATTAAATCTAAGGTTTTTCGCAGAGTCTGAAGTAACATCAACAAACTCATCAATTTGAAATGGACTAACATTAACTGAGTTCGGAAAATGACCCGCTGTGTAGTTCAGTAGTGGGATTAGATTAAGCATACTTGGGATTTCTTCCCTGAATTTAGAAATGGTATGATCTGATAAATTTATAGTACAAACTTTTTTTGCAGGAAGAGAATTGCACAATAGCCAAATGTCGAAAGTTATCAGGCAGCGGTCAGAAAGGATAGGATTATGAGGAAAGATGACCAAATCTTCAATTTCAATCCCATAAATCAAGACTAAATCCAGAGTATGCTCGAACTGGTGGGTAGATTCCTGTAAACACTGACTAAAGCCTATGGAGTCTACAGTAGTGACATAAATGCCCTACTGAGGCTATCATTACTGTCGTCCACGTGAATATTGAAATCACCAACAATTATGACCTCATCAGTTTTAAGAATTAAACTAGTTAAGAAATCAGCAAATTCAGATAGAAAGTCACTGTATGGACCTGTAGGACGATAAATGATGACAGATAAAACTGGAATAGTTTCTGGATTGGGTTTGATAGGCTCAGACTAAGACTTTCAAATGAAGATAATTTTTGGTTTAGGGCTCAATTCTAGAGAGGAATTAAAAAGATGCAACTCCGCCACCTCTGCCTGAGACTCGCAGGAGTAGCGTCATTTAGGAAAAAATGCTCATCCTTAGCCAGGTTTCCGTTAAACAGAATAAATCTATGATAATCTGATATAATGTCATTGATTAAAACAGCTTTTGAAGACTGATCTAATATTTAGGAGACATTTTGTTTTGTAGTCCGGAGCTGTTGAAGTCCTGGTTGTGATTTTCATTCAATTTGGATGTCCAGTTGCTTTCCTCTGGACTTGAAATGACTTGAATTTGCATAAATCAACTTTAAACAGTCGAGGGACAGACGGTCTCAATGGTGTGTACAGTGGGTGACAATACAGTAGGTGAAAGGGGAGTGGGTAACATTACAGTGGGTGACCCTTTTAGGAGTGCAGAGACCCGTTTAAGACTGCAACTCTGCATCCCGGTCTCAACTCTGGGTCATGGTTTTGGCAGAAATGAACGTGGTCAGATTTTTTGACAGGAGAGCAGCACCATTCCAAGTGGGATGTATGCAGTCTCTCCTAATGAGACCGGGTTTTCCCCAAAAAGTCCGCCAATTATCAACAAACTGTGTCATTAGCAGGACACCACCTAGACAGCCAGCGGTTGAGTGACGACATGCAGCTATACATGTCATCACTATATTGGGAAGGGGACCAGAGCACTACAGAGTCAGACATTGTTTTTGCGTAGCTGCACACCAACTGAATATTAATTTTTGTGACGTCCGATTGGCGTAACCGGGTGTCATTACCGCCGACATGAATTATTATCTTACTATATGTACGTTTATCTTTAGCCAGCAGTTTCAAAAATGACTGGCATCCGGGATACACTTGACTATGGTCGCTGGTGTCTTTAGTTTAACGTGCCGCACCAGAGCTGCCAATCACCAGAGTAGGTTCCTCAGCGGGTGCGTCGCTGAGCGGGGAAAAGCTGTTCGAGATATCGAGTGGTTGCGGGGATTGGTGGTGAACACGAGGCTTTCGCCTGCCACTGTTTCCTTCGAATAGTCACCCACTGCTCCTGCTTGGGAGCTGCTGGAGGATGGCTGAGCTGGGGAGTGGCTAGCATGAGCTGGTGGGTCCGCTCCGGCTTAATCTACCTGACTAGATGGCACAGCTACATTTTCAGTTAAGGAGCGAACCAGTGCCTCCAATTGACCAAGTCTTGCGAGTCATCCGAGAAAAAGCACAACACTTCGTGCAGATGCCCCTTTTGCTGAAGGAAGCGGGGGAAAAACTGTACATCACACTGAGCAGCAGAGAGGAGAGGGAGGAGTGGACATAAGGAAGCATAGCCATAGGTGGCAACAAAGATGAACTAAGCTAGCGCTGAAGTACGGCAGATTAATAAAACTGTTCGTAAGAGGTGAGCTGAAATATGTGAGAGCTTTCGCTATCAAGTTTTGAGATGGAGTGAAACAACTAGCTTCCTCTACAATTCTAAAATGACACAAAATATTAATGATTGTGTGACAAAAGCAAACTAAGACGCCGCAGTCAAACACAACAGGTAATGACGGAAAATGCTTACTGCAACAGGAAGTGACAGAGGATGGAGCCACGATCTCCAGAATAATTGATAGGCCAATCTCCAGCCTTGACTTACTGAAATTAATGCAATCTGTATGCATGGACACACTGAATAGAATAGGACAGACTAGCAGGTGTCACGACCGATGGTCATCCAAATTTGATGGGGGGGAAAGGCAAACTTCTGAAATGTTGGTTCATTTTCAATCCTCTTCCACCACTGAGCAGTAACACAGCTTGTCCAATGTTCACAAAATCGGCGGTTTGATTCCCGCTCCTGCTCAGCCACGTGGAGTGTGACCTGACAATGGGAGGTGTCAGCTCATGTGTTTGAATTACTAGTGTGCTTTTATATTCCCTTTGGGGGGGAAAGCTGATAGGACTGAGACAGGATATATATGACACCATGGTATGACAAGATGGTTACCACAATGGAGGAGGTGGAAGCGGTAAGACGACAGCTTTTACAGGACGACACCCTGAGTGACAGCATAACTGGTCAGGGTTGAGGTTTGCTCTAACTTTTGGACCTCTGCCTGAACACCAATTTGCAGTGCAGAGGCAGCTTTAAAGAGGCAGAAACAGATGTGCCACAGGCTTGCCAGTGTCTATTGAGGCCATTTTGTACATGGAAGTAGTAGGGCACAGTTGACTGGAGATAAATGTAATGCGTTACAAATGGTAATATCTTTTCCACTGTTATGGGAAATTTGGGGGGCACATTGTTCATGAGTCTGACTGCAGTGGGGAAGCTATTTTTGTGGCGTGATGTCCTTCCTGGTCTGGATGGACTGTAGCCTCTTGCCAGAGGGGAGGGTCTGGAACAGTTTGTGGCTGGGGTGAGAGGGGTCAGCAGCAATCCTGGCTGCACGTCTACGGGTCCTTGTGTCGAACAGTTTCTGGAGATGTGGGAGGCTGCAGCTTGGCCTTGTCCCTGGCCGTGGCTGCAGCAAACCACACGTCATGGAGGATTGATTGAATGGTGGCAGTGTAGAAGTTCACCAGCATCTTCAAAGGGAGGTGACTTCTTCAGCTGCCACAAGAAATACCTCTGCTGAGCCTTCTCGGTGAGGGAGCTGATGTTCTGCTCCCGGGAGATGGTGGTGCCTAGGAAGCAGACTCTACAGGGGTCACTGGAGTGTCACAGATAACAGGAGAGGGCAGGAGGGTCTTTCCTGAAGTCCACTATCTGTTTTGAGAGTGTTGAGCTCCAGGTTGTTTCTGCTGCAACATGATACCAGCCAGTCCAACTCCCTTCTGTAGGCCAAATCATCCCCATCAGAGGTTGTCCTTGTACAGGGGATGACAAGAGGGAGCTCGAGGAACAACTCGGCGCTTGAATAAAAATTGTCCATGTAGATGGTACCCAGTTTGTTGATTTCAATTATCCAGGTCATGGTTATCCGAAGATATTTAGATCAATCCCAATGAGCTCGTAGTTTCTTGAAGATGTTTCACCTCATCCAAGAGGCTTCATCAATTCCATCGGTGGTTGGTCTTGATTCGGACCGTCGTGACTACACGTGACATATGACATCAATCTGGATGGGCTAAAAATCGTAAATGGGCAACTAGTCTGAACAAGGCTTAGAAGCTCTGGTGAGGATTGAGGTTTGCTTTGTCACTGAGGGTGTTGTCCTGTGAAACCCGTTGCCTTACTGCTTCCACCACCAAAGTGGTCCCACAATGGAGGATACCATGGTCTTATCTGTATCCAGTCTCAGTCCATGTAGTCTTGTATATAGTAGGGATTATTCCTCACTAGCAGGGGCCAAGATGGTGGCAACATGCTTGGTGATGTTGTGAACAAGTTGATGCTGCTGACAATGTCCGAGGGGAGCTCCTTGATTAATTTTGGGGAGGCCATATATGCATGTGATAGCTTCCCCAGGGTACAGGCAATAGTATAGCAGGCAGTTTATGGTTTCCTCCTTCTGTAGGCAGTCCACAACCTTCTTGTAGCTTCTGGTTGGGTTGCGCTTCAGGGTCTCATGTGTTGCTGTCGCTGAGTAATCCATCAAACTCAGTTGAAATCGGTCATTTAGTTTCTAAAGTTTAGATTATTAAATTTTTTCAAATTCTACTCTATTTGGAAAATCCCCTGCACTACCTTACATATCAATGATATGGGGCATCTGGACAGGTTCCAAAAACCTCCCAGTTGGCCATGAAGATATTTGCATAAACTGGGGCAAATTTCTTCCCCATTGCTGTTCCTCTAATTTGTAGGCAATATTCTGAGTCATTTCTTTTCAGATTTATCTCCAGTAACTGGAGCAGCTCTGTATCGGAGCGACCTCCTTGAGGGTATTTTTGGAGGAATTTAACGGCCTTCCCAGTGATTGTATCCATATTTGTGTAGAGACCAACATCTAGAGAAAATGAGGTTGAGTCTGGGGCAATGTGCAGTAGTTTGACCGTCAACAAAGTGATGCATCTGACATGGGCCGGGTGTCAGTTCACTAGGATTCAATAATAATCATCCAGGAAATGCGCTGTGAAATAGGTCTTGCTTGAGCAGTCAGACACTATTGGTTTGCCTAGTGGCACCTGGAAAAGCAGTGTCCATTTCTCTAGCCTTACGGACCTTGGGTTGCATAAAATCTCCTTTTGAGGACAGGAATTGGTCAATGGTCAATGATTTAATCAGAACTTAAACTCCAGACAGGCAAGAATCAAAACAAAAAATAGGCAGAGACCAAAACTTCAAGGCTAGACTTCAGGATCGAAACGGCAAAGGGCTCCGACGGAACCTCATCGTAATTACCCCAATCGAGTCCAGGTGTGGAGAGGACCAACGGGTGTGGAGCCGAGGATCTACCCACAAGTTTGGCCTCTTCCCCCCTGCCACATCGAACCATAACAGTTCCTTGGTCTTGCAATTTGTTCAAGATATCTGCTAATTGGAACTGTGTCCTAGTAAATTTGCCCCTCTAATTTGTGCTAGTGTATTTAGGGTCGTTTTGTCTTTTGGCCTCCAATACATGTATACTTTAATGATCCCAAGGGAAATTCAGGTGACATCTGCTCACGACATACAATACACATAACATCCATCCATCCATCCATCTTCCTCCGCTTATCCGGGGTCGGGTCGCGGGGGCAGCAGCTTAAGCAGGGAAGCCCAGACTTCCCTCTCCCTAGCCACTTCGTCCGGCTCCCCCGGGAGAATCCCAAGGCGTTCCCAGGCCAGCCGGGAGACATAGTCTCTCCAGCGTGTCCTGGGTCGTCCCTCCTCCCGGTAGGACGTGCCCAGAACACCTCACCAGGGAGGCGTCCAGGAGGCATCCTAACCAGATGCTCAAGCCACCTCATCTGGCTCCTCTCGATGCGGAGGAGCAGCAGAGTCCCTCTCGGATGACCGAACTTCTCACCCTATCTCTAAGGGAGAGCCCGGACACCCTGCGGAGGAAACCCATTTCGGCCGCTCGTTCTTTCGGTCACGACCCACAGCTCGTGACCATAGGTGAGGGCAGGAACCTAGATCAACCAGTAAATCGAGAGCTTTGCCTTTCGCCTCAGCTCCTTCTTCACCACGACGGACCGATAGAGTCCGCATCACTGCAGACGCTGCACCGATCAGCCTGTCGATCTCCCGTTCCATCGTACCCTCACTCATGAACGAGACCCAGAGATACTTGAACTCCTCCACTTGAGGCAGGATCTCATCCCCAACCCAGAGAGGGCACTCCACCCTTTTCCGAATGAGGACAGTGGTCTCAGATTTGGAGGTGCTGATTCTCATCCCAACCGCTTCACTCAGCTGCGAACCGTTCCAGTGAGAATTGGAGATCACGGCTTGATGAAGCCAACAGCACCACATCATCTGCAAAAAGCAGAGACACAATACTGAGGCCACCAAACCGGACACCCTCAACGTCTTGGCTGCGCCTAGAAATTCTGTCCATAAAAGTTACGAACAGAATCGATGACAAAGGGCAGCCTTGGCGGAGTCCAACCCTCACTGGAAACAAATGACTTACTGCCGGCAATGCAGACCAAACTCTGACATCGGTCGTACAGGGACCGAACAGTCCTTATCAAGGGGTTCGGTACTCCATACTCCCGAAGCACCCCCCACAGAACACACCCCCCCCCCCAAGAAACACCGTCGAACGCCTTCTCCAAGTCCACAAAACACATGTAGACTGGTTGGGCGAACTCCCATGCCCACTCAAGGACCCTGGTCCACTGTTCCATGGCCAGGACAAAAACCACATTGCTCCTCCTGAATCCGAGATTCGACTTCCTGACAGGCCCTCCTCTCCAGAACCCCTGAATAGACTTTACCAGGGAGGCTGAGGAGTGTGATTCCCCTGTAGTTGGAACACACCCTCCGGTCCCCCTTCTTAAAAAGGGGGACCACCACCCCGGTCTGCCAATCCAGAGGCACTGTCCCCGACGTCCACACGATGTTGTAGAGGCGTGTCAACCAGGACAGCCCCACAACATCCAGAGCCTTTAGGAACTCCGGGCGGATCTCATCCACTCCCGTGGCCATGCCACCGAGGAGCTTTTTAACTACCTCGGTGACCTCAACCCCAGAGATAGGCGAGCCCGTCTCAGAGAACCCAGACTCTGGTTCCTCATGGGAAGGCGTGTCGCCGGAATTGAGGAGGTCTTCTAAGTATTCTCCCCACCGAGTCACGACGTCCCGAGTTGAGGTCAGCAGCGCCCCATCCCCGCTATACAGTGTTGATGCTGCACTGCTTCCCTCTCCTGAGACGTCTGATGGTGGACCAGAATCTCCTCGAAGTCGTCCTCCAAGGCTTCACCGAACTCCTCCCACGCCCGAGTTTTTGCCTCAGCAACCACCAAAGCTGCATTCCGCTTGGCCAGCCAGTACCCATCAGCTGCCTCAGGAGTCCCACAGGTCTAAAAGGCCCGATGGGACTCCTTCAGCTTGACGGCATCCCTTACCGCCGATGTCCACCAGCAGGTTCTGGGGTTGCCACCGACCACCTTACGGCCACAGCTGCGGTCGGCCGCTTCGACAATGGAGGCGCGGAACATGGTCCACTCAGACTCAATATCGCCCGCCTCCCCCGGGACGTGGGTGAAGTTCTGCCGGAGGTGGGAGTTGAAACGCCTGACAGGGGATTCTGCCAGGCGTTCCCAGCAGACCCTCACAATATGTTTGGGTCTGCCAGATCGGACCGGCATCTTTCCCCACCATCGGAGCCAACACACCACCAGGTGGTGATCGGTTGACAGCTCCGCTCCTCTCTTCACCCGAGTGTCCAAGACATGCGGCCGCAAGTCCGATGACACGACCACAAAGTTGATCATCGAACTGCAGCTTAGGGTGTCCTGGTGCCAAGTGCACATATGGACACCCTTATGTCTGAACATGGTGTTCATTATGGACAGTCCGTGACGAGCACAGAAGTCCAATAACTGAACACCATTCGGGTTCTGATCGGGGGGGCCGTTCCTCCCAATCACGCCCTTCCAGGTCTCACTGTCATTGCCCACATGAGCATTGAAGTCCCCCAGCAGAACGATGGAGTCCCCAGTGGGAGCGCTCTCCAGCACCCCCTCCAAGGACTCCAAAAAGGGTGGGTACTCTGAACTGCTGTTTGGTGCATAAGCACAAACAGTCAGGACCCGTCCCCCCACCCGAAGGCAGAGGGAGGCTACCCTCTCGTCCACTGGGGTGAACCCCAATGTACCAGCACCAAGCCGGGGGGCTATAAGTATACCCACACCTGCTCGGCGTCTCTCACCATGAGCAACTCCAGAGTGGAAGAGAGTCCAACCCCTCTCGAGAGGACTGGTACCAGAGCCCAAGCTGTGTATGGAGGTGAGCCCGACTATATCTCGTCGGAACTTCTCGACCTCACACACCAGCTCGGGCTCCTTCCCTGCCAGAGGTGACATTCCATGTCCCAAGAGCCAGCTTCTGTAGCTGAGGATCGGATCGCCAAGGTCCACGCCTTCGGCCACCGCCCAGCTCACAACGCACCCAACCCCTATGGCCTCTCTCACAGGTGGTGAGCCCATGGGAAGGGGGACCCACATTGTCCTTTCTGGCTGCGCTCGACCGGGCCCCATGGCTGCAGGCCTGGCCACCAGACACTCACCTTCGAGCCCCACCTCCAGGCCTGGTTCCAGAGGGGGGCCCCGGTGGCCCACGTCCGGGCAAGGGAAAACGTGCTCCATTGTTTTTGTTCGTCATTAGGGGTCTGTGAGCTGTACTTTGTCTGGTCCCTCACCTAGGACCTGTTTGTCATGGGTGACCCTGCCAGGGGTACAAAGCCCCAGACAACTTGGCTCCTAGGATCATTAGGACACACAAACCCCTCCACCACAATAAGGTGACGACTCAAGGAGAATACACACAACAGTGACAGAAAAAAATGGCACAGCCAAAAGACGTAAAAATTACATAATTTACATACTGATGTAATTATAACAGGAAAACGGGAGAACCTAAAATAAAAAAAGCATGGGGATATGAAAGAAGCATTGGGTGTAGACTATGATCAAAAACACGTGGTTGAACCGAGCTGTAAACTGACACTAAGGACCCCCACAAAGTATCCCACAGTGCATCCCAGGCCCCCCTCGTCTATCCCTTCTCAGCCGACCTTGATGACCCTGCGGCTTTGCCCCCCCTCCTTCTGAAAGTGATTGTGCCTCGTGCCATCAGAGGGCACAAAGGCACAACCACTTGGTGAGCTTGGTGACAGCAGTCTGCCACTGAAGGAGCTCCTCTGCTGGGCGAAGGTGGTGTGTACCTCCGATGACTACTGGCTGTGGGGAAGGTGGTGCCCGCTGGAAATCCAGCACCATCTCCTTGGTTTTGGAGATGTTTAACTGAAGCTCATTTCGCTGACACCACCCCACAAAGTCCCTCACCACTCTCCTGTACTCCCTCTCATCACCCTCCCTGATACATGCCATGATTGCAGTGTCATCAGAGAACTACTGCATGTGGCACATATCCAAGTTGTGTTGGAAGTTCGTCGTGTAAAGAGAAGAGAAGGGGGGAGAGTACCATTCCCTGCGGGGCCCCTGTGCTGCTGGTCACCACTGATGACTGACAGTCCCCCATACGGACGTACTGGGGTCTGTCTGTTAGATAGTCCGTGATCCAGCACACGAGATAGGGATCCACAGCCATGGATGAGTTTCTCCTGCAGGAGCCGGGGCTGGATGGTATTGAAGGCGCATGAGAAGTCAAGAAAGGGCACCCTCACCGCACAGCTCCCGACATCGAAGTAGGAAAGGGCCCGGTGGAGGAGGTACAGGATGACGTCGTCAGCCCCAACTTGTGGCCGGTAGGTGAACTGGAGAGGGTCATTGCGCCCAGCACCTGGGGACACACGAGCTCCAGCACCAGTTGCTTTAGGGTCATCACGTGCGAGGTGAGAGCGACTGGTCGATAGTCATTGAGCTCTGTGGGGCGTCTCCACTTGGGTACAGGGACAATACAGGATGTCTTCCATAAGGGCGGGACCCTCCCCTCCCCAGTTGGAGACTGAGGTCGAAGACCTGGTGTAGGGGTTCACCCAGTTGGGCAGCACAGGCCTTGAGTCTTGGGGGGACCTGGCTGCCTTCCTCGGGCAAAGCCTCAACGTAGATGTCACCTGTTCCACAGTGATGGCCACGTGTGGGGGTGCGGCGCGGGGGAACTCGGGACAGGCGCATGGAGTGGCGGGGGAGCTGAACAGATTAAAAAAAGCTGAGTTCATCAGCTCGCTCCACGTTCCCCTCCACTGTACCGCGGCCCTCTCCATAGCCGGTGATGGCCCTCACGCCACTCCAGACCTCCCGCACCTGGTTGCGCCCAAGCTAGTTCTCCAGCTTCCTTCTATAGTTGTCCTTGGCCTCCCTCAGGCAAAGTCTCACTGCCTGCTGGGCCTCTCGTCTCATCCTCATTCCCACTCCATGTTCACGATAGCCTTCACCTCCTTGGTTACCCAGGGTTTGTTGTTGGGGTAACAATTGACTGTCCTGACCAGTGTCCACACAGAAGTTCATAAAATCCATTAAACACTGGGCCGCCCCGTCGACGTCCTCCCCATGTGAGCCCGCGATGACATCCCAGTTTGTGGTCTGGAAGCAGTCCCTCAGCATCTCCTCTGCTTCCGGGGACCACCTCCTGACCTGCCATGTTGATACTGGCAGCCGTTTCACCAGCGGGATGTAGGTGGGCTGAAGGCAAACTAGGTTGTGATCCGATCTACCTAGTGGGGGGAGGGGGATGGCGGTGTATGCCTCCTTGGCATTCGTGTAAAACGGATCAATGATTCTGTTCTTCCGTGTGGGGCAGTTCACACACTGGACCATTGTGGGAAGGGATGAGTCCAAGGTGACTATGACAAGCGCCTCTGGGTGCCGGGTCCGAAGATCAGAGGTGGTCGTACAGATGGTTTCATGTGCCGTCTCTGGGTCCGCACGTTGGGGGGATGTAGATGGCGAGGACAATGACGTGTGAAAATTCACGCACCAGGTACTCGGGCCTGATGCTAACAGCTGTTAGCTCCAGATCCCGGTTGCACAGCGTGGTTTTCACGGTCACATGTCCTGGGTCTGAGAGCGCGTGTCTCCTCATTAAACCATGGTGTAGACCTGCGCACCTGAGTCCAACAGACTAGAAAGGGCTGAATTAAAGTCACTAGTGTAGTTTTCAATTGATCCTGTTGCTACAGTAAAAGGAGTCAATACCTCGAGTAGAAGCTCACCAAGTTTAGATACCGTTGACAAGCAGATATGGTGAGTAGTGACTACATCAGGAATAATGCTATCTTGACAAATGAAGGCTGCTTTAAAAGTAATAAAATGGTCAGATATCATGAGGAGACCGTCACAGCAGTAACATTTATACCATGCGATAGAATCAGATCTAGGGTATTACCACTGGAATGAGTTGCTTCGTGTACCCATTGACATGTTAGGTTTCATTGAGTGAAACCTAACATGTAAAGGTGGGTTAAGAAAGCTTTACACAAAGGATCACTAGCGTTATTTAAATGAATGTTAAAATCACCAGTCACTATAACCTCACCAGATTGGTGAATTCATTTTGGATCCAATTACTCAAATTCTTCTAAGAATAAAGAATAGGGACCAGGCAGTCTATAGACTACAAGATGAAGCCTGCTGTTTACAGCTGTAGGCGATGGTTTTAGAACAAGAGCCTCAAGAGGTAAAATGAATATCTAGAAGTCAGGTTAAGAGTAGATTTGTAAACTAAAGCAACACCTCCACCCTGTTTATCAGCCCTTGCGGCATGAGCATCTGTAAAATCAGGTGAAGCTTCATTTAACGGTAAGACATTTCGTTTTAACCATGTTTCGCATAAAGCAATCATATCCAGGCCATGCTGAAGAATTAAATCGTTTAAAAGGCCAAATTGAAATGTGGTAGTATCACTAAAATTATTGTCCAACTGTTTAACAGCTGAGGATGTATTAATATCAGATGCCGCGTCTCAATGAATCTGGGAGGTAATGACCTATAAACACGATATGATAAAATAACTGGGATACTTTCAGGTATCCAGTCTTGTATAACCTGATCAGGTGCTTCACTGAACAATACATTGTAAGATTCTCGTGCTTAATGTACATTTTTGAGTCAGGCTATTTTAATGAGACTGTCCTTCCCTCAGATTTTTAACGTTACTAACTATTCCATCAGTCAGATGGTTTCCTAGTCTAGACTCCACAACCGCAGCAACAACTACCCTAGCAGGTTCTCTAATCACCTGCAGCCCGAGCGCTGTATGGCTAATGTTAAACACGCTGTAAGGCCCTGTCTATATTCCTGGACAAAAGGGCTGCCCCAGTAGGATGCAGGCCGTCAGCTCTCAGCAGCTTGGGGTGGCCCCAGAAGGAAGGCCAGTCATCTACGAAGCCTAAACCCTGTTCCCTACAGTAGCACGCCAGCCAGCGGTTCATAGCTGTTAATCTACTGTAAGTCTCATCATTCCCCCGCACAGAGAGGCCAGAGACTATTACTCGATGCCGACACATCTTCCTAGCGCAGTCCAGAGCCCTAACCAAGCTATTCCTTGTTACCTCTGACTGCCGGAGCCTAATCATTGGTGCAGACATTAATAACAATGTTCCTAGGTGTATTGGTGGAGTGTTTCTGACTGCCCTTCTCCCTAGCTGATGCCAGCACCCTGAGGTGAGCTTCAATGTCAGAAGCTCTGGCCCCTGATAGACAGCTGTTGCCGGCGTCGCTAATCTAATATTGTGGGTAATGGAGTCACCTATGACTAACGTGCTACGCTGTCTAGGCTGACTGGGTTTAACCCCGCGGGCGGAAGTAACAAACTACAGAGCCACTGACGATGAGGATAATCACTGGGCCTAACGGGCGTGCTAACATCCCGGCAGCTAACTCTAGCTACAGTGTCCATGCTATCTATTCTAACATGACCTGCTAAGAGCTGCTCTAGCTCACGGACACGTCTCTCTAGCAGAGACTTCCCGTCTAGAACTGCAGATCAACTAGGACAAGCCATAATAGCGATTAAACAGCAATAAAAAGAACAATATTTAAACAGAAGGACGGAACGAGAGCTGTGACAACAGATACGGAGATACAGGAAATACGTCACCACGTCAGGTCCGCAGTCCGGTAGTGTGATTGGCTACTCCTGAAGCTCAGACGAGTCGAAACGCAACCTTTTTGTAGCTGCTGGTTGGGTCGCGCGTCAGGGTCGCTGAGTAGACATAACCTTGCCGTGGTAATCTGTTTTCAGGATCACCGTGCATCTTTGTCTGCTGGAAAGATAGTGATGTTTTGGTCCTTACTCAGCGCCGTCACTGCCTTCCGTTCCTGGGTGGAGAGATTGGAATGGGGGGACCTTAGCTTCAGAAAGGGCTGCTGTTACCTTAAGCCTTAGTCCCTCTGCTGCGGAAAGGTTCTTTTCAATGGCTGATTCTGTAGCAGTAATGAGGTCCACAACCGGTACACGCTGTGGGGTGATGGCGAAGTTCAATCCTCCTCAAACCAGAGGAGGATGTCCTCACCAATCTGTCCTATACATTATCTGTAGTTGTACTCAGTGGTTTCTGCCTCCAGCTGAGTTCGTCTGTCCTTGTATTTTTGTTTGTCCGAGATTGGAGGTTAGAAACTTGAGTCTTTGCCTTTCCTTGCTCTTAGCGTGTTGAGTCATATGGGCTGTCAACAAAATTGTAAACCTCTTGTAGGATCATAGGTGGCAAAGCTGACCTGGGTTTCATGGAGAGCTGGTCAGTCTTCGTATTGTTAGGTAAACAGACTTAAATCCCGAAGTCCACCTACCCAGAGCAGTTGTGCATGTTCAAAACCGGAAGGAGAAAAACTGTTGATCAATGTATTTGCCCTGATACAATATTTCTAAACAGATCTGGGTTCTCTGTCCCTAACACAATCTTGTGTTGTATGAACCGCGACAGGGGGCAGGAACAACACGTTCAGGGAATCGCAGATATTATGCACGTAACTAGGCTCCACCTTAAGGATGGGCCACTATACATTAGCTCATATACATCGTGTTGTTCTGATTGGTTGCTTCTCCCTTTTGCGGTTCTCCAGTCCGTCTCCACCTACAACAGAGCCAAACAAATTACACAGCTGATGCCCGCCGCTAAACGGATGCCCATTACACAATATATATTTCATTTAGTAATGATATAACTTTTGAGTTTAGGAAATAAAGTAAATACAAAACCTGAGAATATATTTGATTATCTTTTCCTTCATTCCTTGTCTTGACCTACTGAAAATGGGTCACAAAAATCAACCAGCACAATGTACTGTAGATACAATGTTAAAAATTCATATTATAAAAGTTTTTTTTAATCCATGTAATAAAGATAAAATGTATTTCAGAAGTTGTGTTTATCATATTCTATTTTTGTAAGATTAAAATACAAAAATTGAGGTATGGCACTTAGTTACTTTTCCCTATGTCCCCTGGTTGGATAGACTCACCTTCCTCACAGCCAGGGCAGGGACAAACACATATTGACCCTTACCATTTGGAGTAGCAAACATATTGGCCACTAAACGTGTGAGTAGAGAGCGGATGCAGGGAATACAACAGCAGCCACATACGAGTAAAGCGGCTACTGCAGCAACAGATTAGAACAGACATAAGAAGTCTTTTCCAATTTCCAAACATGGATAGAAAATCTCACACTGAAAGATCCACTCCAGAGTGGTTTTTAGTTTTATCCATGAGGGTTTTGAGGCCAGCAATTACCTGAGTTAACTTGCCATCGGGAGAAGTGTTGTTTGGTGATCAATGTTGTACTTTCATTCCTGACAGCTTTTACTCCTCCTTTCTCAGCAAAAGCATGTCTAGAGCAATATGATTCTGGAAAGCCATAAGAGAAGTAGTTTTAAGCTGTTCGTGCACTGCTTCAAAACCTTGGAGTATGTATTTTCCCAATTTTTGGACATTATAATGAACGTAATTAATCCTATCCACATTTGTTGGTAGTAATCCAAGGGAGAATACTTGCAAAACCATAAGCAATTGGATTAGCAAGTTTATATTCATCAGGTACTCCTCTAGGTATCACAATAGCATCTAAATATGTTGGGTCATTTTCTACCAACCATTCTGGTTTAGTTTCACGCTTTTTACGACTTATAATAGAGGTCAAAGGCTTGGCTTCTGTATCCAAGATTGGATCTATGTCTACTGCGTCGATGTTAACGGGCAGTAGGAAAGTGATTAAAGCACAACGCCCTTGTGCTGTTGCAGGGATTATATCATGTAACTGGTCATTTCCACACCACCACCAGAGGTCAGCACGAGGCGTCATGGCAACATCAGTTCTCTCAATAGTGATATTACAGAATACTTCAGGAATGGTTCCAACATTAACAGGATTTGTGGTGTATTTGAATTCCACACAAATAAATGGTAATTTCGCCACTCTTCTGTCAAATATAGGTTTTCCAGAAGAGACTACTCCTACTGAGGGAAACGAGATCAAATCTAGCCAAATTACCAGCGAGTCGTGGCCTGGAACACATGCACACTACACAATCTTCATTTTGATTCTCTGCTGCCGGTTCAATAAGTAAGAGCCAATTGTTTAGAGTAGCTGTGAGCCCTGTCCAAATTCTGATCCAATCATCTACAGTTAAAGGGGTGGGAGCCTCAAAGTCCAATATTAAATCTTCTGGTTTTGGGTCCTCATTATTAGGTCAAAGTAGGTGAAGGGGTAACGAAAATAGCTTGACATTTCAGTTTTCTCTTCTTCTAGGGCTGGGTTAAATTTGGGTAACTGCTTGCATGCTACATATGGTCTAATACTCGGGGATACCCCTACAGTGTCTATCCTAGTACATATTATGCATTTTACAGCCTGTATTTTGCACTGTGAGTCACTTTCATCTTGACAATTAGTTGCTGGCGGCAGTTTCACCAGCGGGATGTAGGTGGGTTGAAGGTACACTAGGTTATGGTCTGATTTACCTAGTGGGGGGGAGGGGGGTGGCGGTGTATGCCTCCTTGGCATTTGTGTAAAACAGATCGATGGTTCTGTTCTTCAGTGTGGGGCAGCTCATAGTGGGTCATTGTAGGGAGAGACGAGTCCAGGGTGACGTGATGTTGACAAGCGCCTCCCGGGTGCCGGGTCCGAAGATCAGAGGTTGTCGTACAGATGGTCTCTCGTGCCGTCTCTGGGTCTGCACGTGGAGGGATGTAGACGGCGAGGACAATGAAGAACACCACTTTGTAATTTCCCTGCGGGGAATAATAGGTATTTTAACATGTTCTTTGTGTTAGTTTAGTATGCACAGGCCCCGTGAAACACAGCACACAGGGGGGCCTGTAAGCATGCAGTTAGTACACACATCAAACAACACACATCGGGAGGCAGAGAGACGGGCAGCGTCTCTCAATTGCCCCAATTGAGCAGCTTGTAGGGGGAATGGCGCCTTGCTCAAGGGCGCCTCAGCAGTGGCTGGGAGGTGAGCTGACACCTCCCACTGTCAGCTCGCGCTCCCTCCGGAGATGTTCTGGTGGGAGTGGGATTCGATCCACCGATGGTTGGGGCGATCTGTCTACAAGACATCTGCTCCACCGCTGAGCCACTGCCGCCCCATGACGCGTGAAAATTCACGCGCCAGGTAGTAGGGCCTGATGCTAACAGCTGTTGGCTCCAGATCCTGGTTGCACAGCGTAATTTTCAGTCACATTTCCTGGATGACACGATCTGTTGTTGGTCTAAATGATCAGAACGCCTCCCTTCTTACCGGCGGTGTTCGTGTCCCGGTCCGCTCGCACCGACACTAGTATCGGGAACAAAGTCCGTCAGCCATGTCTCAGAACACCAACAAGCTGGTTTCCCTGTAGCGCTGCTCAGTCCTGCACAGCGCCGTAGTTCGTCCACCTTGTTGGGCAGCGAGTTCACATTCCCCACAATGACCAAAGGAACAGAGGGTCTGACCCACCGGCAGCTGTTAGCTCTAGCCTCTAGCCTAGCCCGCTTTTGTTTGCCTCCGGCTCCCTCTGCTGGATCTCAGTGCTAATGTACTCCAGAGAGAAAATGCTGTCCATGAAGGTCAGAGGAGAACCTGGGATTTGCGATCTCATCTTCACTGTCATGTCCATCGTGGTTAAAGTAAAAGTAAAGACGTAGATAAGACAAAAAACAGAAGACATGCAACAGGGCAGACAAAATCCCATGGCTAGCTCGCACATGCGCAGTTCAGAATAGTACGCATGGTAGTCTGCCTGCGTGAGCTGGATTTGTGCCAGTGCTTTATCACAGCTTTGTTTCCGTTTAAACGAGTAATCCATGTATTTTTAAACGCTATATTTCTAACAATTTGGAAAGGGCTTTTGGAAATGACACAAGCTATTGAAATAGGTCAGGGCCCCGTGTTCCACTTCAATGTACAAAATGGCTACTATAGCAGACACTGGCGAACCCATGGTACATCTGTGCTCCCTCTGTACTGGAAATAGGTGGTGTTCAGGCAGAGGTCTAAAGATTGGCGGATCTGGTCAGGATTAAGGTTTGCTCTGTCACTGACGGTGTTGTCTTGTGAAAGCAGTTGCCTTACTGCTTCCACCGCCTCCATTGTGGGAACACATCTGAAGAGGGAGGTGACATCGGATACCACGGTCTCATCTGTATCTAGCCTCAGTCCTCACCTTTTCCAAAGTCCATGGAGTTTTTATATGGTAGGGATTATTCCTCACTAGTGGGGCCAAGGTGGTGGCAACATGCTTGGTGATGTTATGTGACCAGTCGGGACAGAGGGTGGTAGGAAATTTGGTTGCTCATTCCTGCAGATGGTCTTTTGAAGGCTGTGTGTGTGTTTCAAATCATTCAGCGCTCCTGAGGATGGCACCAGGCTGTCTGAGATCATGAAGGCTCTGGATGGAAATAATCTGTTTGACCATATTTGGAAATGCTTGTATGACTGTCAGTATCCTTAGATTACTTTGTTTGCAACAGATGTCCTCACTGGGTCCTCGTGATTTAATAATGCTGTATTCTCAGATAATTTGTGAAACTGTCAACTTGACATTGTGTTAAAACCTAGAGATCATGATGTACCAACTGAAACCGGTTTAGAGCAGATATTTTGAGGTTATACAATATTCACCGCCCACAATCTTGCCTTTTAGGGTATAAATGATGTGTGATCCCCTCATCTTTTCACATGTGCACCGCTGCAGCTCTTTCTGTAAGTTCCCTGTGCCCAGACTATTCTGTAATGAACCCTCGAAGGACTGTTCGTTTCCAGCCTTTATTCGAACCTCCAACATTCTCACTACCCGAAATCAAACGAATACGCAGTGGAAGTCACGATTTCCTCCATCACTTTGTAGTGATCGGTCAAAATGAGGGTGGTGTATCCCCAGTTTTTTGCATTCGCCATGAGTTCGTGTTGAGCAGGTTTGATCATATTAGTATTCCCATCATGTTTGCACACTGGAGCCCAAAATGGTTGCCATCAGTGGGGGTCACATTCTGCAAGTGGTGCACCATTTTTATGATACAATATAATGTGTGGACCAGGGACTAAAAGGCTGGATCAGCTGGTTTCTGGTTGACGTATGTCTCAGCTGCAGGTTAGTTGAGCCTTGAACAACTTGGGCATACGTTCTGGGTCGGGGGTGGCTGTAACGGGTTGCTGTGGTCAAGGGAGCTGTCAAAGAGTTTGTTTGGGTAAGGTTTTGACCCCATCGGGGCCCAGAATTTCTGGTCCCTCTGGGGTAGAGGATGCACTGTCCGCCCGACTGCCATACCATGCCGCCTCTCAGTGTTGTTGGGCAGGGGTTACGGCTGACAAAGAAAGTCCTAACAAATGTTTCTCCACTAGTCATGAAGTAGTTTGGCCACTGTTCTCCAGAATTAGAAATTCAAGGCTGGAGATTGGCCTGAAATTAGTGTAATTTGTATGCATGGACACACGGGTCATCCAAAGTTGATGTGGAAATCTTCTGAAATGTTCCTTTTCGATACCTGCTTCTTCCGCCATCGTGGGGTTGCTGCAGCCCCAGCCCCAGCCCCAACGGACCGGGGGCATGAGGCAGGATACACTCTGGGCACAATACCAGTGCACTGGTGTACCCAATTTATTGCAAGAAAACTTTTTTATATATATAATTACCAGCCTGTCATAAAATTGAGTTTTGCCTTTCAGTCCAGCCCTCAAATATTTTCTGTTCTTGTGGCCACATGAAGAAAAAATTCTTCATTCCTGGATAAGAGTATCCCCATATAGTGAGAGGTTATATTTCACAAAAAAAGAAATCAAATAGAGCAGCAGTGATGGACAGCCATTAGAAACCAAAAAGCTCCAGACCAGAGGAATCGGGATGCAGATATAGGCTGTGATCTATAGGCGACCCCACCCTCCTCGTCAATTGGAGACACCTGCAGAGAATCACGGGCAAGACTTGGTAGCTTGTGTGCCGAAACCAAAGAAGAATTAACGGATGTCATGTAAATTATTTAAATTACATAATTACACAACTCCAATTTTGAATTCAGTTGCAGAAACAAAGGAGTTGAAATGGCATCTCTTGACAAAAAAATGAGGGTTTTAGAGATGCATTATGCAAAGCTTGGAAAGTTCTCTGACTAAATATCAGTATTTTGTCAGTCACTGAAAAACATCAGATCTGATGTTTATCAGGATATTTAACGAAACAAACGGGAAATCCAGCAGCTAATCCTGAACTAACTTTCCTGCAACAGATTTGTGCAAAAAGTTTTTAAAACATTATTTCTGGCTTCTTTCACCTCGTTGAGAGTGATTAGTTCCCCCTGTGACGTTCTCCTCAGCTGGTGGTGATCAGCCTTGATGGGAGGAGATATAAGGAGGTTGGTGTTTCCTGACAGGCTCCAGAGAGTCAACACCATCAATTGGCTTTCTGTGGTTCTGTTTGAGGGGGGATGTTGGAATACAACATGGGTCAAGCTTTTTCTGGGAAATGAAGAATCTGAGATTCAGATTTTGAATTGACAGTGAAATTTAGTGATGTCTAAATAGGGCTTTGAACAGTTTGCAACAATTATGCCGCAAACTGTTTCATTACTGTACTGTGCCCCATTCATTGGGAACACTGATGCCCTTCTTGGCAAGGTGCCTGTACTGCAACCACACAAGTCAATGAGCCCAGAAAACAGCGCTTTGACGTTTCCTGTGTTGCATATATTTTCTGAATAAAACGGAATATAATGAAATGCAATTGTTAATCCTTGCTTGCTATATTGTAGCTATTATAGGAAATTGATCGTTGGTCCTTGCAGGGTTCAATAAAGCAATGATATAGATAACATGTTCATGTATGTATATTTAATATAATGTATACATGTGTGAGTTACACAGGATGATTAGTGTTACTGGAAAAAAGCAAGGTCTATGTTGTGACATAAGTCGGGATTCTGAGACGTCATCACAGCAGCACCACCGGCTTCATTCTCGGGTCTGGAACGGTAACTCCTCAAGCAAACACTTGACCTGCAATTAAAGACGTGTGTGGCTTATTATTTTTTGCTGTGTGAGCACCAGAGCCTGAAAGTTTTCTTGGAGATTAAAATCTACTTGTTCAGCGGCACCAGTTCTAAACGTTCCCAGACTTGATCGTTTTCTGGTTGGATCCATTTTAAAGTAATTACAACGCAAACTGTCAGCAATTGGAACGCTACTGTGATCAATCCAAGGGATATTGACACAATACGCAGTGCACTGTGCTGTGTTACAATGGATGAAACATCTGGGACCGGCCGGTGTTTCGGATCACCCATTGATCCGGACCACTAAACTGTTTCACCTGGTGAATTGTCACATGGTGAATGGGGCACTTGGGCCCCGTCCACACGATGCCGGAACTTTTTGAAAACGAAACTTTTTTCACCCCGCATAGAAAAATTTGTATCCACACGATGGCGGTTTCAAAAAGACCTCCATCCACACATATCCACCGCAGTGCGTTGATCAACACGTTTATAAGCAGAACTCAAAATGACAGGGGAGCCAGACATGTGAAATTTCACGTCGTTCCTCCTGGAGAACCTCCACCAGCAAGCAGCACGTCCCAGCCTGACCCAGAACTGGCGTTGGCAACTTTGGCGAGGAACATGAATGAGTATATACTGTATATGATATACTAGTGCGTTGTGTCATGTGGATGGAAGGCGTAAACGCAACAAAAAAGTTCTGGTATCAGGTTCTGGTATCGTGTGAATGGGGCCTTAGTGTTTCAGCACACTTGGTGTGCCAAATGTCATCAGTCGTGTGGTTTTTCCATGTTGGAAGTAGGCTCCGAAGCAGTGTTTCACATGGGAACGCCCACATAGTCCGGGATGTGTATCAGAGTGCCGGAACAAAGCGGACGTCACTGGTGAAATTTAAGTCAATAAAACGAATCTCGTCTGTTCAGTAAAGCAGTGCAGAGAAAATTAGCCACTTCAAGTCAGTCAGCTTTATTGTCAATTGTACCATGTATGCACGACATACAGCCTAGATGAAATGGCGGTCCTCTCAGACTCACGGTCAACAGGCAGTGCAACACGAAACGCAAAGGGACCAGGGTTGCAGGGAGGGCAGACTTGATGTGGTGCATGATTAGCCACTCAAAGCACTTGATGATGGGAGTGAGTGCATGATGGGGGCGACTTCTTTGGGACTGGGATGATGGTGGCTTTGAGGCAGGTGGGGACGAAATCTCCCTGAGCCAGGCTGAAGATGTCGGAAGACATCTGTGAGCTCATCAGCAGTCTCTCAGGATATTACCAGGAATGTTGTTAGGACCTGGGGCTTTCCGTGCGTTGGTCCTTCAGAGGACTTGCCTCACGCTGTCGGGAGAAAACGTCAATGCCTGGTGGGGGTGGAGTCTTCTGTGCCAGGATGCTGTTCTGTGCCAGAGAGAGAGTTGGACTTGATTGATCCCTTAAGGAGGTTCCATCAGGGAAATTAATTTGTCTCACTACCCACAGCACAGTGAGGGAGCACATTGTGTCATCCATTGGCTCTCGTGTGGACTTTCTTCATCTTCCCCAGAGAGGTGAGCAGTTTAATGGCTCAGGTGATGGAGTTCTCAAGTCTGTTGGTCCTGCTTGTTGGGAGGTATATGTTGGCTTCTCTGGTTGTTGGTAATGGTGTGCAGAGGGTGGCTGACATTGTCCATGATGTCCAGCAGTTCTCTTCTCTGCCACTGTTGCCAGAGGGTCCCGCTTCATCCTGACCACTGAGCTGACCTGCCTGATTAGCTTTCTCAGCCTGCAGAGATCCACCGTGGTCACGCTCCCTCCCCAACACATCACAGCGTACGACAGGACGCTGGCGACCAGACTGATAGAACATCAACAGGAGCTTCCCTGCAGATGTTGAATG
The DNA here is from genome assembly GCA_013358685.1 of Antennarius maculatus. Lineage (NCBI taxonomy): Eukaryota > Metazoa > Chordata > Actinopteri > Lophiiformes > Antennariidae > Antennarius > Antennarius maculatus. Next base: position 1,122,557 of record CM023629.1, read on the forward strand.
CCCTCAACCTCCTCAGAAAGCACATCCTGCTCTGTGCTTTCTTGGACAGCTGCCTCGTGTTGCTGGTCCAGTCCAGCTTGTTGTCTAGCCACAGCCCAAGATATTTGTAGGTCTGCACAATCTCCACCTCCTCTGTTCCTATCAGAACTGGTCTAGGTTGGGGTCTGCCCCTCCTGAAGTCAATGAACAGCTCTTTAATTTTGGAGGTGTTGAGTTGCAGGCTGTTGCTGTGACACCAGTCAACAAAGTCCTTCACCACGCATCTATACTCCTCCTCCTCATTGTCCCTGATACATCCCACAATAGCTGTGTCATCTGGGAACTTCTGGATGTGACACACTTCTGTGTTGTAGCAGAAGTTCGCCGTGTACAGGGTGAAGAGGATCGGGGACAAGACGGTCCCCTGTGGAGCATCGATGCAGCTGACCACAGTATCAAACGTGTCGTCCTTTAGCCTGACAAAATGTGGTCTGCCAGTGAGGTAGTCATGGATCCAAGCAACCGGGCCGGGGTCCACTTGCATTTGTGAGTTTTTTCTATAGAATACGGGACTGGATGGTGTTGAAGGCACTTGAAAAATCCAGAAAAGGGATCCTCACAGTGCTGCTTTCCTTGTCCAGATGAAAATGGGCTTGGTGTAGCATGTGGAGGATGGAGTCTTCCACGCAGACCTTTTCCCGGTATGCAAACTGTAAAGGGTCCTCGGCATGTTGAGCTTGAGGAGATTGGAGCAGCTCTTCCTCAGTCTTCATCAGATGTGATGTGAGCACCATCGGTCGGAAGTCGTTCAGCTCGCTGGACGGGTTCTTTTTGGAAACTGGAACGGGACCCTCCCCAGCTGGAAACTGTGTCAGGTTCAAACAACCTAAAAACATTGAAAAACTCACACGAAAAGGAAATGACAACAGCTGTACGTTTTACTCACGAGGACAACGGGTAGAGAAGTGCTCAGGTACAAATCTCCCCCTCGTTCTGAGCATCTCATCCGAAAACCTCTGCTTTTATTTGATTTGGGCAGTCCCTGTTTACAATGTGTCCTAAAGGGTAGGGGACAAAAATATCAACAATGGACCATGTATGGTATACTGTCACAAGAGTAAACCCCTTCTCTTTATATGGTTTCGTCTTATTTTCAGCAGGTCAAGGTTTACATCTTAAACAAGTCATCAGCTGCTACCTCAGCTGTGATATTTTTGACCCGTATCTAAACATACTCAGGGCATAGCAAGACACACACAAATCCTTTATTGGTTCAAAAAATGAAAACGAATGAAAACGAGTAAATATGGGATAACATATGTACATTAATCTAACAAACTGAGGTTGAAAACCTGGTGTAGGGGTTCACCCAGTTTAGCAGCTTAGGCCTTGGAAGAGTCTTGGGGGGGGGGGGGGGGGATCTGGTCTGGTCCAGCCACCTTCCTTGGGCAAAGCCTCAACGCAGAGGTCACCTGTTCCACAGTGATGGCCGTGTGTGTGGGGGGGGGTGGCATGTTGATCCATTTTGCCGGGGCGTCTGGCCGTTGAGGTGGACGTAGAAGGGGAGGCAGGTGAGGGGGACAGAGGGGGAGGAGACGGCGGCACATGGAATCAGTCAGCTGGGCTGGGGTAACTCTGGAGACAAGGGCATGCAGTGGTGGAGGAGCTGAACCAATTAAAGCTGTTTTCATCAGCTCGCTCCATGTTCCCCTCCACTGTACTGTGGCCCTCTCCATAGCTGGTGTTAGGTTTTTTGGACTTTTATCGCGAAGTCCACCTAGAGCAGTTGTGCGTGTTCAAAACCGGAAGGAGAAACAAGAAACAAGTAGTCTCATTTAACGAATGTATTTGCCCTGATACAATAATTTTAGCAGATCTGGGTTCACCGTCCCTAACATAGAATCTAATGCGGTCTGAACCGTGACAAGGGGCAGGAACAACACATTCCGGAGAAACAAAGAATTTATAGTGGATGTAACAAGACACCGTCTTAAGGACGGACCGTTATACAGCAATTCTTATTCATTGTAGCATTCTCCGGTTGGACAATCCATAGGAACTTCTGATCTCAGGTCAGTTGGCCAGCCCACACGGTGTCCTCTTCTAATTGGTTGGCTCTCTGCCTAATCTGCATCTTCAAACAAAGAACCGATCAGGTTACACAGCTGGCGTCCACGACAAGCGGGGAACGCCCATCACAGTATGTTTGGTTACGTCATTATAAAGTAAAGCATAACATTGAAATAAAGTGAACATAAAACCTGTGAATATATTATATCTTCCTTCATTCCCTCTCTTGACCTATTGAAAATAGGTCACAAAAATAAAGTGCAGTACACTATATCTGCAGTGCAGTGCAGATAGTGTAAATACAGTGTCAAAATTCACATTATGTGGTATAAAAATATATGTGTAGTGCACTTTATTGTGTGTATTATCTTAAAAAATTCAAATAAAAATGTGATGTGTGAGATATAAAAATAGAACATAAGATATAATATAAAATGTAAACACTAAATTGAGGTAAGGCACTTGAGGAAAAGTAACTATATCCCCTGGTTGGATAAACTCACCTTCCTTACTGTCAGGAGTAGGGACAAACAAATATTGACCCTTACCAGTTGAAGCTGTAAACATATTGGTCACCAAACGTGTAAGCAGAGAACGGATACAAGGAATACAACAACAGCCACATAGAGCAAGCATAAGAACTACTGCAGACTATGTTGTCTTGATTATCGTCTTGGTTGAACACCGACTCTACATAAGGGGTGGCAAAAATAGCTTTACATTCCTGTTCCTTCTCTTTTTCAGATCCTGGTAGAACTTAAATGAATATTCACATGTTGCATACGGTGTAGGATTCAAAGTTATCCAAATTCCTTCAGACCTGTAACACAAGAGACACTTCAAAACCTTCATTTTGCACTGTGAGTCAATTCCATCGTGACAGCTAGCTGGAAACACAAAAAATTCTTAAAATGTGTCGACATAGTTCCTGTCTTGGTGAAGCCAGGTATACTCATATTCATCTCTTGAGATTACATAGGGGATTCCCATACTTATAGCCAATTGTTTCAGCACTGATTCATTTGAATGAGGTAGACCATAACGTGCCTTAAATATAACAGTAGTTATATATTTGAATATTTTCAACTTGAGGACTATGTTTTATATATTTAGAATACAAACACGAAACTACTACTATTAATATTGTAACTAAAACTAAAAAAGTAATTGAACTATATAACCGTCGTCTCCCTCTCTTGGACTGAGGGAACCGAAGTCCATCACACAGAGCCATGGGTGCAGGCGGGACGAATCAAGGAGTAATGGAACCACTTCTGTCCTTTTCCCTGCAGTTTGACAGCAGTGTGTGTGCGTGCAGTCACAGCGTAAGGTCCAGTCCAACGAGGAGTGTCCCACTTCCTGGAAAGAACCTTGAGATAAACAAAATCCCAAACTTGGGGGTGAAAAGTGGTTGGATCCACCAAAGAGTCACGTGCCTGTAGAGAGAAACACTGCACAAAAGCATGTAAGGTCTTGTAGTAATCACGATGAGAAATATCTGTAAAAGAAACATCAGAATCACAGATTAAAGTAGATGTAGGACCAGGCATCAATCGACCTGTAAGAAGTTCAAAGGGTGAATGACCTGTAGATTTGTTAACCGACTGCCTAACTGATAACAAAGCTAAAGGTAATGCATCCAACCAATTCAATTTTGTGTCATGACAGATTTTAGCCAATTTTTCTTTTAAAGTCCTGTTCATACGCTCAACCTGACCCTGACTTTGAGGATGATTAACACAACCAAAACGATGGTCTACACCCAACATCTTTTCCACAACCTGCAAAGCCTTATTGTGAAAGTGTGTGCCGTTATCGGAGCGAACACGAGAAGGAAACCCATGTTTTGGTATGTAGTCATTAATGAGAGCCTTAATGACCACCGCGGAGTCCCCACGACCCGCAGGGTAAGCTTCAACCATTTGGAGAAAGAATCCACAAGAACTTCACCATGTTCCAAAAAAGAACCAGGAACATGAGAATTGTCAAGTGTCACAACAGCGGCAGCAGCATGTAACTTACCAGTATTGTCACGCCAACAACAGCCATCTGTAAATTTCCATATACTATCTGAAATAATAGTACTGGATAAATCTGGACGAAGTTTACATGAACGTGCAACTTCCAGAATGATATTCTCTGCCATATTGATACCTGAATGAGAATAAGTGATGTGTGGTGCTGTCAAAACCTTAACAAGGCGTGTTTGACGCAAAGAAGACATAGTGAAAGCCGAAGATATAACAAAAGCAGAGACCGAGTGTTCGGTCAAAACTGTTAGAGGATGGCCCATAACCAAATGAGCAGTTTTATCAATGACACGGGCTAGACCAGCAGCATGCTGCGTACACATCGGTTGGCGAATTTCAATGCCGTCCAACATGACACTAACATACATCAAAACTGATCTGCCACCATCCGATTTCTGAAAGACAACCATGTGCCATGCCATCGGCACAAGAAACATCCAAATAAAAAATCTTAGAATAGTCTGGAGACTCCAAAGCCTGAGCCGAGGCTAAGTCTCTCACCAAAGTAGTAAAGGAAAGATCTGCATCAGGAGTCCATATCAGAGATGCAGAAAGATTCCGAATCCCTTGGTCCTTCGCCAACTGACGAAGGGCAGCAGTTTTCACAAGATAGTCAGGAATGTATTGTCTGCTGTAACCACAAAGACCTAGAAAAGAAAGCATTTCCTTCACCGTAGTGGGTCTTTTGTGTTTCAAGATAGAAGAGCGGTGGTTTAATGACATAGAAAGACCACAAGCTGACAGCCATCTGCCAAGAAAAGACACAGTAGCTCTGCAACATTGTAGTTTCTTCCTGGAGACCTTAAAGCCAAGCTCAAACAACTTGAGAAGCAAAAGCCGTGTTGCTTCAAGACAAATGGTATCTGTTTTCGCAGCAATAAGAAGGTCATCAACATATTGCACAAGTTTGCAACCGTCTGGAAGTCGTAATGTCGATAACATGTGTAATAAAGCCTGATTGAAAATACCTGGACTGTTTTTTAGGCCTTGTGGAAGTCGAGTGTATTGCAGTTTGCAGTGTCTGTAGTTGAAAGCAAAATACTGTCTTGAGTCAGGATGTAATGGTAAACAGAAAAATGCATTAGCCAAATCAATTACTGTAAACCACTTCAAGTCAGGTCCCAGGGTAGTCAAACAGCGATGTGGATCTGGTACAGGTAGAACAGGTGTAATTGTAATGTCATTTATAGGTCTCAAGTCATGTGCCATTCTCCAATCTATGCCATTAGCCTTTTGTACCGGTCTTAACGGGGTATTATATGGAGAAGTCGATAGCTCCAAAACCCCAGCATCCCATAACCCTGCAATCGTATCCTCCATACCTTGGTCAGCCGCAGGTGGCCAAGGATACTGAGGGCGATAAATAGGTGTGTCATGTTGTAATTCAATGTGTACAAGTTGGAAATTTTCACAAAGCCCTACATTGAAGGTTGAAGAAGACCAGACCCCTTCTGGTATGGATTGCAACATTTCCTGTGCGTTCGGGTGATCTGTTAATTCTCGCCCATGATCTCGTGAGATAACATGATGTTCCAAAGAAGACAAATCAGATGTTTGACCAACATGTATCCTATATGAACCTGTAGAAGGTGAATAATCAACCATAGGAATATCTGTGGACCGCCAATCAGTGGTGTCAGTTAACCGTCTGACCATGGGGCCGAGCTCCCTCGCCTCATGGCCTGGACTCAAGGCTAAAGATATGTGTGGTGAAGCCTTAGGGGCCATCTTGTACCAGGATAACTGTGTGTCATCCAAAACATAATTGGCAGCGACACCTTCAGGTCCCACAAAGATCAGAGACGAGGAAAGATTCCATCGGGAACCTTCAATTGACCTGAATTCCTTAGCATAAACCTCATCCCCTTGTCTATCATAGTACAAAGTACTATGTAAAGGATCAATTGGTGGGTTATAGTCTCGAATGGACGCAATCTATGGTTTCCACAACATGTAGGCAGAGAAGACACCCTGTCCAGAAGTATCCTCAGGAAGCAACGCACACCAATAAATGTCCGCGTGGTCAGGTGGGGTCTCAGCTTGTACCAGCCATAGTCCATCTTGTCCACAAAACATTTGATGATTGCATTCGAATTCCGTGCCATTCGGAAATCGAACCGTCACGCCCAACGGACCACATAAAATAGTGGCACCTGTTTTCAGCAAAATGTCTCTTCCCAGTAGATTTACAGGAGTTTGGGGCGAATGAATGTATGAATGTTCAAACCGATATACAGCAATCTCTGTTACCAGTGGTTTGGTAAAGGGCAGGTGTTGAGGTTTTCGCGAGAATCCAGTCAGCGAAGCAGATTTTGAAGACGATGATGACTTTGGAAGTGACAAGCTCAGGGTTGAAAAAGTAGCACCTGAATCAGCCAACATGGAAACGTCTTGTTCTGCCACTTTAGCCGAAAGTAATGGCTCTGCCAATGCACCATTACTCAAAGGTCCCGGGCACCCCTATTCCTGCATTGCGTCCCAGTCATAGTCCGAAGTGTAAAATTGACCGGATCCACCTACATCTCTCATCTGTCATGGTCGTTGTGGAGCCTGTCCTCTGGATGGCGCCATACTACGACCAAAAGATGGACCAGCACGACCACGAGACTGGAACAGACGTCTTGCACTTTGACCCCACTGTTGTTGGTTTTGCATTAGATTGTGTGGGCACAGTTGAGCCCAATGCCCCTCCTGACCACAAATGAAGCATGCATTACTCCTTTGGATTCCTGGCAGGTATCTATAACGCCCCATGTCGGGTCCCCCGAAACCACGACCACCTCGACCTCCTCCACGCATTGGTCCTTGCCAAAACTGGCCATCTTCAACCTCTCAGTATTTGATATTGTTTTCTTTTCCTTGTTCCTTTTTCTTTGTGTTGACCTCTTCACGTGCCTTTGTCAACTGTAGCTTCAAAAGTTGAGCTTCCATTTCCTTCAAATCAGTATTTGTTTTAGATATGGAGTCATTGTAAAGTCTAAGATGATGTGAAAGTAAATGTTTAAGTCTCTGTTCATCACTAATCATTACATCAGGATCTCTTTTTAAGGCCTGTTTTGGTTCGTCTGGTAATCCAGCCAATAAAGCTGTCCTGAAATGGGGACCTGGCCGGGTTTCGCCCAGTTGCCATGATCCACTGATGCATAGAGTTAGCATAGAACTCTAATGGCTCCGTACCAGGTTTATACGGAAACACTGTTGGAACATCTGCTATCTGTGGAGGAAAATATGTTTTTATGACTCTAAAAATAAGTCTAGCATGGTTGTGTAATGGTGTCTCTGGGGGTAGTTCTGCAATGTGTGCCTGTTCCTCTATAATCCTAGTTTCGACTAGTGTACAACTAGAAGCAATAGCCTTTTTTATGTCGCCAATCGTGTGCCTTTAAACAAGCTCACGAATGCTGCAACCCACTATGTCCCTCCTTGTGCTAATTTTGGCAATTTCTCAATCATAAGCGCTGTATCTGCCAAAGAAAATGGCTTGTAATTATCTCCTCCAGGTGTAGCTACTAATGGCATTTGGTGTAATGACAGTTGTTTATATTCTTCATCTTCAGAGTCAGAATGTGAAAGCTGTATTTTAACCTGTCGGCGTGTAGTCATCGAATGTGTCCGAGCAGTCGTTTTTTTAGGTCTTGTTGGTATTTTACATGAAGCAGAAGCTCCATCAACTTCATCCTCTTCTTCTTGTTCAGAAGCCGATGTGCCTGATTCTCCTTCCATTGCAGCCTCCCATAAATCATCCTTGCGTCCCTTGCTTGTACTCTTCTTCTTACCTGCATGTTCTTCTGGTGTAGATTGCAACGTCGGTTTGGCTGCTAGAATACTGCGCCATTCTTCCCAAGATTCCTGTACTTGTTTTTGTACTTCATCCATGCGTGCCTTTTGTTCCTGTAACATAACAGCGATATCTGGATTGGTTTGTCCTGAAACAGATGTATATGAACCCTGTTGCTGTTGTTGTGGCATTGGAGAGATAGCTGACGTCGATGAAGATGCAAGTGTCTTATCAATTGGAGCACTAGGAGGTGTCATCGTACCTGCCTCCATCAGGCAGTCTCACTGCCTGCTGGGCCTTCCTCATCCCCTCCTTATTCCCACTCCTGAACTCCTGCTTCTTCCTGTTCAGGACAGCCTTAACCTCCTTGGTTACCCAGGGTTTGTTGCTGGGGTAACACCTTGACTGTCCTGACAGGGACCACTGTGTCCACACAGAAGTTCATATAGTCTGTTGAACACTGGGCCACCCCATCGACGTCCTCCCCATGTGAGCTCACGATGGCATCCCAGTTAGTGGTCAGGAAGCAGTTCCTCAGCGTCTCCTCTGCTACCGGGGACCATCTCCGGACCTACCATGTTGTTGCTGGCAGCCGTTTCACCAGCGGGATGTAGGTGAGCTGTAGGTACACTAGGTTATGGTCTGATTTACCTAGTGGGCGGTTGGCGGTGTATGGCTCCTTGGCATTTATGTAGAACAGATCGATGGTCCTGTACTTCCATGTGGGGCAGTTCACACACTGGGGCATTGTGGGGAGAGATGAGTCCGGGATGACGTGGTTGAAGGCCCCTGTGATGACAACCGCCTATGGGTCCGAAGAGCAGAGGTGATCACACAGATGGTCTCTAGTGCTGCCTCCAGGTCCGCACGTGGGGGAAGTAGACGACGAGAACAATGACGCATGAAAATTCATGTGCCAGGTAGTAGGGCCTGATGCTAACAGCTGTTAGCTCGAGATGCCAGTTGCACAGCATTTTCACGGTTACATGTCGTGGATGACACCATGTGTTGTTAGTATATATTATCAGACCACTTCCCCTCTTCTTACTGGCGGTGTTTGTCCGCTCGCACCGAGGAAAAGCCGGTCAGACCGATTGGATACGAAGTCAGTCAGCTACATCTTTTGTTGGACGGCGAGTTTACATTCCCCACGATGACCGAGGGAACGGAGGGTCTGACCTGCCGGCAGCTAATGGCTCTAGCCATTAGCCTAGCCTGCTTTTTACTTCCATGGCTCCCTCTGTACCTCTGCTGGGGATGAGATCGCGAACCCCAGGCTCTCCTCTAACCTTCAGGAACAGCCTTTCTTCTTTGCAGTACATAAACACAGTACTGTCCATCGTGATGACAGAAAATTAAAGATTTAGACAAGACGAAAAAAACGATAAAAAAAGATGGCAAACTAGACAGCAGACACAAACCTGCGGCCGGTTTGTGCATGCGCAGATATTAGCAAGCAAGCGTATGTTGGCGAGTGGTCGGGATAGCCAGCTGGTGAGAGCTAGCCAGTAGCCTAGCCCGGATGCCTCCGCGCTTGCCCCTGTTCTGCTTTTGCGTGTTCCGCCTGTGGCGCTTCCGTTGCGGGCTGGGTGCAGGAGTGGGAGTCGGTGGTTGAGCAGGCCACACTTGTGTAGCACTTCTGCGTCTGCTGGGTTTAAGTCCAAAAAGGTTCTGCACATGTCAAGCGGAAACTCACGGGAGTATGAGCACTTTGGGGCAAGCACACACGACAAAGATGAACAAATACATGGGAAACATTGTGAAATGTCCTTTTCTGTAGACTGTGCAGACATCTGGCCTATCACACCTTTACTGGCAGGTGCTGGGGCTACTTGGGGTGCAGAATCTGGGTCGTCATTCCAGCCTGTGGTCCTTCATACACCGGGAGTCTCCCGATGAAGAAGCACACTTCGCTGGATTTAGTGAGCCTTGGTTGAACCTACTCACATGGCTGGCAATGACCTCCTCCTCCAGATGCTCATACTGGGCAGACAGATTCTCTGGGACAGGAATGGACAACATCTTATTTGTGCATAGCATGGGGTCCACCAAGACTTTGTCGAATGAGGTCCATCACATCAGTTAGAAAACCTGTTCAATAAAACACGAGGATATATCTTTTAGGTTTGATTTTGTTTCTTTAGAAAAATTGTGTTATAAATACATCGTAGTACTTGCTAATTTATTTGTGTGGTTACTTTTTACTGTGTTGTGAGCAATTACCAGTATAATTTCAAAACATGTTAGTTTTAAATATTAAAATATTCTAACAGCCAGGTAGTCTGGAAGTTCACAGAAGATGAAAATTGACAGACGATCATACAAACAGTTTAGGCTGCATCTCTTAATGGAGTAAGTCCTGCCTAATGTATTGCAAAGCATTCCAATAAAGGAAAAAACAACGTTCTTTTGAGGCGTTCCAGTTTAATCCTTCGGTTTGCACCAAAGAAGTCTGATTGTGAGGACTGTTTTCCCACATCCTTCAGTTCTGTTGGTCAAAACCCTTAGTAAGAGTTTGAAAGGCATAGTCCCTAGAAACAATACAAAACACAACAAATATGTATCGCCAATAGACCATAGATGTGGGAATGTGTGTGAAAAGTAGTTTCTGTCGTATGGCGCCACGTTATGTCTGGAGTGTCCATCTCTCGTCCATGGTCCGCTGGGATAGACTCCAGCAATGCCCACAACCCGGGAAGAGGAAGACGAAAAAGCGAATTTAAATTACATTCTTTGCGATGATTTTCTATACACATTACTCTGTGTCCGTGGTGCACTGGCGTTATGCCCGGAGTTTGCCCCGCGTCACACCCTGTGCCTGCTGGGATAGGCTCCAGCTCTCTGACTTGCTGCTGCAGATACTGAGGAAGAAAAGTAATGAATCGCTAGGTGTAGTTGTCTTTTAGACAAACTGGTCACCAAATGAAGATTATGTAGTAGCTATTGGTACAATACCTTCTTTAAGCCATTTAGTAGTGTCTTGTGTCTGGTGATCCTCTTGTAGGCACTTGGGGTGCATGTCCTGCACGTGGTTGAGGATTGAAGCCCATTTAGCATGTCTTTCTGGCCTGGTGGATGACATTGATGCATGTTTATGCTTCTCGTCCACTTTAGTGTTTGACAGTCTTTGATCATTGTATTTACTATCAACATTAAGTATTGCCAAGAAATAAAATTAGTAAGAACAGTCAACTGCAGCATTTCGTAATCTGGCACATAGCTTTAAAATGCTACAGAAGGACAAATTTTCTAACCTGTCGCTCATGGAATGGGCAATACAAAGAGCTTTGTATGTGTTCCTGAAAGTGCACAACGTGGATGCACATGATAATGGGGGACAAAGTGCCACACACCGTAATACTGGGTGATATGTTTCTCCCTGAGAAACATCTGAATTTGAGGATGACTGTCCATGACAAGATAGTCAAGGTTAATGCAATTGTCTTCCAGCAATGCCAGACTTTCTCCATGTGGTAACTCCCACCACCATTGCTCTGCCACAATTACAAATGATCATTTGTGGAAAGCACCAAATCACACGAACAGACATTTCAAAGCGCTTTTACAGGCAGGACCTGTCCAGCAGCAGGGTTTCTATGTGATAATTGTAATCAATGATGGGTTGGAGCAGAAGCTCTCACTATTGCGCTTCCATCTTTATTCTTACACTGCCTGGTCTGTAAGCTGCTTTTAAAGAGGAGTATGGGTGACCTTAAAATGTACTTTAATATCCAATTTTTTGGTTTGTAAGAAATCTGGGCCCTTATAAACTGGTGTCCAAGTTAATTGATGTTAATTTCAAATGAGTTTGATGGATGGATCAAAGGAGTTTAGAATATTGAAACTTTTTTCAAATTCTTCCCTAGATCCTGTCCAGATGCCCCATATATCGTCAAGATATCTGAGGTAGTGTAGGGGCTTTTTATCCAAGTGTTTAAAAACATCCTCCTCCCAGTTGGCCATGAAGATATTTGCGTAAGCCGGTGCAAATTTCTTCCTAATTGCTGTTCCTTTGTGTTTGAAGAATATTATTTACAGATTAAAGTTGTTTCTTGTGACGTTAATTTCCAGTAGCTGGAGTAGCTCCATCGGGATGACCTTCTTGAGGGTATTTTTGGAGGAATTTAACGGTGGCTGTCCCAGTGACTGTATCTATGTTGGTGTATACACCATGTACATCCACAGAAAAGGTTGTTGACAGGGAAACAACTAGACGTTCCCCCAGATGCAAAGTGATATGTGTCTTTGACATAGGCCGGGTGTCGGCTATGGTCCAGGAATTGTGCTGTGCGATAGTGTCTGACTGCTCAAGCGAGACATGTCTCCCTGGTGGTACTTGGAAGGGCACTGTCCACTTCTGTGGATCCTTATGGATCTTGGGTAGTATGTAAAACCTTTCACAAGGACAGGGATCCCCCAACAGATACTTCTTTTGTCTGGCATTGATTGTTCCTAGGTCTTGCAATTTGTTTAGGATATCTCTGACAATTGGTATTGTGTCCTGGTAAATTGGCCCCTCTAATTTGCACTAGTATATGGTGTTGTTCAGGGACTGCATCGGGGATCAGCTCTGAGCCCCTTCTTGATGTGAGCCCTCTCTTCAGGAAGTCCTTCTGGGCCTTTGTCAGTTTGACTTCCTTTGCCAGCACTAGGACATTTCTAGAGGTCGAGAAATTGGGTTGTGTATCCCCCTGTCTGGTAGACTTTATTGGGGGAACAAGAGTTTAACCTGGGCCCAGTGTGTCAGCATGTCCTTTGCTGTTGTCCCGGTCCAGTGTATGTTATCTGTTTCAGTGTGAAACGGCGTTGTCTAGCTGGGGGAGGTATGGTATATTTGTGGAGATGGAATTGTTGAGGGATTGTTACAGGTCTTTCCCAGTCTGTGGCAGTTGCTTGGAAACGTTTATCAAGGGTACCCAGGTGTGGGTCTTTGGCTGCCTTAACTGCCGCGAGCATCTGCTTGACTGGAGTGAGTTTGGTCTTCTGTGTTGTTATTCAGGCCAAAGGCCAAGATGACTTTCTCCACCTCTGTCGTTACTGATGCCCTCTTGACCAAATGCTGGGCGTGCTTGAAATTGGCCCCTGGGTAGCTCTCTATCTGAATTTCAGGGTGATGAAACTGGGGAATCCTGCCCAGGTTTGAGTCACCCATGATGAGCCATTTAGAGCTGACCTTTAAATCTCAAAACGCCATTATCCTAAATGTATTGGCATGGGTGTGCACCGATGTATTCAGGGAGGATGGTCCTGTGGGGTTAGTGGTTGGGATTAGTGAAGTAGGGTTGAGGTTGGGTTACATCTGGTACAGTTTGGCATGTACCAGATAATCTCGCAGATTTTTTTGTATACCATGAGATGAAATCATCATATGGTTTGGCAAAATTCCTTTATCTTCAATAAATTCCTTAAAATTCGCCTTGCAACTTCTATTGTGGATTGTGGCCATGGTGGAATATTCCGAAATAAAAAATGTTTTTGTTAGGTCTTTTTTCCCACTGAAAAATGTTGAGGCATTGTTTTAGGAAGGGCCTTGAGTATTACCTGGCCCGTAGAGCCTTAATAGTGTTTTTGTTGCCTCAAAAAAAAATTTTTTGTGTGTGCAGATCCTGTGGAATCTGGCCAATTATCCTTTAACAATTCCGGCAAAAGTGTGCCTGGGATGTAAGCCATTTTTAAAAAGGAGTGTGTGGGTGTGACCTTATTGTACTTCAATATCCAATTTTTTTGGTTTGTGAGAAATTTGGACCCTTAAATGTGTCTAGGAAGTTTAATCCATCAAACTCGTTTGAAATCAGTCAATTAAGTTTAGAACGTTGAAAACATGGTCAAATTCCGTTCTAGATCCTGTCCAGATGCCTCATATCAATATCTGAGGTAGTGCAGGGGCTTTTCCTAATGTTTAAAAACCTTCCAGTTGTACGTGAAGATATTTGCATAAGGTGGGGCAAATTTCATTGCTGTCCCTCTAATTTGTAGGTAATATTATCCCAAGAGTCATTTCTGGTGAGTAACTGGAGCAGCTCTGTATTGGGGCGACCCTCTTGAGGTCGCCCCAATCTCTGTAATGTTGGTGAAAGAGACCACTGGACTTGATCATCTTTTATTGCTGCATTTATGTCCTCTCCTCTTGTGTGTGTTTTCATAGTGGTGTTACACTCAGCAAAGACCTCCTTATCTTTGTGAGGGAACCTGACACACACACATTACAGCTCATCAATGTCCACAGATGTGCATGGTGCTCTCTGAATAGCTGCATCAAGCTGTTAATATTTCTGATTTTCTGGTTGCTGTTGATGCTGACATTGGGAGTTTTTCCACACATCTCATTCTGTTTTCCTTCAAGCAAAATGTCAACAGCTTTTAAGCACTTCTTCACAACTGTCCCATCACTAAAAGATGTTTTATGTTGCTCCAAAATCCACCATGCCTTTTGTAAACATCCATTTGCATTTTTCTGTCATTTTGCCCTCAGCTCGGACTTCAGGAGATAACTTGAAGCGCCACTATGAAACAACGCACAGAATTTTAGCGAACAGTTATTTGATTAGTGCTACATGTTCAGACTATGAGGTAAAATGGTTTTGAACTCTGACGGAGGAATAAACATACATTTCATCCACTCATTGTTAACCAGTGCTTTTCCTCATTAACCTCCCTTCGTTTGGAGCTATGCTGTCTTCCCTGTCTGTCTCCCTCTATGCTCCTGTAGCGTTAAACTCATAATGGTAGCAGCAGCGAGCTGTCTCACTTCCAGGTGTGCTGACAGTTCAGCCAATCAGATCATTTGTTTACCTGCTCTGAGTTTTGCTACTACCGTGTTAACTGGAGTAGCAGCGCCTGCCGTCTGTAGCCATGACCGTCAATAAAAATGTGCCAAGAAAAGCTACTCATGAATTTATCATGGCGTGGTCACGGGTCCGGACAGAACCATGACGAGGTCCGCCATTTGGTGACCCCTGGTATATAGGGTCGTTTGAGTTGTCTTTTGGCCTTCAATACATACTGGTCTGGTCCCATAATGACCAGAGCTGCCTTTTTATCAGCTGGTTTTGACAATGTTTTTCCATTTTGGCTAACTCTAATGAAGCATCTTTCTGCGGTAGAGCGGGTTGTCCAATGTTCCAAGATCGGTTGTTCGATGCCTGCTCCCGCCCAGCCACCTGAAGAGAGCTGACAGTGGGAGGTGTCTGCTCACCTCCTGAGCACTGTCGAGGCGCCCTTGAGCAAGGTGCCATCCATTTACATGTTGCAAATTTGGGGCGCACCAAGGAGCTGTCCGCCACTACCTAACGCTGCATGCATACAGGCCCCCTTTTGTGTGTTACAGGGGCCTGTACATACTAACGTGTGTGTTTAAAAACTAGTGTGCGCTTAATTTCAGGGATTAGTCAAGTATGCAAATTCTTTAATTTAGGTTGGGCTTTTCTTTAATCCTTAAAAAATCCCAATCCTTGTCAAACATTTGGGATGTCCAGTGGTAGGTCATGGAAAGGACTCCAGGAGGATGGGCTAATAAACGGCAAAGGTCTTCTGTATGGGGCATTTTTAAAGAAGTCTAATCGTTTAATTAGCCCCAAGACTGGGATGACTATGAGCCCTCTGTTCAGTAAGTCCGACAGGGCCTTTGTAAGTTTGAATTTGTCGTGTAGTTTCTCAGTTATCCAAAGCTGTTTACATCAATCCACTGGACTTTAAGGAAGTTCTTGAAGACATTTTGTCTCATCCAGGAGACTTCCTCAGTTCTGAAGGTGGCTGGTCTTGTCGCAGTTTACCGACCCTATGGGGTGTGGTCAGTGCTATTCACATTCCAACGACCGTCGTTGAAACCAATCTGGTTCCTCAATGATTGATGATGGATGTGTCAAAGGGGGGTCGTTGAAATACGAATTTCACCTTTGTATACTAATGACCCTCATTAGTATGATACACGTCACCTGGATTAATCTACTGAGACAATCATTTTGGGAGTTTCAGAAGGACATGATTGCAAATGGGTGAAAATTGCAGACCACCCCCCCGATCAGAGATGGCTTCTTTCACTCCTCTCTCAAACCATCTGTCTTCCCTGTCCGAGATCTGAACATCGGTATCCTGAAATGAGTGTCTCTCTTCCTTGAGAAGGAAGACTGCTCAGTCCTGTCCTGGTGTTGGCTCTGTGTTCATTTCCCCCATGTAGACATCTGAGCATTCCTCGTTGCATTTTACTGCATACACCAGATTGCTCTTCTGACTGTGGTGTGGGGGTCTTTTTGGTGGACCAGTCTTTGTCGGAGGGTGTTGCCCAGCTTAAAACACAGTAACCTTGTGCTTATTGAAGATCATCCTCAGCTTTTCAGACACTCCAGACACATATGGGATCGCTATACAATGAAGCTTGCTCTCCTCTTCCATCCTCACTGGGTTGTTCTTTTACCTGGTCTTTGGTACTGGTTGGTAGCTTATGAGCCCCGTTTAGGAGGGTCCTGATGATACCAAGGTTGTGCTCCAGCGGGTGGTGACAGTCAAAAAGCAGGTACTTATCCATGTGTGTTGGTTCCTTATATACCCCAAGATACAGACTTGTCATCTTTTATGCAGGCCTTGCAATCCAAAATGGGCAAGCTGTTGTCATTTACATCCTCTGGTGAACTTGATGTTGCTGTCCACCAAGTTGATGTGTTCAGTGAAAGGTCGCACCTTGTGGATTTTGATCTTGACCCATGTGTTGTCCACACAACCAGTGGCTTGGTGTAGTTTCGTGGAATGAGGTAAGGGCCTTGTTCCACCTCTTCATGTACAAATTGGCCATGATAGACACCGGTGAGCCCAAGGCACATCTGTTTCTGCCTCTATCTACCTATTTCACAGTACAGTTTCTTCTTTTCCTTTCGGCCTTTCCCTTCAGGGGTCGCCACAGCGAATCAACCGCCTCCATCTAACCCTGTCCTTTGCATCCTCTTCTCTCACACCAACTACCTTCATGTCCTCTTTCACTACATCCATATACCTCCTCTTTGGTCTTCCTCTAGGCCTCCTGCCTGGCAGTTCAAAACTCGGCATCCTTCTACCAATATATTCACTATCTCTCCTCTGGACATGTCCAAACCATCTCAGTCTGGCCTCTCTGACTTTTTCTCCAAAACCTCTAACATGTGCTGTCCCTCTGATGTACTCATTCCTGATCCTATCCTTCCTGGTCACTCCCAGAGAGAACCTCAGCATCTTCATCTCTGCTACCTCCAGCTCTGCCTCCTGTCTTTTCCTCAGTGACACTGTCTCTAGACCAAACAACATCGCTGGTCTCACCACAGTTTTGTACACCTTTCCTTTCATTTTAGCTGAAACTCTTCTATCACACATCACACCTGACACTTTTCTCCACCCATTCCATCCTGCCTGCACACGTTTCTTCACCTCTTTTCCACACTCTCCGTTGCTCTGGACTGTTGACCCTAAGTACTTAAAATCCTCCCTTCTTGATCTCTTCTCCCTGTAACCTCACTCTTCCACTTGGGTCCCTCTCATTCACACACATGTACTCATCATCATAGTCCATGGAGATTCCTGTCTAACCTCATCTGTCAGCCTGTCCATCACCATAGCGAACAAGAAGGGGCTCAGAGCTGATCCCTGATGCAGTCCCACCTCCACCTTGAACTCCTCTGTCACCCCTACAGCACACCTCACCACTGTCTTACAGTCCTCATACATGTCCTGCACCGCTCTAACATACTTCTCTGCCACTCCAGACTTCCTCATACAATACCACAGTTCCTCTCTGGGCACCCTGTCATAAGCTTTCTCCAGATCTACAAAAACACAATGCAGCTCCGTCTGGCCTTCTCTGTACTTCTCTATCAACATCCTCAAAGCAAATACTGCATCTGTAGTACTTTTTTTTGGCATGAAACCATACTGCTGCTCACAAATGTTCACTTCTGCCCTTAGTCTAGCTTCCACTACTCTTTCCCTTCATTGTATGGCTCATCAGCTTTATTCCTCTGTAGTTGCCACAACTCTGCACATCTCCCTTGTTCTTAAAAATGGGCACCAGCACACTTCTCCTCCACTCCTCAGGCATCTTCTCACTATCTAAGATCCTGTTGAACAACCCAGTCAGAAACTCTACTGCCACCTCTCCTAGACACTTCCAAACCTCTACAGGTATATCATCAGGACCGACTGCCTTTCCACTCTTCATCCTCTTCAGTGCTCTCCTCACTTCATCCTGGCTAATCTTTGCTACATCCTGGTCCACAACAGTCACCTCTTCTAGTCTTTGTTCTCTCTCATTTTCCACGTTCATCAACTCTTCAAAGTACTCTTTCCATCTTCCCATCACATTACTGGCACCTGTCAATAGACTTCCATCCCTATCCTTAATCACCCTAACCTGCTGCACGTCCTTCCCATCCCTGTTTCTCTGTCTTGCCAGCCTGTATAGATCAGTCTCTCCCTCCTTACTGTCCAACCAAGCATACAAGTCATCATAAGCTTCTTGTTTGGCCTTTGCTACCTCTACCTTCACCTTGCGCTGTATCTCCCTGTACTCCTGTCTACTCTCCTCAGTCCTCTCAGTGTCCCACTTCTTCTTAGCTAACCTCTTTCTTTGTATACACTCCTGTACCTCCTCATTCCACCACCAAGTCTCCTTATCTACTTTCCTTCCAGATGACACACCAAATACTCTCCTACCTGTCTCCCTGATCACATTAGCTGTAGTTGTCCAGTCATCTGGAAGCACCTCCTGACCACCCAGAGCCTGTCTTAACTCCTTCTTAAAGGTCATGCAATACCCTTCCTTTTTTATCTTCCACCATTTTGTCCTCTGCTCTGCCTTTGCCCTCTTCATCTTCCTCACCACCAGAGTCATCCTACACACCACCATCCTATGCTGTTTGGCTACACTCTCGCCTACCACTACTTTGCAGTCACTGATCTCCTTCAGGTTACATCGTCTACACAAGATGTAGTCTACCTGTGTGCTCCTACCACCACTCTTATAGGTCACCCTATGTTCCTGCCTCTTCTGGAAGAAAGTATTCACTACAGCCATTTCCATCCTTTTTGCAAAGTCAACAACCATCTGTCCTTCTGCGTTCCTCTCCTGGATACCAAACCTGCCCATCACTTCCTCATCACCTCTGTTACCTGCACCAACATGTCCATTGAAGTCTGCGCCAATGACAACTCTCTCACTTCTAGGTATGCTCTGCGTCACTTCATCAAAGTCCAACCAGAATTTCTCCTTCTCCTCCAGCTCACAGTACAGTTTATACTTTAATAATCCCAAAGGAAATTCAGGGTGACATCTGCTCACAAAAGATACAAATAAATACACATAACAGTGACTGACACAGATATAAGACGTTACATAATTAACATAATGACATAATTACAAAAGAAAAACTTCACATACAAAGGAAGCATAGGAACCTGAAAATACAATAAAAGAAGCATAAGATGTAGAGATGCATAAGATGTCAAATCAGAACATGTGGATGAACCGAACTGTACAATTACACTAGGGACTCCCACAAAGTATCCCCAGTGCGTCCCAGGCCCCCTAGTCTATCCCCTCTCGGCCGACCTTGAAGACCCTGCGGCTTCTGCTTTGACTCCCCTCCTTCTGAGAGTGGTTGTGCCCCCTGATGTCACGAGGAACAAAGGAGGTCCTGAATCTCAGTGGAGGAGCTTGGTGACAGCAGTCTGACACTGAAAGAGCTCCTCTGCTGGGCGAAGGTGGTGTGCAGAGGGTGGGTGGTGTTACCCAGGATCGACCTAAACTTGGACATTGTACAGACTGTCCTAGAGAGGAGGACTGAGTCCAAATCCGGACCGATCACAGAACCAGCCCTCCGGATGAGCCTGTCTAGGTGCTCGGTGTCTCGTTTCCTGGCATCACCACCCCAACACACAATGGCGTACGACAGCACACTTTTACCAGTCCATTGTGTTCAGTCTAAGTAGATCAGAGCTGCTGTTGAAGGAGGCCAGCCTCCTGAGGAAGTACATCACTCTGACCTTTCTTCTATACACGGTTCATGTTGTGCGACCAGTCCACTTTGCTGTCTAGCTGCAGCCCCAGGTATTTAGAAGTCCCCACTACCTCCACCTCCTTACCCCTGATGACCACTGGCTGTGGGGAGGGGGGTGCCCGCCAGAAATCCAGCACCATCTCCTTGGTTTTGGAGATGTTTAGCTGAAGCTCATTTCACTGACACAACCCCACAAAGTCCCTCACCACTCTCCTGTACTCCCTCTCATCACCCTCCCTGGTACATGCCACGATTGCAGTGTCGTCTGAGAACATGTGGCACGTTACCGAGTTGTGCTGGAAGTCCATCGTGTAGAGGGTGAAGGGGAGAGTACGGTTCCCTGCGGATCCCCTGTGCTGCTGGTCACCACTGATGACTGACATTTCCCCATACGGACGTACTGTGGTCTGTCTGTTAGCTAGTCCGTGATCCAGCTCACGAAATGGGGGTCCACGGCCATGGATGAGTTTCTCCTGCAGGAGCCGGGATTGTGTTGAAGGCGCTCGAAGTCAAAGAAGAGCACCCTCACTGCATTGTCAACCCCAACCTGGGGCCGGTAGGCAAACTGGAGAAGGGTCCATTGCGCCCTGCACCCGGGGACGCATGAGCTCCAGGACCAGTCACTCTAGGGTCTTCATCACATGCAAGGTGAGAGCAACTGGTCGATAATCATTGAGCTCTGTGGGGCATCTCCGCTTGGGCACAGGGACAATGCAGGATGTCTTCCATAGGGAAGATGGGACCCTCCCCAGCCAGACTGAGGTCGAATACCTGGTGTAGGGGTTCACCCAGTTCGGCAGCACAGGCCTTGAGGAGTCTTGGAGGGACCTGGTCTGGTCCAGCCACCTTCCTTGGGCAAAGCCTCAACGTCACCCGTTGCACAGTGATGGATGGTGTGTGGGGGTGGCACGTTGATCTCTTTGGCTGGGGGGTCTGGCAGTTGAGGTGGGGTGAAAGGTCTGGGTTTGGCCCGGGGCAGATATGAAAGGGGGGGAGGAGGAGGCATGTGGAATGAGTCAGCTGGGCGGGGATAACTCGGGGGACAAGGGCATGGAGTGGCGGGGGAGCTGAACAGATTAAAAAAAGCTGAGTTCATCAGCTCGCTCCATGTTCACCTCCACTGTACTGTGGCCATAGCCGGTGATGGCCCTCATGCTACTCCATGCTACTCTCACCACCTGCTAGGCCTCCCTCATCTCATTCTCATCCCCACTCCTTCATGTTCAGGACAGCCTTCACCTCCTTGGTTACCCAGGGTTTGTTGCTGGGGTAACACCTTGACTGTCCTGACAGGGACCACTACGTCCACACACAAGTTCATATAATGAAACACTGGGCCGCCCCGTCGACGTCCTCCCCATGTGAGCCCACGATGACATCCCAGTTGGTGGTCTGGAAGCAGCCCCTCATCGTCTCCTCCGTTTCCAGGGATCACCTCCTGACCTGCCGTGTTGTTTCTGGTAGCAGTTTCACCAGCGGGATGTAGGTGGGTTGAGGTACACTAGGTTATGGTCTGATTGCCCTATTGGGGGGGGGAAGGGGTGGCGGTGTATGCCTCCTTGGCATTTGTGTAGAACAGATCGATGGTTCTTCCGTGTGGGGCAGTTCACACACTGGGACATTGTGGGGAGAGATGGGTCCAGGGTGACGTGATTGAAGTCCCCCGTGATGATGACAAACTCCTCCGGGTGCCGGGTGCCGGGGCCGGCTTCCCTATTCACATGTGAATAGGGAAGTAAGTTGTTTTAAATGTTTGGTTTAATCGCATAAAGTTATCCATTTGTCATGATTCAGATCGTGCCTCTCGCTGCATGAGAATTAAGGGATGATAGACTGATGATTTATTCAGTCTTGATGGTAGGAACTTGTTCAGACAGGATAAGCTCTTGAGATGTCAGTATCACTGTCCAGTGTGGAAATGTTTGCATTTGAAGTTGTCATTGTGCCATTTGGGGTTTGTCACTAACCCCAACAGGTCACTAACCCTAACCCATCTGGGATTGCAGGGGGCTGAGAAACCAGGTGGTGAACACCTGTGTTGTATAATCTAAATCTGTTCTTGGGATGGGCTTGAATTAAGCATAATGCACCAAATACTGTAACGGTTGTCAGAGCATCAGTCTTAAAATGCTCTGCTTTAAATTAGACATGATTCATCACGATTGCCAGACTCGAACTCAGACCCTCTTCATGTGGTAACTCCCACCAACCTCATTGCTCTGCCACAATTATAAATGATCATTTGTGTGAAGCACTAAATCACACCAACAGACATTTGGAAGCGCTTTTACAGACAGGATGTGTCCAGCAAGTGTTTCTATGTGCTAATTGTAATCAATGATGGGTTGGAGCAGGCGGGTCATTCTCACGAAATCTTGGTTTCAAAGATTTCAAGAGTGGAATTTTTAAAAATATCTGCAACAAATTTCTTAAGGCATCAATAACAAAGTCTGAAGTATTTATAATTGTTAATTGAAAAATATTTTCTAACATACTTTCCAAAACATCAATACCATAAACAAAGCCAATTATTTTTCAAAATTTTAAAAGTTGATTTTTAACAGTCATGCACAACTACTTGAAATTATGCTATAATTACATTTTTTAAATTTGTACTTTTATTTGATTTTGACCTTTTTGTCTCATTACCGCAACACCTTTTACAATCTACAACATAATAGTTTTTATATTTTATTGAAAAGTGACATTTTCAAAATGATTTGGATAACTTTAAAGAAGTTAACATATCGTGCACATGCATTTAAAAACAAGCTATTTGTTTTCTATTCATTAAAATAATGCTAAATGCACACCTGTTGCGGTAATGATAGATGCATTTCGGAAATGAGGTTGCTTGTTTCGGTAATAAGTATATTAAGATGATTGGTCAGAAATATTTTACCATTTCAATGTAGAAAATAATCATTTAATAAATTTTATTAGATACAAAAATATAACACTGTCAACACTGTCACCACTGACTTCACAGTAAAGGGTTCTATACATGTTCTGAGTGCTTTCCCAGATCTCAGGTAACACACAGAAGAGCTGAGCTGATGATGTGGCAGTACCTGTACTCGGCACTGGGACAAGGTGAACCAACGTGGCCGTGGCATCATGCTGCAGACACGCTGAGATTAATGCAAGATACAGAGCTCCAGTATGGGGAGTAACCAGTTGCTCCAAAATGAGCTTCTTTTATTTCCCTGATGTATCTGCAAGCGTTGTTCTTGCTGTAGTCCACGTGAACGATTACCGTATTGGCCCGAATATAAGATGACCCTGATTATAAGACGACCCCCTCTTTTTCAAGACTCAAGTTTGAAAAAAGACTTTTTGAACACCAAATTAAATTTTTATACAGAAAATAATTACAGTACATCTGAAACAAATTATTATAACGATATATTCGATCACATTGCAATTGATTGACAACTCTGCCTCCTTTATCACCATCATCTTGAAGTTTGAATCATAACTTCTCCTCAGCTGCCGGTTAACCTGGCCGGAGATCGGCCAGGTTAACCGGCAGCTGAGGTTATTGACGTTTCAATAACCTCAAGCTGATCTCTTCTTTGTTTTCAGGCCAAAGTTTGCGTGGGATTTGTCAGCATGTGTTTCTCTATCAGAGATTCATCTCTGACCAATCCCAAAAGGCTTGAGTTTGAGGAACTGGAATGGCTGTACCTTGGATTTTCGGACAAAAATCTTTTATGAGGATTGGCTTTAGTCCGTCAAGGTTCTCCTCCAGAATGTTGGTCCCTTTTTCCAAATTCCTCCTGATTTCCAGTTTAACACAGTGGACACATAATCTCTGAAGGAAACTGCTTACAAAAGTGCTCATAAGTCTCCTCTGGCTGCTACTGATGCCACTTTTCTCTGCCTTTCATGTTGATGGACATATTAAAAAAAAAACTCAAGACTGCAGATACAAGTGACCATCTCTTTTGTCCTTTCCGGAAGTCTCTCTTCTGGGGAGTGTAATTTTGGCCTCAGTTTTAGTATTTTCCTGTCTCTTCTTGTCTTTCTATTTTCTTGATTTCTTGAAGTAGATGTTTTAGAAGATAAAGTTTGGAAATGGTTACCTGGGTCCTGCCTGGAGTTTCCTCCTCAATGAGGGAGTTTTCCCCTGCCTCTGTCGCTTATGTTTGTTCTGGATGGTTCTGTTGGGGTTCTGTTATAAAAGCCCTTTGAAATATCTGTTGATGTAATTAAGCGCTTTGTAAATAAGTCAATTGATTGATCCAGTATTTTCTGCACTATAAGGTGCACTGGACTATAAGGCACATATTCAATGAATGGACTATTTCAAAACTTTTTTCAAATATAAGGCGCACTGGAGATAAAGTCAGAGGCCAGACTGAGATGGTTAATATATTGGTAGGAGGCTGACTTTTGAACTGCCAGGCAGGAGGCCTAGAGGAAGACCAAAGAGGAGGTTTATGGATGTAATCAAAGAGGACATGAAGGTAGTTGGTGTGAGAGAAGAGGATACAGAAGACAGGGTTAGATGGAGGCAACTGATTCACTGTGGAGACCAAAGGAGAAGAAGAGGACTATAAGGCGCACATTCAATGAATGGCCTATTTCAAAACGTTTTCCATATATATGACGCACTGGATTATAAGGCGCACCTTCAATAAATGGCTTATTTTGGAACTGCTTTCACCAGAATAGGGCGCACCGCATAATAAGACGCATAGAATAGAAACTACTGTAGTGGCTGTAGATTGAGCTGCACTACAGGGATTGCATTCATGACTCGGCTCTTGAAATTTGAGAAAAGGCTGCAAAGTCACTCCTAGCCAAAGGTGCCTGGTAAACTACAATTGATTCGCAAATGTGATTGACACCTGAAACAGCATGGAACTGTGTGTGTGGAGGGGTGGCAGCTTAGACTTCTGTATTGTGTGTGGGATGCTCATCAGATAGGCAACAGTGTGGGGGTTGAGGTTACAGCTGAGAGCTGAGAACTCATGTGAGAAATCATCTTCAATGAATGGCCTATTCTCACTTTTTTTCACATATAAGGCGCACTAGATTATAAGGCACACTGTCGGTTTTTGAGAAAATTAAAGGCATTTAGGTACGCCATATAGTGCGAAAAATACTGTACATGTTGAGGCTGGTCTCTTGCGGAGCTTCTGAATTATTGCATTGGCTTCCTCATCGTCCTTGCTCACTGGAGTAATATCCAGTACAGCTTTTAGCTGTCTCTTTGTTGTATTACTCTATTGAGTTTTCCCGCCAGTTTTTTTCTTGCGTTGTTTTTTGTCAGTTGTTTTAAGTGGGCCATTTTGCTTTCGTTTTTGACATCTGGAAATGGAACGGAAGCATGACATGAAACGAGTGTCTCACAACATGGAGCAAATCTGGGATTACATCGGACCTACAAAATATAAGATTAAGATTGACAAGGTGTGTGTCTGTCCTCGCACTGTAAAATATTGATTTCCTATAGACATATGAGAGAATTCATACTGTACATTATATGTAATGGCCTAAAAGTCATGACCACAACAGAAGCTCTCTCCACCGCAACTGGCCTTCAAGTGTTGCGGTAGGAGAGAAATGTGTTGGAGGATGAGGAACATAAGCTCTTAAGAGAGAAGCCATGATGACTAAGTAAATTCTTACTTCATGCACATAAATAGGCATTAATATCATCTAATTAAAAATGTTTTTTATGAAAATTAATTTTTTAAACTAAAGAAAAAATGCTGTTTCGGTAATAAGCACAACTGTCGTGTAAGCAGTCTGGCAGGAGAAAATATAACTTGAAAGGAAAAAATATCTTACCTGGTAGGGCAGTGCTTTCAAGATGGCTATGTGTTGCTTTATACAAAATATTACTTAAAATAAAGTTCCTTTGACATGTGTAAACAGTCCTTCAACTATGTTGCGGATGAGAATGTGGCTCACGGACATTTAATTTCTCCTATGTCTTCAACATAATATGAATATTTAATAATTTGTTTTTCAGTCACTTAAAATCATCTACAGCATCCATGAATTTTGTTCAGCTTGTTTGTTATTTTCAGTTTTTAAATACATTCAAAGTACAAACAGACCTGGACGCATTGCGGTAATGAGAATTTTGGCAGAAAACACAATAAAATGTAAATATTAATTTTTATCAAATCAGTTGTTCCAGGTAGGTCATTATCAGCTTTATTATTATATTTTGTTCAGTGACTAACTTGCATATTTTATAACTGAAATTGTGGCCGCAATGGTAATTCACTAATTTCATGAGAATGACCCAGGAGCTCTCACTAACCAGCTTCCATGTTTATCCTTCCTCCTGACCACCTCCCCAGAAACTTCTGAATGGATGGTGGACCATACAACACCACAGGTGTCAGTCTGTCCGTCCACTTGACGAGGACCAGGAATTCCTCCCTGATCTACCGCATTGAACCCCTGACAGTTGAGGGAGTTGTCCCTCTGGGTCGGGCACTAGGATCTGAATCACAATGGGTTATTGTCAGGTACAGTAAAGTTTACCACACAGGGAACTTCACGCTGTATCCGGTGAATTAAAAGGTGGCAAGAAGCAATATGGAATTAAAATACATAAAAAAAACTTAACATTGTGAATGGTTGTAACAAATGTAAATTGTAGACTACAATATGTAACTAAATGGCAGTAACATCAACCAAAAACCCGGAAAATAAGCAAACAGGAACTCGAGCAGCTGAGATGTAAATAAATTGGAGCCAACACAATACTTTGCAGTTGCAACTGGTGTGTTTTGGATATTGCAAGACAAAACAAGTAAGACTGCCAAACTGAGAATGTCCCATGATTTAGGGGAATGGATGTTGTCAAAATTAACCAAACTCAACTAGGCAGGTAACTAAACCCTTTCACCATCAGCTCGTAAAATGTGGAGCCCTTAACTATAAATAAAGACTAAACCCTATTCAAACTCAAATTCATACTTGTACGGTGAAAGAGCCATCTCCGTTTAAAGGAACAGTCTAGGACAACTTATTCTCACTAACGGAGGCTAATGGGAGTACGTCTGGAGTTTAACCCTTCATAATAATAATAATAATAGCTACCATAAACATGAAGCAAAATCACACCAAGACTTGATATCAGTGTCAAATACATTATTTACATACCCACACCAACCCTATGTGAAAAAAATACAATATAAATACAAACACCCGGGGTTTTATATTAATTAGTCTTGGTTTGAGTGCACTCTTTAGTTCCTTTACTAAAGTTACTTTAGCAAGCTTGCATTAGTTCAATCGTTGGCGCGATTTATAGTTTGATTTCTGACACGGAGGTACCATATGAGCTCACTCAGCATCCTACCGCAAAGAAATCCTCTTCTGGTTTCTCCTTGAAACCAGCACAGCATCCATGAACCTGGAGAAGCAGTGGCCTCCCTCATCACGTACGACTACGACGTCCACTGAAGCCCTTGACTCCGACATCCGTTCGGTTCAAGGAATGTCAAGAATCCGTATCTCCCACGATGGCGGCGGCTAAGCTAACCCAGCTGACACATTTCGGCAGACTCCAGACACGCTCCATCACTAACTCAGTCATGTTAAAAGCGTGTTGTCTGGTGAACCGTTAATAGTCCAAACAAAAGTTTATCCACGTTTGGGTCAGTCTCCACACTAAATGCTCCACGCTTTCGTTGTCACTACACTCACTGTCATCACACTTGCTCACTCCACTCACTCGTACACCTGCACCTCAATGCCGGCTTTATGCCTTCCTACTTCCTGTCACACGCAGGTGAACTGGAAGTTAATTTGGACAGATCAATACAGTTTTACACAGGAGGAGGTTTATGGATGTAGTGAAAGAGGACATGAAGGTAGTTGGTGTGAGAGAAGAGGATGCAGAAGACGGGGTTAGATGGAGGACACTGATTCGCTGTGGCGACCCCTGAAGGGAAAAGCCCAAAGAAGAAGAATATAGTTTTACACAACTTAAACTGTTAATATTTCATTGCTGGTTAAATACTTGTTTAAAGCGCATATTTTAACCTCTATCTTAATTTTAATGTAACCATGACAACTGCATAGTAATCAGGCATTCTAAATGACAGGAAAAATAAAATAACTGATGTTTATGTAATAACCTGATAAATAAGAAAATAAAAACCCTGCCTAACTACACTAACGAGACAGTCAGATAAGTCTAAAAACACCAGTTAGGTGGCTGTTGTCTTTTTGGTCAAAGGGCACTAAGGGTGGCATGTAGAGGCCTCGGTCCATGGCCTAGGGGTAGCTAGACAAACAGAACATACAAATAACAAAGAATAAATTAAAATGGCAGTGACTCACCACAGAGAACATGAAACATGGAGATAGAGTAGTGATGTGAAGCTCCGAAGCGTGTGTCGAGTAGAAGTCCACTTTATTGTCCCTCTTGGGGAAATTATCTTACTCTATACTACACTTGCATGTGGTTACATATGGGTTGGTCATGCATACACACATGGTTGAATACAGGCCTCTGAACACAACACACTAGGGGCCAGTAGGCATGCAATTAGTAACATCACACAAAAGCAGTAGGGGGATGCAGAGAGATGGGTCGCGCCCCAGACGAGTAGCTTGTAGGGGGGATGGCGCCTTGCTCAGGGGCACCTCGGCTCACACTCCGAGGGATGTCCTGGCGGGAGCGGGACTCAAGCCACCGATGGCTGGGTGATCTGTCTTCAAGACATCTGCTCCAACGCTGAGCCACTGTCGCCCCCAGTAGGGGAGGGGCGTTCCTTCGAAGCACGTATCGAGGCTTGCTTCATCTAAGGGAGGCGCTGAAATGGATGATGTCTGGGCAGTGAGGATTGGGGCGTGACGTTCCTTTTCGAGGCTCCCATCATGGGAATGCCTCCCTACACGGCTGATTCGGCTACGTGGCTGAATCAGCCGCGAAGCTGCTGACCATGTGACTGATTCGGCTTGTTACACATGCATTAACACCAATACAAAGCGATCACACTCCATTCCGAATGTGGTTGTTTGGTGGAGAGTTGTGGTTAGCTAGTGTGGAGAAAGTGCGGAATTTGGATAGTCACATATTGGAGAGAGGTATAGTGTGGAGAAAATCAGGAAATGGCACCTGCCACAGTGGAGAAATTGTTTAACCCTCCCGTTGTCGTTGGGTCAAAATGACCCGCCACTGTTAAAAACCAAAAAAGAAAATTCCAGGAAAATAGAGTTGAAATCAAGGTCAGAGTTATTTACACACCTCAGAATGTTAGTTGTGTCTCAGATCAATCAGTAGCAGAAGTAAACAGGAGAAATCGGGTCTTCTCGCAGATTGGTGTGCCTTTGCTACTGTCTTGCTCATGTTTACTACTAATTGATCTGAGACTGCGAGAACACCTATCTTGTCTTGTTTATGTCTGATCAGAGGCAGAGCTCTTTTTGGTGGATTTCAAGGTGTTACAAAAGGTGCTGCAGATGACAGAACCCCGAAATCTCTGACGCCGTGAGTGTGTGTTATGAGGCTCTAGAGCTGATTTTTTCTGATGTCCAGCAAGACAACTCTGATTCGGAAGAGGAAGTTGAGGATGTATCAGAAGATGGGGAGGAATATAACCCAGAGCATGATGAATCATCTTCAGATGAAGAAAACCCTGAAGCTGAAAGACTTTCCTTTCAAAAAATGGCAAAACATGGTCCTCAGCAGCATATTACACCGCGGGCATGCAGAACAAAACAAAGATGACCCCAGGACCCACAAAACATGCCGTTTCTCATGCCTATGACATTGTCTCTACATTCTATCCGTTTTGCTGGTGTGACATAGAAAAAATCTGGAGGGTTTTTGCAAATATGGAGACAGCTGGAAAAAGATGGATGAGACTGACCTGCAGGCCTACTTAGGGCTACTAATCTTAGCTGATGTATACAGGTCCCGAGGTGAGGCTGCAGCTAGTCTGAGTGGCATTGTGGCTCAGAAAATTGACCTTCCACTCTCTGCATGCCAAATTCTTTCACACCTACTCAAGACTGCTACGATTTGATAACCGTGAGTCAAGACCAGCAAGACGTGTGACAACTTACAGCCATAAGAGGTCTGGGACAAGTGGGTGGAGCGGCTGCTCTACCTCTACAATCCAGGGCCTGATGTAACAGTGGATTAGCAACTTGTTCCATTTAGAGCTAAACTATTTTCTATTTGTAATAAAAGTGATTTTCACTATTGATTTCTGTTTTCTGTGACACTGATACTCATCACTGATGCTGATGTCCTTTCCGGCAGTAAATGCCCAGCAAGCCAACCAAATATGGGATCAAGTCATGGGTGGCTTGCGATGCCAAATCAAGCTATGCTTGGAAAATGCAAGTATGTACCGGAAAGCCGACCAGTGGATGCGAGTTGTGCTTGATGTGACCCCTCAGTCCCTCTGTCACAATGTGACAATTTTTTTACCTCTTCTTAGGAACTTGGACAGCAGCTCCTGAAGAGGAAGATCACCATGGTTGGTGAGCCTGAGCTCCCACCTGCACCGCTTGCATCAAAGGAGAGAGAGGTCTTATCAAAGTTCGTTTTCACGCCCATGACCACTGTAGTTTCTTACCTCCCAAAGAAAAACAAGAATGTAGTTCTTATGAGCACACTGCACAAAGACAGTGACATTAGTGATCGTGAGGACAGGAAGCCAGTCATCATTCGAGACTGTCCACACCTTTGTTGCGGTTCTAATCTAGATAAGGTGATTGGAACATACAGCTGCAGGAGGATGACTGGCCCCTGGCCATCTTCCACATCATTGATGTTTCCTCCTACAATGCCTTTGATCTGGAGAGAGATCAACCCAACCTGGATATCTCATAAGAACAAGAGGAGGGTGTTCCTGGAGCAGCTAGGAAAGGCACTTGTAACTCCACTCATTGAGAAAAGGAAGCATGTCCCCTGCACAGAAGCCTCAGCAGCAGTTGTGAAAGCTATTCAGAGTGCAGGAGCTCCTGATAAACCTGAGGCTCCAGCTACCACAGCCACTTCCCCAGCTAGGGCAAGTAAGAGATGTCAGTTCTGCCCTCAAAAGAAGGACTGTAAAACACATTTATTACACCTGCAGCACACAGTATATCTGCAAAGGCTGTGCACTTGCATACTGCACTACATGTGCTAATTAGTTGAATGGGTTATGTTATTTTTCATATTTTCTTAAATTGCTCACTGGAGGAAAAAAAAAAAAACTTTAGTCATTGGAATGAATAAAAATGCATCCAAAACTCCTTTTCATACTTTTTTCCTTCAGCCATAGAAATACAGGTGAAGAGGGAGAACTATATCACACATATTGCAGTGAAGGACAAGTTGTTTCTTCAAGCAATATGAAATTTGGTGTTTAAAATTCAATTAAGCTGCTTATATTGGGGGTTTAGTGAAGACGGGTCATTTTCCCGTTTTCCTGAAGAGGTGAGCCGTAGGGGGTGGCTGTAACATGGGGGTGGCGGTGAGCTGATTGTTGTAAAAGGGGAGAGGGCTGCAGCATGGAGGACTAGGCTGGAGGAGGGATGGATGCCTGATCAAATCTGAAGAATTCACTCAGGTTATCTGCCCACATCTGGTCCCCAGTGACCTGATGGTCGGGTCCTTCATGGCCTCAGATGGTCTTCAGGCCTCTCCACACCTCGCTGACGTTCTGCTGCAGCTGGTCCTCCATCTTTCTCCTGTAGATGTTCTTCCTCTCTGATTTTCCTCCTCAGTTCCCTCTGTACAGCCTTCAGCTCCTCCTTGTTCCCCAACTTTAAGGCTCTTGCAGAGAAGAAAAGGGCCTTTATGTCAGGGGTGATCCATGGTTGGTTGTTGGGATAACACCATACAGTCCTGGTGGGTATGGTGTTATCACAGAAGTTGCTGAAAATACCTACAAAGAGAAATCAGATGTTGGTGCTACAGGTGATGTCCTGAAAATGACAAACATTTCCAGCAGAAAAAAAAAAATTCACAAAGTTTTGCTGACAACTTCTCTACATCAGTTCCATTGGTGCAGCACTTGAATCTACAACATAGGCACAGTCCAAATGAATAAGGTGAAGAACTGCCAACTGATGAAAGAGAAGGTCCTGAAGACAAAGGGAAGAGGGTCTCTGGATTTCAGAGTAAACCAGGAACACAACATTATTGTGAGATGTTATGAGATGATAGTGGACTTCAGGAAAGACCCTCCTGCCCTCCCCCCATCATCTGTGACACTCCAGTGACCCCCGTGGAGTCCTTCCGCTTCCTGGGCACCACCATCACCCGGGAGCAGAACATCAGCTCCTTCACCAAGAAGCCTCAGCAGAGGATGCATTTCTTGCGGCAGCTGAAGAAGTCTCACCTCCCTGCGAAGTTGCTGGTCAACTTCTACACTGCCACCGTTCAGTCCAGTCCATTCTCACATCCTCCATGTCAGTGTGGTTTGCTGCAGCCACGGCCAGGGACAAGGCCAAGCTGCAGCCTCCCACGTCTCCAGAAACTGTTCAACACAAGGACCCGCAGTCATGCAGCCAGGATTGCCATCCCGGCCACGACCTCTTCCAGACCCTCCCCTCTGGCAAGAGGCTAAGGTCCATCCGGACCAGGACCTGACGCCATAAAACAGCTTCTTCCCCACTGCAGTCAGCCTCATGAACAATGCCCCCCCCCCCCCCCCAGGTAACCATCCGCCCCTCACCAGTCTGCAAAGACAGTATACTGTTTGGTAACTTCTTTTCTTCGCCTGCAAACACCATCCTTGTACAGTATCTCTGTGAAAAGACTCCTGGAAAGGAAGTGATGTCACATAATCAGGAGCAAGATGGCCGCCCTCCTATCACACAGCTGTGAGGTTACTTAGAGGAGCCAGGCTTCTCACTCTGGTCAGATCACCAGCAACTCTACACCAGTCTGTTTGCTCTCAGACTCTCACCATTCTTCAAGCCGTGTGCGTCTATACCAGTGGTCGGCAACCTTTGACACTGAAAGAGCCATTTGAACCCGGTTTCCATGGAGAAGAAAACACTGGGAGCCGCACATACTTTTCCACATCTAAAAACAAAAAAAAAACTTCCCTTCAGGGTTTACCGCAGCATGTTTCTTATGAAATCCACGAAGTACTACAGAGAAAATTAAATTTTATTCATGAACACATTTTGAATTCTTAAAATAATAACAATGAATGTCTTTCAAATAAATTAAAAAGCTAAATTTAAATTGTCCATGTAGCAAACGAAAGCAAAAAATGCCATGAGGCATCATCCTTATCTTCATTTTAAATAAGATGAAGGGATATAACACTGTATATATTGCTTTTTCTTACCTTTACACTTTGTATAAACGACTATAGTGTGGTTTCTTATGAAGTGCTACGGAGAAAATTAAATTTTACCGATGTAATGAACACATTTTGAATTCTTGAAAAAAATAATGTCTGAATGTCTTTCGAATAAATTAAAAAGCTGAATTTAAATTGTCCATGCAGCAAACAAAAAGGAAAAATGCCATGAGCTGTCATCCTTATATCGCCTTGGGCTTTCAAAGTATGCAGCGGAGCCTTGACCTGAATTTATAAAATAAATTGGGGGGAAAATCACTGTATCACTAAACAATGAAAATATTTGCAAAATATCTGCATAAATATTTTTTACCTGGTTAATGAGACCTCTGTGCACAGCTTCTGCAAAATCGGGGCTGTACGGAGTCACTTTCATCTTTACGCAGGACTGTAAGCGGTGTTTGTTTTTAATGCAGTTCATGGTGGAGAATTGCTGCTCACATACATATGTGGATCCGAAGATCGACAGGAGGTGGGTTGTTTTTATTTCTTTGGCTCATAAACAATCAAGCACAGCCTCACAGATGTCCTCCCCCCGTGTCTGGCATTTTAGTGGTATCAGCTCAACCATTTCTTCCTGTGGTCCAGCAGAATTCACATATCGGAAGAACAGCGCTATTTGTTCAATGTCACTTTTGTGTTTGGACTCATCACAGGCGATTGAGTATGCTGCTGCTGAATTGATGTCTTGTGATATTTTCTGCCATTTTTATGGTTCTGTCTTTGACAGTCTTCGTAGAGAGAGGCATTTCTCTGATTTTCTGCACAATTTCGTCTTTGTTTTTAAAGTCCGCAAATAGGTGTTCTGAAATCTTAAGGAATGATTCTTTCATATATTCTCCATCTGTGAACGGTTTCCCATGCCTGCCCATTTCCTGAGTGGCCACAAAGCTTGCATATGTAGTTGACTTTGCAGACTTCACCCACTTCTTGAATTGATTTTTCGTCCGGTCAGCCTTCTTCGTCAGTTCCGAAACAGCTTTTTTCCTCTTCTCCCTCTGGATATTTTTCAGCAAAGGCTCTCTGTGTATTGTTAAAATGTCTAGCGACATTTGACAGTTTACTGTTAGCCAGTTTTTCTCCACAAATTAGGCATACTGGTAGGCCAGTCTCGTCCGAGGTACATGCAAATGAATCTGCCCAGGCATCATTGAATGTTCTATTTTCTTGAGATATTTTTCTTACATTTCTCCATTGGCCTTGCCGGGGTTGAAAGTCGCAACAAATAAACGTCACACTGCGGAAGCCGGTATACCCACCGAAACGCCGTCTATTTTAAATCGACGAAAAAATAGAAAAATTATAATTTATTTTTCAAGCCACTCAGAGCCGCATTATGAGGATGAAAGAGCCGCATGCGGCTCCGGAGCCGCGTGTTGACGACTGCTGGACTCTATACCCAACGTGAGTTGTTTTGATCAGACCTCCATCTTTGTTCTGAGGCACAATGCAGCCAACAAACATATGTTTGCACACTGGACTCTGTGCCACCTGGCCTTTCCCTCCATTTATAGTTTGATTATTTAAAGTTATTTAAGTTGCATTGAATGTTTGATCATTTCCTTCAGTTTACACATTGTGCATTTAAGTATTTATCCTTTGTTTATTGCCTGAATGCATAATGAGTTTATTATTTGGTCGATTGTTCAATAAACCAATTATATTGACGCTTATTCCAATTTGTGAATTCATTGACTTAGTTTATTATTTGAAGTTAATTATGAATTTAATCCTAGATTTGGATATTTCCTTTTCATTGATGATTTATTATTTCTGAAAATGATTTATTTATTATTACCAAATTGAATATTGATTTAAGATCAATTGACTTTATTGAATATGCATTGATTTAATGAATTGGACATAATTATTGATGCAAATGTATTTATTCTTTCTGTACGGCACACCCCCAAATCCTCAGTAAATACACCATTGTGGCTAAACTCAGTTCCGTCTCCGCCTCCTCCAAGGTCAGCTTAATACGTGACCTGCCTGCTCACCTGTCACTTAACCTGAACTATACCAAAGACAATCTTTCAATCTCAACTCAACGTAATGTGAATTGTAAATAGTTTTTCTATTCATATTCACAATTATTCTCTTCCACCTTTCAATGCACCGACACCACGTCAAGTTCCTCGATGGTAATTTTTACTGTACTTGGCAATAAAATTTTCTGATTTCTATGACAACAACGCTGTGAACCTGCTCTCTTGTTGGTATTGAACCACTGGGCAATGTGAAACGTTAGGATCGGAAAGCCAAAACCTACATAATAGTTCCCAGACCAGCCATCGTTGACACGTACAACAGGTTCATGGGAGGCGTTGGTTGACCTTCTTGATATGCCATCTTCACTGTACAAGTTCAGTTTCAGATCCCGAAGATGGTACATCTACATTTGGTGGCACACAGTTACAGTGTCACTAATCAATGCATGGATCCACTACAGAAGAGACCTGGAGAAACTGCAGCACAGGCAGAAACCCCTGCTCCTGCGAATGTTTCAGGCTTCTGTTGGCACCACCCTCACAAGTGCAGGAAAGGTCAAAAAGTGTCCACTGTCCTCACCAGAAGGAAAGCCAACCCCTCCCCAGAAGAGGAAATCCAGAGGTGCCCCCTGATGTGAGCAAGGATGGCCTTGATCATTTCCCAACACGGGAAACCCGACAGATGCAAGCACTGCGTAGGCCACTTTGCCCATGTGTACTGTGAGAAATGCAGAGTGCATCTTTGAACAAGGACAGAAACTGTTTTCAAGCCTACCACCATGCAAAATAAAAAGGTTGTGATCAGCAGAATGAGTAAAAATAACTGAAATGTTATGTCTTCCAGACTTCCACCCTGCCAGTTCCATTGGTGGATTTACTCATTGATGCATTGTAGGCTGCATTGTAGTAACACTGTCTATGTTTGGAATTAAATTTGTTGGATTTGTTTGTGTGTCAATTATTTAATGGTTTGGGCTTTATTTAATTAACAGTCATGTGTCCAGGATTACAACACTTATCGTTCACGAACACTGCCAGACCTCATCCTGTCTGCCTGCACCAGATAAACGGCCATGTCTGGAGTTGTCGTGCTCAGCCACGTCTCCGTGAACACCATGATGCTGCACTCACGGAAGTTCCTCTGATGTCGGGTCACCGCCGCCAGCTCATCCATCTTATTTGGGAGAGATCGTACATTCCCCATGATGGACAGGAGGAGGGGTCTGAATTTCATCCTCCTGGTCCAGCACTGCTGTGGTAGGGAGCGCCAACAGCTGATCTCTACTGTAAACAATAGGGCCCTGATTGCTTACGGGTCCAGACATGGTCGTGACCAATGTCAAAAACAATAAGACCAGTGTGAGTACAGCAAATTTGGTCTCCATGGCACACTAGTTACTTTCTCATTTAAAGTAACAAACATTGCAGGAAGAAAAAGGACATAATCAGTCACCACTAGTGCAGCTGTAGCACCAGTTCACACCACTAACTGCTACTGGAACAGTTCCAGGCTCTAAGGAGTGGGGAGCAATAATAAATACACCAGAGACCATTGTTTGAATAGAAAAGGCCGGCAATTTTTACTGATTAGAACACACACACATAAAACAGTACACAAAACCAAATACCCTGCAGGTTAATAACAAATATTTCACATTTTAGTTTAGTTCACCTAATTTTAATAAAATTAATTTAATTAATTGGGTTGCACCCATTTTAGGATTCCTGCTTTTTCCCCTAAGTTAATTCTTTTACCAGTAAGCAATTACTTCCAAAACTCAAATGAATCAAAGTGGACCACGGTTTAAATCGCATTCCAAACTTAACATATGAAAATAAAAGTGACACTTTCAATTCAAATTTCAAGACCAGCTGTGAAATCAAATGTTCAGTTCAATGAAGTTTCTCATTCAGTCCAAAACAATTCAGTTCCAGTTCAGTTCAACTACTACTCCAATACTCCTACCGCTCTGCAGCAAGTTACGAAGAGGATGGAGTCGAAGGTCCAGGTCTGGCTCGCCATCTTGAATCCTGTCTGATGTGCAAGCCTGCACATGGCAGACCAATCCAAAGCAAAAAACCTGACCTGTATAACAGGCCACAACACAACTCCTTAAATCTCAAATCACACACATTTGTGTGAATTATTTGCGTGACGGAGCATTTCTTTGTCAACAACTTTGTTTTAACATTAGCTCTCCGCCAGAGAAAGATAAAACACGACACTGAAAACAAACACAAAACTCACCCAAACCGATGTGGCCAAGTTCTCATAGAATCACTGCTCTTCCTGTTAATCTTTCAACACTTGTTTCTCAGTCGTCCTCTGCTCTCTCCTTCGGGTCTTTGCCGCAGCGTCACACAGGTGTTGCGCTTTTGTCAACGTTGCTGCCCCTTTAAGGGATTAGTTATTTTCTGTCAAACTTAATATTTAACTTTTAAATTATTAATTAAAAAATACTAAATATCACTCACTCATATACACAGCGTTTGTTCAACTATTATACTGTTTATTATGCTATATAAAAAAAAGGTACTACATTATAACATGTATTCTTATTTATGTCTTAATTTAACATGGGTTACACAGCGCTGTCTTCAAAGATATAGTGGTGGAACGTGTCCGTCTGCCCTGCTTATTGTCCCTGCCTGATGCCAGTTCCCCAAGAGCTTCAATGTCGGAAGCTCTGGCCCCTGGTAGACATCATACTGTTTGATATCAATGTTATAGAAGACAGCCACTGGCCTAGCGCTCTGTTCCTGTGCAGTGTTTGGATATCCAAAGCAGTTTAAAATCAACTGGACTTCAAGAAACTCCTAAAAATGTCTTGCCTCTCATCCCAGAGGCTTCTTCAGCTCTGTTTGGAAGAAACGTTTGGCTGCGTTTCCAGACAAGAAGGCCGCTTCAAGTTTATATAGCGGAGATTCACAGAAAATTTCTCAAAGGGCTTTATAATTTGGACGTTACCCCTGACCTTTTGTATGGCAAGCAATATGGTAGGGGTTGTTACCCACTAGCGGGGCCAAGATGGGAGCAACATGCTTGGCAAAGTTGTATGTGACAGAGCTGATGCTGCTGAGAATGGGTCTGAGTGGGGCTCCTTCTTTATGAATTTTGGGAAGGCCATATATGCATCGGATAGCTTCCCCAGGGTACAGGCAATAGAGCAGGTGGTTTATACTTTCCTCCTTCTGTAGGCAGTCCACAACATTCTTTTTGTAGCTGCTGGTTGGGTCATGCCTCGGTCTCAAAGGTCGTGCTGTCGCTGAGTAGACATAACCTTGCCATGGTAATCTGTTGTGTTCAGGATCACCGTGCATCTTCCTTTGTCTGCTGGAAGGATGGTGATGTTCTGGTCCTTACTCAGCATTGTCACTGCTTTTCATTCCTGGGTGGAGAGGTTGGAAGGGGGGGCCTTAGCTTCAGAAAGGGCTACTGTTACCTTTAGCCTTGGAGCTTCTGCTGCGGAAAGGTTGTTCTTTTTAATGGCTGATTCTGTAGCAGTAAATGAGGTCCAAAACCAGTAGACACTGTTGATTTGAGGACGTGCTTCTCTGGTTGGGTGAGGTCTGATAGATTCCTCACCCATCTGTCCAATGCATTCTGTAGTTGTACTCAGTGGTTTCTGCCTCCAGCCGAGTTCCTCTGGAGGGCGAGTCAAAAGCAGGAATTGGTCCGTGTGTTTCCTGTATACCAACACTCAGACGTCATCTTTTATGCAGACCTCACAATCCAAAAATGGAAAACTTGTCTTTTACGTCCCCTCTGGTGAACTTGATGTTGCTGTCCAGAGTTGATGTGTTTGCTGACAGGTTGCATCTTGTGGATTTTAATCTTGACCCATGTGTTGTCCATTAACCAGTGGCTTAGCGTTTTGCTGAATGGAGGTCAGGGCCCCATGTTCCACTTCTTCCATGTACAGAATGGCTACTAGAGGAGACACTGGTGATCCCATGGCACATTTGTGTTTCCGCCTATAGAAGCTCTCTCTGCACTGGAAATAAATGGTGTTCGGGCAGATCTGGTTTGCTCTGTCACTGAGGGTGTCGTCTTGTGAAAGCAGTTGCCTTACTGCTTCCACCGCCTCCATTGTGGGAACACATATGAAGAGGTAGGTGACATCAGATACCATGGTCTCATCTGCATCTAGTCTCAGTCCTCAACTTTTCCACAAAGTCCATGGAGTTTTGTATATGGTAGGGATTATTCCTCTCTAGCAGGGCCAAGGTGGTGGCAACATGCAACCAGTCAGGGGCTGAGGGGGGTTGGAAATTTGGTTGCCCCTTCCTGCAGGCAGTCTTTGTAGTGGTCCGTCAAAATGAGGGTGGTGTATTCCCAGTTTTTTGCATTCCCCATGAGTTTGTGTTGAGAGAGCAGGTTTGATCATTTGTTAGTAATCCCATCATGTTGGCAACCCTTTTTGGCTCAAGTGTGCCATTGGTGGGGGTCACATTCTGCAAGTGGTGCACCATTTTTATTATATTGTATCATGTGTGGACTAGGGCCTTAAAGGCTGGATCAGTTGGACTGGTCTCAACCGCAGGTTGCTTAGTTGAGCCTCGAACAACCTGGGCATACGTTCTTAGTCGGGGGTGGCTGTAACGGGTTGGTGCGGTCAAGGGAGCTGGCCACAAGTTTGTTTGGGTAAGGTTTTGACCCTGTCGGGGACCAGAATTTCTGGTCCCCTCGGGGGTGCAGGGGGTGCACGGTCCTCCTGACCGCTGTACCCGTGTCACCTCCCAGTATTGTTGGGCAGGGGTTATGGCTGACAGAAAAAAAAGTCTTAACAAATGTTTCTCCACTAGTCATGTAGTTTGGCCACTGATCTCTAGAATCATTGATTAGAAATTCAAGGCTGGAGATTGGCCTGAAATTAGTGCAATCTGTATGCATGGACACACTGACTGGAATAGGACAGACTAGCAGACGTCACCACTGGTCATCCAAATTTGATGTGGAAATGTTCCTTTTCGATACGCTCTTCTGCCATTGTGGGGTTGCTGCAGCCCCAGCCCCAACAGACTGAGCACAATACCAGTGCACCGGAGCCACATTAATTGCAAGAAAACTTGCTCATTGTT
Organism: Antennarius maculatus; assembly: GCA_013358685.1. NCBI lineage: Eukaryota > Metazoa > Chordata > Actinopteri > Lophiiformes > Antennariidae > Antennarius > Antennarius maculatus. The sequence goes on from CM023629.1 coordinate 1,162,796, forward strand.
TTATAAGTTACTAGCCTGTCAGAACCATGCAATGTACTGCTTTTTATGTTTGCTATTTCAGCCCAGCCCCCAAATATTTCCTGTTCATGTGGTCATGAAAAAAATAATTCCTCATTCCTGGCTGACAGTAACCCCATATAGTGACAGTAATTATATTTCACAAAAAAAAAATCAAGTAGAGCAGCAGTGATGGACAGCCATCAGAAACCAAAAAGCTCCAGACCAGAGGAATCAGAAGGCAGATATAGGCTGTGATCTAGAGGCGACCCCACCTTCCTCATCAGTCTTAATTGGGGAGACACCTGCAGAAAATCAGACAAGACCTGGTAGCTTGTGTAATTATGTGATTTCAATCATTTACATGACATCTGTTAATTATTTGGTACACAACTTAAACGTCAAATTCAGTTGCAGAAACAGTCGTTTTAATGGCTTCTCTTGACAAGAAATGAGGGTTTTAGAGATGCACTGTGCAAAGCTTGGAAAGTTCTGACTAAATACGTTAGTATTTTGTCAGTCAATGATAAATATCCTGATAAACATCAGATCTGATACCAGTTTAACGGAACAAAGAGGAAATCCAGCAGCTAATTCTGAGTTTACTTTCCTGCGACAGATTTTTGCAAAAAGATTTTTAAAACATTATTTCAGGCTTCTTTCACCTCGTTGAGAGCAATTAGCGCCTCCTGTGATGTTCTCCTCAGCTGGTGTTGATCAGCCTTGATGGGAGGATATATAAGGAGGTTGGTGTTTCCTGACAGGCTCCAGAGACTCAACACCATCAGTTGGCTTTACGTGGTTCTTTTTGGGGGAAGATGTTGAAATGTACCACAGGTCAAGCTTTATCTGGGAAGAGAAATTTGACAAATTCAGATTCTGCATTGAGGGTGGTGAAATTTAAGTCAATAAAATGAATCTGGGGAAACTTATCTGCTCAGTGAAGCAGTACAGAAGGAAAAAAAATTAGTCACTTCAAGTCAGCTTTGTCAAGTGTACCACATATGCACAACATACAGCACAGATGAAAAGACAGTCCTCTCAGACCCACGGTGAACAGGCAGTGCAACACAAAGGGACGAGGGTTGCAGGGAGGGCAGACTTGATGTGCTGCCTGACTAGCTGCTCAAAGCACTTCTTGAGGAGGGAGTGCTGTTGTCTGCCTCAAAGCGTGCAAGTAAGTCATTAACTGATTAAGCAGAGCGGTGGAACTGTCGCAGGAGTGCGGAAGGGGCTTGTAGTCCGTAAAAGACTGAGTCCCCCGCCACAGGTTCTTGGTGTCTCTGCTGTCAGTGGGTGGCGATCCTCCTGAGGACTGTTTCTTGGCCACTCTGATGCCTCGTGACAGGTTGGCCCTAGCTTTCCTGAGGCTCACCTCGTACCCAGCTCTGAAGGCTGTGTTCTGTGCCCTCAGGAGCCTGTGGACTTCCCCTGTCAGCCATGGCTTCTAGTTGGCTGGAATAGAGATGGTTCTGGTGAGCGTGACATCATCCATGCATTTCCTCATGTATGCAGTGACTGTCTCTGTGTACTCCTGGAGGTCTTTGTCCAGGATGTTTACTCCTCTTATGACAAAATTGATATGTCCATGTAATTCTAGAAATGCACTCTTTAGGTTTGCATGGTTGAAGTCCCCTGCCAGAATGAGGAAGGCATCTGGGTGGGCTGTATGCTGCTGACTGATTGATGGTAGAGATCCTTCTGTGTCTCACTCATGTCGTTGCTGGAGGTGGGAGGGATGTATACAGCTACCAGCAATATGGCAGAAAGGAAAAATACTTTCTCAAAATGGGAAATTCTCTTTACACTCCCCAGTTAGACCTACACACATGTTGTATACAGGCCCCTGAACAAACACAACACACAAGGGGCCTGTAGGCATGCAGTTAGTATGTATATATATATAGGGGGAGGCAGAGTGAAGGGTTACGTTAGGATCGCACCCCAAATGAGCAGCTGTTTAGGGGGAAGTGCCTTGCTTGAGGGTGCCTCGGCAGTGGCTGGGAGGTGAGCTGACACCTCCCACCATCGGCTTACACTCCAGAGGATTTCTCGGCGGGAGCAGGAATCGAGCCGGCGATGGCTGTGTGATGTCTGGTCTTCAAGAAGTCTGCTTTACCTGCTCCCTAGGCAGGTAAAATGGTCTTCCCCTCACCCTCGATGAGCACTCTGTCAGCCCAGTGGCATGTTAGTGAGGCACCAAGACTCAACACTCATCCAGACTCGGATGATGAGCAGGTAGATGCAATCCAGTTTATTATCCAGCGACCGTACGTTGGCGAGTGGTTGGGATAACCGGCCAGTGAGTGCTAGCCACTAGCCTAGCCCAGATGCCTCCACACTTGCCTCTCTTCTGCTTTCACATGTTCTGCCTGTGGCACTTTGACCCCCATTTCTGCATCCAGCCTGCAGTGGGTGGTTGAGCAGGCCTCCGGAGCAGGCTGCACTCGTGTAGCACTTCTGCGTCTGCTGGGTTTAAGTCCGAAAAAGTTCTGCGCATGTCAAGCAGAAACTCACGGGAGTATGAGCGCCTTGAGGCAAGTAGATGTGACTAGGATGGACAAATACACAGAGAACCTTGTGAAATGTGTCCTTTTTCTGTAGACTGTGCACATATCTTGCCTATCGCACCTTTATTGGCTGGTGCTGGGGCTACTCGGGACGCAGAATCCGGGTCATCATTCTAGTCAGTGCGGTTCTTCGCATGCATCAGGAGTGTCCTGATGACTAAGCCCAGTACGCTGGATTTAGACTGAGTCTCGGTTGAACCTGGTCACATAGCTGGCAATGACCTCCTTCTCCGGATGCTCATACTGGGCAGACAGATTCTCTGGGACGGGAATGGCCAACATCTCATTTGTGTATGGTATGGGGTCCACCAAGACTTTGTCAAATATGAGGTCCATCACGTCAGCACATCCTGGCACTTGCTACTAATTTATTGGCATGTTTAGCCGCTGCAAAACTGAGGACTCTGAATAGTCTGGTGCTAAATGACTAAACTGTGAGACTTGTCTAAGCTCACAAACAGGCCACAGATATTGAAAATTGACAAGTGACGATCCAATGATGATCCGAAACAAAGCTCTTCCCCCAAGACTCTTCTTCTTTTCCTTTCGGCTTTTCCCTTCAGGGGTCGCCACAGCGAATCAGTGTCCTCCATCTAACCCCGTCCTTTGCATCCTCTTCTCTCACACCAACTACCTTCATGTCCTCTTTCACTACATCCATAAACCTCCTCTTTGGTCTTCCTCTAGGCCTCCTGCCTGGCAGTTCAAAACTCGGCATCCTTCTACCAATATATTCACTATCTCTCCTCTGGACATGTCCAAACCATCTCAGTCTGGCCTCTCTGACTTTATCTCCAAAACCTCTAACATGTGCTGTCCCTCTGATGTACTCATTCCTGATCCTATCCTTCCTGGTCACTCCCAGAGAGAACCTCAGCATCTTCATCTCTGCTACCTCCAGCTCTGCCTCCTGTCTTTTCCTCAGTGACACTGTCTCTAGACCAAACAACATCGCTGGTCTCACCACAGTTTTGTACACCTTTCCTTTCATTTTAGCTGAAACTCTATCACACATCACACCTGACACTTTTCTCCACCCGTTCCATCCTGCCTGGACACGTTTCTTCACCTCTTTTCCACACTCTCCATTGCTCTGGACTGTTGACCCTAAGTACTTCAAATCCTCCACCTTCTTGATCTCTTCTCCCTGTAACCTCACTCTTCCACTTTGGTCCCTCTCATTCACACACATGTACTCTGTCTTACTGCGGCTAACCTTCATCCCTCTCCTTTCCAGGACAAACCTCCACCTCTCTAGCTTCTCCTCCACCTCTTCCCTACTCTCACTGCAGATCACAATGTCATCTGCAAACATCATAGTCCATGGAGATTCCTGTCTAACCTCGTCTGTCAGCCTGTCCATCACCATAGCGAACAAGAAGGGGCTCAGAGCTGATCCCTGATGCAGTCCCACCTCCACCTTGAACTCCTCTGTCACACCTACAGCACACCTCACCACTGTCTTACAGACCTCATACATGTCCTGCACCGCTCTAACATACTTCTCTGCCACTCCAGACTTCCTCATACAATACCACAGTTCCTCTCTGGGCACCCTGTCATAAGCTTTCTCCAGACCTACAAAAACACAATGGAGCTCCGTCTGGCCTTCTCTGTACTTCTCTATCAACATCCTCAAAGCAAATACTGCATCTGTAGTACTCTTTTTTTTTTGGCATGAAACCATACTGCTGCTCACAAATGCTCACTTCTGCCCTTAGTCTAGCTTCCACTACTCTTTCCCATAACTTCATTGTATGGCTCATCAGCTTTATTCCTCTGTAGTTGCCACAACTCTGCACATCTCCCTTGTTCTTAAAAATGGGCACCAGCACACTTCTCCTCCACTCCTCAGGCATCTTCTCACCATCTAAGATCCTGTTGAACAACCCAGTCAGAAACTCTACTGCCACCTCTCCTAGACACTTCCAAACCTCTACAGGTATATCATCAGGACCGACTGCCTTTCCACTCTTCATCCTCTTCAGTGCTCTCCTCACTTCATCCTGGCTAATCTTTGCTACATCCTGGTCCACAACAGTCACCTCTTCTAGTCTTTGTTCTCTCTCATTTTCCACGTTCATCAACTCTTCAAAGTACTCTTTCCATCTTCCCATCACACTGCTGGCACCTGTCAATAGACTTCCATCCCTATCCTTAATCACCCTAACCTGCTGCAAGTCCTTCCCATCTCTCTCTCTCTGTCTTGCCAGCCTGTATAGATTAGTCTCTCCCTCCTTACTGTCCAACCGAGCATACAAGTCATCATAAGCTTCTTGTTTGGCCTTTGCTACCTCTACCTTCACCTTACGCTGCGTCTCCCTGTACGCCTGTCTACTCTCCTCAGTCCTCTCAGTGTCCCACTTCTTCTTAGCTAACCTCTTTCTCTGTATACACTCCTGTACCTCCCCATTCCACCACCAAGTCTCCTTATCTACTTTCCTTCCAGATGACACACCAAATACTCTCCTACCTGTCTCCCTGATCACATTAGCTGTAGTTGTCCAGTCATCTGGAAGCACCTCCTGACCACCCAGAGCCTGTCTTAACTCCTTCCTAAAGGTCATGCAATACCCTTCCTTTTTTATCTTCCACCATTTCGTCCTCTGCTCTGCCTTTGCCCTCTTCATCTTCCTCACCACCAGAGTCATCCTACACACCACCATCCTATGCTGTTTGGCTACACTCTCGCCTACCACTACTTTACAGTCGCTGATCTCCTTCAGGTTACATCGTCTACACAAGATGTAGTCTACCTGTGTGCTCCTACCACCACTCTTATAGGTCACACTATGTTCCTGCCTCTTCTGGAAGAAAGTATTCACTACAGCCATTTCCATCCTTTTTGCAAAGTCAACTACCATCTGTCCTTCTGCGTTCCTCTCCTGGATACCAAACCTGCCCATCGCTTCCTCATCACCTCTGTTACCTGCACCAACATGTCCATTGAAGTCTGCACCAATCACAACTCTCTCACTTCTAGGTATGCTCTGCATCACTTCATCAAAGTCCAACCAGAATTTCTCCTTCTCCTCCAGCTCACATCCTACCTGTGGAGCATACCCACTAACAACATTGACCATCACACCTTCTATTTCTAGCTTCAGACTCATCACTCTGACACTCTTTTTTCCTCCAGGACATTCCTCACAAACTCCTCCTTCAAGATAACTCCTACTCCATTTCTCTTCCCATCTACACCATGATAGAACAACTTGAACCCTGCTCCTAAACTTCTAGCTTTGCTACCTTTCCACCTGGTCTCCTGGACACACAGTATGTCTACCTTCCTCCTCTGCATCATGTCGACCAACTCTCTACCTTTTCCTGTCATAGTTCCAACATTCAACGTCCCTACTCTTAGTCCTATACCCTTTGCGCTCCTCTTCTCTTTCTTCGTGCGAACGCACTTTCCTCCTCTCCTTCTTCGACCAACAGTAATCCAATTTCCACCGACGCCCTGTAGGTCAACAGCGCCGATGGCGGTCGTTGTTAACCCGGGCCTCGACCGATCCGGTATGGAAGTCATAGGTTTGATTCGCATATTTGATTTGGCAAATGTTTTACGCCGGATGCCCTTCCTGACGCAACCCTCTGTATTTATCCGGGCTTGGGACCGGCACAATAAGACACTGGCTTGTGCCCTCTTGCGGCTACATTCCCTCTTGCGGCTACATTATCTTCCCCCAAGACTAACCTTTTATTAAGAGAATAAAATCAAGAACACCAACAGACCCATCAGGTCTCAGGCCAGGATGACTGCAATCAAGGAGCCAACTGAGGCCAGAGCACTCACACAAGGGATAAAAATGTAAAATAGGAAGGCTGTGCAAAAATTATCACAACACACACAAACTAAGGGGAGTGGAGAGCTGAAGCGAGGGACCCCGACCACCGATAGCTCCACCGTTTGAACAGTCCCACTGTCACCGGCCCCGCAGCACCCGTTCAAAGGAAAGGACAATTAAAAACATGTTAAAAGTTAGCAGGAATGCTGCCACAGTAGAGTATATTGTATTGTAGGCTTGCATTTACCCTCCCCTCCCCCAAGACAAGGACTACAAAAGAGCACAATAACCTAACAAAGAAAATGAAACAAAACGGCAGTGGTAATCTGTCTATAATGAAAGAAAGCAGGTTAAATGAATAATGCTTCTGCCAGAAACTAATTCATACACAAAAATTGGCTTTTTACCTCCTCCGGAATAACCCTTTCCAGGAATCCACCTGTGTGCGCGGGAGGGAAACCACTGAACAAAATCTAGTGTGACTAAAATCTAAGAACATACAAAGTACAGTGTACATTAACATGATGAAAGACAACTTACAGCAGTATGTGCAGCAATCAACTCCTGACCCAGAAAGGAAGCACGGTAACGGCTTATATCAATTCCTGATTGGTGGGAGGAGCTGACTGCTACCAAACTCTGGTGGCTCAGGAGGGACATTCTCTGCTGGTCACGTATTTTACATGTATGGTTACTTTTTACTTAATTTCAACATGTTAGTGTTGCAATTATTTCAAACAATGTTGGCTGTCTTGTGAGGTTTGACTCTGCATTTTCCCTTCAAAGCCTTTGGAAAGTGGACCTTGGCTTGTGGTCTCTGCATTTTCAATGAAGTACATCGCAGCCAGGTAGTCCGGAAGTTCACAGAAGATAAAAAAATTAACATAACACAGGTTAGGCTGCATCCAGACCCGGATCTCTTAATGGAGTAACTCCTGCTTAAAGTACCTGCAAAGCATACCAATAAAGGGGAAAACGACATTCTTTGGTGCAAACCAAAGGATTAAACTGGAAAGCCTCAAGTCTGGTGAGGGCTCAGTTTTGCCAAATCCTACAGTTCTGTTGGTTAAAACCCTTAAGCAGAATGATGGCTTTCAGGAAGATGCTGTTGTGGAACCTGTTCTAGTTTTGAGGCACCTTTATCGTCTGCCTGAGGGCAGCAGGTCAAACAGGCCTGAACTGGGGGGGGTTCCTTTGCTATGTTCATTGCTCTGCTGAGGCAGCGGGAGGAGGAGATCTGACAGGGAGGGCAGAGAGCAGCCAATGATCTTCTCAGCCGCCTGAACTTTCTGGAGCCTCTTCCTGTCCTCCATGGTGCAGCTGCCGTACCAAACTGTGATGCAGTAGGTCGGCAGGCTTTGGACGGATGAGCGGTAGAAGGCCAGCAGCAAGGAGGGGTTCAGGTTGAGTGTCCCCTCCACCTCTCATCCATGGTCAGCTAGGATGGACTCCAACGCCCACGATGAGGAAGATAAAAAAATTTCAATTGACATTCTTTACGATGATTTTCTAAGCACATTACTAGGTGTCTGCGGTGCACTGGCATCGCGCCCTATGACTGCGACTGTAGAGTGGTGTTGCAGGTGGGCTGATTACAGGGACTTCTACAAACACTATGGCCGTGTGGTCAGGCACAGGGAACACTCAATCCTTTTGTTATTCTTTCTGAGGGCAGCAGATGAAACGAAGGAGAGGCTGACGGCAATCATGGCTGGTTTTCTCTTGTCATGCAGACAAACATTTTCCGTCAGGTGTGGTAGGGATCTGCTGCAAGGAAAAGGGACAGACCAAGTGTGAGTCCTTTTTCCAATTTATCAATTATCCTTCCTCAAACTCCTCCCATCAGCTCCTCCTCCGAGCCTGCTCTTCACAACACCTGCTGAGAGGCTCCCTGTGACCTGCTACGGCGGATACAGAAGAAGGCATTCTTCTTCTTTTCCTTTCGGCTTTTCCCTTCAGGGGTCGCCACAGCGAATCGATTGCCTCCATCTAACCCTGTCCTTTGCATCCTCTTCTCTCACACCAACTACCTTCATGTCCTCTTACACTACATCCATAAACCTCCTCTTTGGTCTTCCTCTAGGCCTCCTGCCTGGCAGTTCAAAACTCGGCATCCTTCTACCAATATATTCACTATCTCTCCTCTGGACATGTCCAAACCATCTCAGTCTGGCCTCTCTGACTTTATCTCCAATACAGAAGAATGCATTACTTGGTGTAGTTTTAGACAAACCTGTCCCCGAACGAAAATTATGAAATCGCTTTTGTATTAGTACAATACCTTCTTTCAGCCATTTAGTGGTGTCCTGTGTCTGGTGATCCTCTTGTAGGCACTTGGGGTAGAGGGTCATCATGGGTGTGGATGTCCTGCACGTGGTTGAGGATTGAAGCCCATTTGGTGTGTCTCCCTGGCCTGATGACTTTGATGCAATCCAGTATATGTGCATGTTTATGCTTCTTATCCACTTCTTTAGTGTTTTACAGTCTTTGTTCTTACTGATCCCTTCTAATTTCTTTACAATACCTGAAATTAATCTTGATAATAAATAAAATGGTCAGTCAACGGCAGCATTTCATAACCTTTTCAAAACATGACAGTAACTGGCTCACAGCTTTAAAATGCTGCTGGAAGGACACACATTTTCCAACCGGTTGCTCGTGGAATGTGCAATACAAAGCGCTTTGTTCATTATGCACTTTCAGGAACACATAGTATGTGGATGCGTATGATAATGGGGACATACCTTTTGCAAAGTGCCACACATGCATACCAATACTGGGTGATTTTGTTTTTTCTCCCTGAGGAAATTTGCGGATGACTGTCAGTGACAATGTAGTCAAGGTTCATGCCACCAACCTCATTGCTCTGACACAGTAAGAGAACAAAAAACAACAGACGAAATTAACATGAGCAATAAACAAATGAGCAGTTAAATGTCATACTTTTGGACATTGAGTATTTCAAATTCAAATTGTAAAAACTGTTGATCCATCATTGTGTAACTCCCAAATTTTTCTGAGTGCCCTGAAAAAGATGTATTTGCTGCCTAGTATGAAAAGTTGAACACTTTTCTAATTATGCCACATTTTCATGTCCCTGTTGTGAACTTCACCAAATTTTCACTAATTCTTTGACATGCAAATACCTGGAGTCAGCGTTCATGTCACCACCAACTATAACTTGACTATCAGTCAAGTCTTGCAAGGTTTTCCAGTGGTGAATGACTGCAGGCTCAATAAAAGATCTGGCATGCCGGCGAAATGTGTCATATTTGAAAAGTTGTAGATTCATCGCCTCGAACACCTGTTGGAAGGACAGGTTTTTTTGACGCATGTCACTTAATCAGACACTCTATATTCAGAAAAAAGTTATTGAAATTGAAGGGAATGTAGTTTCATATTTACCTGTGAAATTTTTACAAAGGAAGATGCACCTTTAGGCAGCCGTGCACCTCAGTGGAAGTTCCCAGCTGGTGTTCTCCCAAGAACAGGCTGGCTATTCCAGTGCCCGCGGAACTCACGATGGGAACATCTCTGCTCCACAGACGGCAATGTCCCCAGCTTTCTGGTCCTTACATCACATTTTTTTGCAGACGGGACACTCGGCAAATAATTTCAGACAGCTTTCATAGACTATGTATTTTTGGATGTTCTGGAAACTCTACTGCAACTTCTCGTAGACACTCCCATACCTCCACAGGTATATCAGGGCCGAGTGCCTTTCCACTCTTCATCCTCTTATTTGCTACTTCCTGGTTCACAACAGCCACCTCTTCTAGCCCTCGTATTATGTTGAATAAAATCACATTGTTCTGTGGAAATCCACAAAAAAGTAAAAAACAACAGGTTACACCAGTAACAACTTTATTTTAGAGGATGTAAACATTCAGAAAAGAGACAGACAACACATTTTTAATCCCAACACTATATTTAAGAACCGTTTAAAAAGTTTTTCCCCTTCATTTCTCATTTAACTTGCCCCATTTTGAGATTTTCAGTGTTCTTCATGTGGAGACCACTGAAGATGATGGACAGAATGTGACTGTGCTTTCTGCAGATATAAGTCTTGCATTTCACACGAGGTACTTGTCTTAGTGTCTGTTGGAGCCATTTTAAGGGTCGCCTGAGTGGCGCTGTGGGGAAAACTTACGAGGGGATTTAAGGTGCCCACTAATTGGTCCAGGTGTGGTGCTCAGAGGGCATATTATTTTTTGACCGCAGGCTGGCGGTGGTTGGTTTTGAGTTTGTTTGACCATTATGTTTATTAAGTATTAAATGGATTGACATATCCAGCTTTACGTTTCGTTCCAAAGAGTTTGAAGAAATAAAACTTCATGTAATGAGTTGGTGAAGACGAGCCTGAGAGGACATCAAAACACCGGAGCCACGAGTGCTTAACACGCAAACGGCGTCTCCACTGGATCCATTGCAGATTGGTTGGATGACCTATTCTTGACCTTTTTAATGACAACTGCAGCTTCAGGGGATCGAGCTGGCCTGGCTCACATCTGGATCTTGGGAGTGACAAGTACTTTGTACCAACGTCGGCTTTTCCTGGAAGAACTCGGCAATTTGCCAGCATTCCATTGCTGGTTGATTTCAGCCTAGAGGACATGGGCATCGTAAGCAGACACATCCACAATGTTGTAGAAAATCACGAAGGGCCAACGGGAAGTCTTGCAGTGGCAGCTGTATGTTGCTGTGACTTTGTCCGGATTGTCAACTCCTCCTTTGGTGGAGTTGTAATCCAGGATCATTTCTGGCTTCATGTCTTCTCTTGTGCTCAGAGATGCATCTGTGTGCATTGTGCTCATTACAAGAACATTCTTTTTCTTTGGGCAGTATGAAACGCCGGTTGCGTTCCTCAGTATTTGTTTTCACCGAGAAAGCAGAGGTCTGCCCTGTATCTTCAGAATTTTTAAATAGTTGAGGAACAGCGTCCTCAGGAGAACCAGAGGGCTTCAAATGACCAACAATCTCCTGAACAAAGGGCAGGGTCACAGCTTCACATGTGTCAAACACAGTAGTGCAGGATACTGAAACTGAAGGGTCACTGGATGGAAGTGAAACAAGTACTCTGGCAGAAGACACTTGACTAATGAGAAACGGATGTTTCACATAATGTAGGTGAAGGGTCAGTTCCAACTGTCATTAATTATTAACTGCTCTGAAGCGACCAAACAATACACAAGGTGATGATTATTCAGTCTTGATGGTAGGAACTTATTCAAACAGGATGGGCTCTAGAGATGTCAGTATCCAGTGTGCGAAATGTTTTCATTTGAAATTCAGTCATTGTGCCATTTGGGGTTGGTCACTGATCCTAACAGGTGAGGACCCTTCTAGGACTGCAGGGGGCCGAGAAACCAGGAGGTGAACACCTGTGTTGTAAAATGTAATATTTATTGTTGGGATGGGCTTGAATTGGGTATAATACACCAAATACTGTAACTGTTGTCAGAGCATTTTAAGTGTGATGCTCCAAGAGGATTAAAGACATGATTATTAGGATCGTCTGGTAATGCCAGACTAAGACCCTTTCTCCATGTGGTAACTCCCAATGCCATTGCTGTACCACCAATTACAAACTATCATTTGTGCAAAGCACTAAATCACGCCAGACAGTTCGACCTGCTTTTACAGGCAGAAACCCTGCTGCTGGACAGGTCCTATGTACCAATTGTAATCAATGATGGGTTGGAGCAGGAGCTCTCACTAACGAGCGTCCATCTTTATTCTTCCTCCTGACCACCTCCCCAGAAACCTCTGAATGGATGGTGGAGCACACACCTCAGGTGTCCATCCACTTGACGAGGACCAGGGAGCCCTCCCTGATCCACCGTATTGAACCCCTGACAGTTGAGGGAGTTGTCAGTCTGGGTTGGGCACCCCTTCCTGTTGTCCTTGTACAGGACAACGGGAGGGAGCTCGTGGAACAACTCGGCTAGAATAAAAATTGTCCATGTAAACTGTTCCCAGTTTGTGTTGATTCAATTATCCAGGTCATGGTTATCCGAAGCTGTTAATAGCAATCCACTGAGCTCATCAAGTTTCTTGAGGACTTTTCACCTTGTCCAAGAGACTTCTTCAGATCTGAAGGTGGCTGGTCTAGTCCCAGCTTATTAACCCTGTGGGTGTGACCAGAGCTATTCACATTCAAACAACAGTCGTTGAAACCCGTCTGGCTCAACGATTGTTGAAATGTGAATTTCACCTTTGTGTGGCAAGGCGAGCGGTGTGAAGCAGTTGCTGACAACGCCACCTGGGGGCTTTCACCCCAGGATATGAACAAGATTTACAAATAACAAGACTTCAATTTGGTCCAAGGCACACAGGTTGAGAAAATTCCACAGGACGAGAGTGTGATCTCCAATTATAAAAATACTTTTGTAATAAGGGACAAACTAAATTAATACTAACGAATATGGTTATAAAGAGGAATTACCCAAAAAAAGGGACAGGGCTGGGGCTTACCACGACAGCGGTAACAAAAAGGGGAGATCCAAAAACTACACTGCACCCGTGACACAGCAAACCAAAAAAACATGAGGAACCACCACCAGCGGCAGTGACGGCTGCGCACTGCAAATTAATCTAATTAAAATATGAATATAGGACATTGCAAAATAACAAGTTACAAATGAACATCTCCTACCAGAGAGCAAGATCGAGGTGTCGCACGTGGCAGGAGGAGGAAGCCCGCAGCCCAGACTACACCAGCGATGGCTGGGAGAGAATCATAATCCATAACACACCAGACCATCAGCAGCTTGATATAAAAAGGCAGACAACTAAGCGTCCTACCCTCAAAGCCCACCGCACGCACACCATCCCAAGGGAGACAGCCCAGCTCCCGGTAACACCACATTGCCAGACGGAGCAAAACCGGAGTAAACACGGGGCCCATACACGGAATAAATTGAACAGAACGAGCATGCCTACCTTTGTTTTTGTAACCCAATCGGCTGACCACAAGACACTGCCAAGCACGGCTGTCAGCTCCGTAAAGGAGGAAGAGGAAGCGGGAAGGACGGAGAAGGGTCCGACCAGGTCTACCTCTACGGAACCACTCTGATTGCCTGCCACACTGCCCCTCACAGTGGGGAGTGTAGCGCTATCGTGCCACATATGCTAATGAGGGTCATTGACCCAGATGATGTCTCATACCAATCTGCTGAGACAATCTTTGAATTTCGAAAGGACATGACCGTAAATGGGCGAAAGATGTTGCAGACCCCCCCTGTTCAGATTGTTTCTCCACTTTGACATGGATGGCCTCTTTCACTTCTCTCTCAAACCATTTATCTTCCCTGTCCAAGATCTGAACATCGGTGTCCTGAAATAAGTGACCCTCTTGAGGTGAAGGAAGACTGCTGAGTCCTGTCCTGATGAATTGGCTCTTCTGTGTTGAGCCATGTGTCTGTAGTGATTGTTTGGTTTCTCCTACATAGACATCTGAGCATTCCTTGTTGCGTTTAACTGCATACACCAGGTTGCACTTCTGTGCAGTGTGGGGTCTTTTGGGTAGACCAGTATTTGTTGGAGGGTGTTGCCCACCTTAAAATACACAGGTATTTTGTTGCAGATACTCCAGACACATGTGGGATCACTATACAGTTACGCTTGCTCTCCTTCTCATACATCATCGCTGGGTACTCCTTTCTGAGTCATGTGTGAGCTGTCACAAAGGTCCACTCAGGATATCCACAGGTTTTCAGTGCCCGTTTTGAGGTGTTTGTGTTCTTTTACCTGGTCTTGGGTACTGGTTGGTAGCTTGTAAGCCCTATTTTGCAGGGCCCTGATGACACTAAGCTTGTGCTCCAGTTGGTGGTGAGTCAAAAAGCAGGTACAGGTCAATGTGTATTGGTTTCCTATATACCCCAATATACAGACTCGTCATCTTTTATGCAGACATTGCAATCCAAAAGGGGCAAGCTGTTGTCCTTCAGCCCCTCTGGTGAACTTGATGTTGCTGTCCACTGAATTGATGTTTGCCGACATGTTGCACCTTGTGGATTGATATTGACCCATGTTTCATCCACATACCGAAACCAGTGGCTTGGTGTTCCCTTGGACAATGAAAGGACCTTGTGTTCCACCTCTTCCATGTACAAATTGGCCACGATAGACACCAGTGAGGCCATGGCACATTTGTTTCTGCCCATAGAAGTTCCCTATGTACTAGAAATAGTTGGTGTTTAGGCAGAGGTCCAAAAGTTGGCAGATCTCGCTGAGGTTGAGCTTTGTCCTTTCACTGAGGGTATTGTCCTGTGAAAGCCGTTGTCTTACTGCTGCCACTGCCTCCATTGTGGGAACACATGTGAAAAGGAAAGTGACGTCATGGGATACTAAGGTCTCATCTGTATCCAATCTCATTCCTCACCTTTTCCACAGTCCATGGAGCTCTGTATGGTAGGGGTCATTAATCCGATGTAAGGATTCCCATGACTTCACGTTAAATTGTAGCGTAATCAAGCGCCAATAGACCATACTGAAAGGACACATAACGTCACTCACATGTAATGTGCAAAACAAAGGTCTCTATACGCTTTGTATTTCCCCATGTGCATCCATAGAATGTGGATGCACATGGGGAAACATACCTTTTTGCGAAGTGCCACACTGGGTGATTTTCTCCCTGAAGAACTTTTGAATTGGCGGATGAGTTTGACAATGCAGTCAAGATTAATGCCACGATCTTCCATCAATGCCAGACTCCTCACACCCTCTGTCTCCATGTGGTAACTTTCAACGACAAAATTGCTCAGCCACCAAATACAGGCAAAAACCCTGCTGGACAGGTCTGATGTGCTAATTGTAATCAATGATGGGTTGGAGCAGGAGCTCTAACTAACCAGCTTCAGTCTTTATCCTTCCTCCTGACGGTGGAAGCAGTAAGGCAACTGCTTCCACCGCCTCCATTGTGGGAACACATCTGAAGAGGGAGGTGACATCGGATACCATGGTCTCATCTGTATCTAGTCTCAGTCCTCACCTTTTCGAAAAAGTCCATGGAGTTTTGTATATATATGGTAGGAGTAATTCCTCACTAGTGGGGCCAAGGTGGTGGCAACATGCTTGGCGACGTTATGTGACCAGTCAGGGCTGAGGGTGGTTGGAAATTTAATAACTCTTTCCTGCAGGTGGTCTTTGTAGTGGTCCATCCCCAGTTTTTTGCATTCCCCATGAGTTCTGGTATTGAGAGCAGGTTTGATCATTTGTTAGTATTCCTATCACGTTGGCAACCATTTTGGGCTCAGTGTGCCATCAGTGGGGGTCACATTTTGCAAATGGTGCACCATTTTTATGACACAATATAATGTGTGGACCAGGGCCTTAAAGGCTGGATCAGCTGGTCTCTGGTCGACATGTGTCTCAGCTGCAGGTTGCTTAGTTGAGCCTCGGACAACGTGGGCATACATTCTGGGTCGGGTGGCTGTAACGGGCCGGTGCGGTCAAGGGAGTTGGCCATGAGTTTGGGTAAGGGGCCACGAGATGGGGGTGAAGCTGGTGAGCTGCTGCTGAGGTTGGGAGGGTGGAGGTGCGGGGGGGCCTTCTTGAACCTATTGAAGTCATTCAGGTCGTTGGCCCTCTGCGCTGGTCCTGGCTTTGTGTCTTGTGATTCTCACTTTCTCAGACATCCCTCATGCTGTTGGTGCTCAGCTGCTGCTCCACCTTCCTCCTGTATGAGTCCTTGGCCTCCTTTATGCATCGTCTGACCTCCCTCTGCTTTTTTCATCTCCTTATCGTTCATCCTGAAAGCTTTCTTTTTTCTGTTGGACATCCTTGACGTCATGTGTTATCCACAGCTTGTTTTTTGGATAGCACTGAACTGTCTTGGTGGGAGCGACCACATCTACACAGAAGTTGATGTCCTCGCCATGTCCACCCAGCAGTACATCCCAGTCCGTAGTATTGTAGCAGTCTCTGAGAGCCTCCTCTGCTTCAGGAGTCAGTCCAAAGGCAGGCAGTCTCTACACACACCATCAGGAGACTAAGGGGGTGTACTGGGTCTGGGCGTACACCCGGTTGTGACTCTGACCTACTGTGTACCAATGCTAATGAGACATACAATCGTCCTGTTCTTCCTTGTGTGGCACCTGGTTGCGCCTCCTCGGCATTTATGTAGAACAGATCGATGGCCCTGTACTTGTGGGGAGAGATGAGTCCGGGATGACGTGGTTGAAGTCCCCTGTGATGACTACCACCTATGGGTCCGAAGAGCAGAGGTGATCACACGGATAGTCTCTAGTGCCGTCTCCAGGTCCGCACGTGGGGGAAGCAGACGACGAGAACAATGACGCATTAAAATTCATGTGCCAGGTAGTAGGGCCTGATGCTAACAGCTGTTAGCTCGAGATGCCAGTTGCACAGCATTTTCACGGTTACATGTCATGGATGACACCATGTGTTGTTAGTATATATTATCAGACCACTTCCCCTCTTCTTACTGGCGGTGTTTGTCCGCTCGCACCGAGGAAAAGCCAGTCAGACAGACGTTAGCATCGGGTACGAAGTCCGTCTGCCACGTCTCAGAACACAAGCTGGTTTCCCTGTAGCACTGCTCAATCCTGCACAGTGCTGTCCGTTCGTCCACCTTGTTGGGCAGAGAGTTTACATTCTCCACGATGACAGAGGGAATGGAGGGTCTGACCTGCCGGCAGCTAGTAGCTCTAGCCGCTAGCCTAGCCTGCTTTTATTTACCTCATTGGCTCCCCCTGTACCTCCGCTGGATCTCCGTGGGGATGAGATTGCAAACCCCAGGCTCTCCTCTAACCTTCAGGGACAGCATTTCTTTGGAGTACATAAACAGTACTGTCCATTGTGATGAAACAAAAGTAAAGACTTGGACAAGATGAAAAAATCAACAGCAGATAATATCTGCATGTGCGAGCCGGCTGCAGATTTTATCAAGCCAGCATACATTGGCGAGTGGTCGGGATAGCCTAGCCCGGATGCCTCCGCGCTTGCCCCTGTTCTGCTTTTGCATGTTCCGCCTGTGGCGCTTCCACTGCGGGCTGGGGGCAGGAGTGGGGGTCGGTGGTTGAGTAGGCTGCCCTCACGTAGCAGTTCTGCGTCTGCTGGGCTTAAGTCCAAAAAAGTTCTGCACATGTCAAGCAGAAACTCGGAGTATTAGCGCCTTGGGGCAAGCAGACATGACAAAGATGAACAAATACATGGAAAACATTGTGAAATATCTTTTCTGTAGACAGTGCAGACATCTGGCCTATCGCACCTTGACTGACTGGTGCTGGGGCTACTTAGGGTGCAGAATCCGGATCGTCATTCTAGCCTGTGGTCCTTCGCATACTCCGGGAGTTTCCTGATGACAAAGCACACTTCGCTGGATTTAGACCGAGTCTTGGTTGAACCTGGTCACATCGCTGGCAATGACCTCCTCCTCCGGACGCTCATACTGGGTAGACAGATTCTCTGGGACTGGAATGGCCATCTCATTTGTGTATTGCATGGGGTCCACTACAAAATAAGTTTAATAAAACAGATCTTTACTTTTGATTTTGTTTTAGAAAAATTGTGCTTAAATTAGTAAGTGCTAGAATGTATTTAATTTATTTGTATGGTTACTTTTTACTGTGTTGTGAGCAATTACCAGTATAATTTCAAAACATGTTAGTTTTAAATATTAATATTCTAACAGAATGTAGGCAGTCTTGTGACATTTTACTCTGCATTGTGCCTTTAAAGCCTTTGGAAAGTGGCCCTTGTAGAGGGGTATACCTTCCTGGGTCTTGGCTTGTGGCCTGTGCATTTTCATTGAAGTACATCGCAGCCACGTAGTTTGTTAATTTTTATCTTTTGTGAACTTCCAGATGATCATAAAAATGGAGTAAGTCCTGCTTAACAAAGCATTCCAATAATAATTATTATAATAATAATAACCTTTATTGTCCCACAGTGGGGAAATTTGCGTAATTGTGGCAGCAGTCCCATGTTGACTGCATCATCCACTGACCTGTTTGCCCAATAGGCAAACTGCAGGGGGTCTAGCAGGGGTCCTGTGATGTCCTTCAGGTGGCTCAACACGAGGCGTTCAAGGGACTTCATGACCACGGATGTCAGCGACAGGCCGGAAGTAATTTAGTCCTGAGGTGGAGGGTTTCTTGGGGACCGGGGTGATGGTGGAGCGCTTGAAGCAGGAGGGTACCTCACACAGCTGGAGGGATCTGTTGAAGACTGGAGCCACCTGATCCGCACAGACCTTGAGGTAGGAGGGTGAGACACCATCAGCGCCTGGCGCCTTCCTGATCTTTTGTCTGTGGAACTGTTGACTCACCACCTGGATGGTCACGGGGAGGGGGGTGTGAAGTCCTTTTCGAACCTAAAATAGAACCTGTTGAGGTAGTCAGCCAGGTTCTTGTTGGCCTCAGCGGGGGGGACGGGCGTCTGTAGCCTGTGATGTCCTGCAGACCTCCACACCAATGAGGGGTTGTTGGCTGAAAAGTTTTCCTTCAGCTTGTCAGAGTAACTCCTCTTAGCTGCTTTGATCTCCTTTGTCAGTGTAGGCCTCCACCTTAGCCAAGCGCAGTTGTCTCAGCTTGGCTGTGAACCATGGCTTGTTGCTGTATGTGCGAAGGTCTTGGTTGGCACATACAGGTCCTCATGGAAGCTAATGTAGGCTGTCAGTGTCCTTGAAATCATCCAGGTTGTCCGTAGCAGCTTCAAAAACATTCCAATCAGTGCAGTCAAAACATTCCTGCAGTTCCTGCTTTGCCTCGTTGGTCCATTTCTTTACCGTTTTCACCACAGACAGATGTTCTCAGTCTCTGCCTGTAGGCTGGGATGAGATGGATGAAGCAGTGATCAGTTTCCCAAAGCTGCACGGGGGACCGAGCGATAAGCGTCCTTAGTTACCGTGTAGCCGTGATCCAGCGTGTTGTTGTCCCTCGTCGGACGGGTGACATGCTGTCTGTATTTAGGGGGCTCATTGTTTAGTTTCGCTCTGTTGAAGTCCCCCAGGATTAAAAATGAGTCTGGGTGTTTTCTTTCAATGTCAGTGATTTTTTTCCGCTAATGTATGGAGTGCGACATCCATATTAGCTTGCGGTGGAATGTAAACATCGACTAACACAAAAGAGAACTCCCGCGGAGAGAAAAAGGGCTTGCAGTTGATGAAGAATGTCTCAATGTTCAGTCCACAGAATCTGCTGAGCGCTGTGACATCCCTTACACCAACCTTCGTTGATGTAGAAACATTCCACCGCCCTTGGTTTCCCCGACCGCTCCTTGACGCAGTCCGCTGTGTGAAGTTGGAAGTCCGGCAGATGCAGAGCGCCGTCGGGGATCAATTCACTGAGCCAAGTTTCAGTGAAACACAGGGTAGCGGAATGTGCCAAGTCCATATTTTTCCCACAAAGAAGGTGCAGCTCGTGAAGATATTTGCGTAAGGCAGTGCAAATGTCTTCCCCATTGCTGTTCCTTTAATCTGTAAACAATAATCTTCATCAAAGTCGTTTCTTGTGAGGTTAATTTCCAGTAGCTGGAGCAGCTCTGTAACGGGGCAGCCTTCTTGAGGGTATTTTTGGAGGAATGACTGTACCCAGTGACTGTATCCATGTTGGTGTATAGGCTATCAACATCCACAGAAAAGAAGGTTGCGTCTGGGGGAACGTCCAGTTGTTTCACTGTCAACAAAGTGATGTGTCTTTGACATAGGCCGGGTGTCGGCTATGGTCCAGGAATTGTGCTGTGCGATAGTGTCTGACTGCTCAAGCGAGACATGTCGCTCGAGCAGTCCCTTGGAAGGGCACTGTCCACGTCTGTAGATCCTTATGGATCTTGGGTAGTATGTAAAATCTTTCACAAGGACAGGGATCCAACAGATACTTCTTTTGTCTGGCATTGATTGTTCATAGGTCTTGCAATTTGTTGAGGATATCTCTGACAATTGATATTGTGTCCTGGTAAATTGGCCCCTCTAATTTGCACTAGTATGTGGTGTTGTTCAGATATCTTTTTGCCTCCAATACATATTGGTCTCTTCCCATAATGACCACAGCTGCCTTTACCTGCTGGTTTTATGATGTCTTTCATTTTAGCCAATTCCAAGAGCATTTATTTTTTTTATCTCGGAATTTTTGAAAAAGTCCCAAACTTTGTCAATTTTATTTGGGATGTCCAGTGGCAGGTCATGGAAAGGACTCCAGGAGGACAGGCTTATGAATGGTAAAGGTCATCTGTCTGGGGCGTTTTTAAAGGTTGCCAATTTTAACCTTCTGTGATATTCAATCAAATCTGACTAATTGTTGTTTGATTTTTAATTGGCCCCAAGGCTGGGATGAATGTGAGCCCTCTCTTCAGTAAGTCCTTCTGGGCCTTTGTCAGTTTGACTTCCTTTGACAGCACTAGGACATTTCTAGAGGCCGAGAAATTGGGTTGTGTATCCCCCTGTCCAGTAGACTTTATTGGGGGAACAAGTGTTTAACCTGGGTCCAGTGTATGTTATCTGTTTCAGTGTGAAACGGCGTTGTCTAGCTGGGGGAGGTATGGTATATTTGTGGAGATGGAATTGTTGAGGGATTGTAACAGGTCTTTCCCAGTCTGTGGCAGTTGCTTGGAAACGTTTATCAAGGGTACCCAGGTGTGGGTCTTTGGCTGCCTTAACTGCCGCGAGCATCTGCTTGACTGGAGTGAGTTTGGTCTTGTGTTCTTATTCAGGCCAAAGGCCGAGATGACTTTCTCCACCTCTGTCGTTACTGATGCCCTCTTGACCGAATGCTGGCGCGTTTGAAATTGGCCCCTGGGTAGCTCTATCTGGATTTCTGGGTGATGAAACTGGGGAATCCTGCCCAGCCATTCCGAGCGGACCTTTAAATCCCAAAATGCCATTTTCCTACATGTATTGGCATGGGTGTGCACTGAGGTAATTCGGGGAGGATGGTCCTGTGGGGTTAGGAGTCTCCTCCGTCTCACCTGTGTGGACCTGGGCAGTGGTTGTGCTACTGTTGGTGTCCCTTGTCTTGGGGTGCACGGACTGTGATGTCAGGGGCTCCATTATGGTTGATTCCGACCCTTCTTTCAAGGAGGGACCTCAGCAATCCTGAATCTCACAGTATGTAGGATAATGTCGGTGACTGAGATGTGTCGGCAACTGTGTCCAGGAGGGGACTGCTCTCCTGTATAATGCATCCCTTGGGCCTCTTTTGGGGTCTAGGTGGGGGTGGAGTGACCTGTTCGGAACCAAAGTTTTCTGGTGGGCCCGGCTAGGCTGGTTGCAGGGAAGAGCATGCCTCCCTTGTGGTGTTTTCCCCATTGGTTTTGGTGGCCTGTTTGATTTTACCACTGGCCACTATTACTGCTTCCGCCTGTTGAGTCACTTTGTGTGTGATCCGTGTCAAGTTTTTCCTGGACCACCTGACAGCAACATGGAAGGCTGACTGCCAGTCAGGGCTGACGGTGGTTGGAAGTTTTGCTATTTGTTCCTGCAGGCAGTCTTTGTAATGGCCCCTCAAAATGAGGAGGGTGGTGTATCCCCAGTTTTTGGCGTTTCCCATAATGAGGTCCAGTGTGTGCGGTGTTGGGAGGGCAGGCTTAATCATTTGAGTATTCCCACCATGTTGTTGACCATTTTGGGCTCTGGCTTGCCTTTGGCGGGAGCCACATTTTGCAAATGGTGGACACGTTTTAATAATGCACCCCAATAATGCAATAAAATGTACGGACCAGGGCCCCAAAGGCTGGGTCAGCCGGCCTCTGGTCAACCCTATTCCCAGCCGCAGGCTGCCTGGTTGGGCCTCGGACAGCCTGGGCGGCTGTAGCGGGTCGGTGCGGTTGAGGGAGCTGGCCACGAGTTTCTGTAGGGTTTAGGCCCAGTCGGGGCCCAGAAAAGAATTGCTGGTCCCTCCGGGGTACAGGGGGTGCACAGTCCTCTCGACCGCCATACCCATACCGCTTCCCAGTGTTGGGGTGTGGGTTATGGCAACGTTTGCCGTACCTCACAGCAGTCCAATTTTCATGGAGCATTTGATATTATTGGAAATATACTGTATTTACCCAAAACTGAGTTTATAAGCAGTGGAGAGCTGAAAGTATTTTAAATTTATATATTCCTTATTTCAGTTAGAGATCCAAATAAAGCCACAATGTGATGTAAATCTAGATAAGGTGCCCTGTCATGACGTTTCGATCTCTATAGCTCTTCATCAGGCTTAGGGCACTAGGTAGCAATCTTGAGCTTTCGTGTACTCACCAGCTTGGGAGAGGGTCAGTTTTTTCCTTGTGAGGATACCCACGTGCGCTGAGACCATCGTTTCCTGATTATATAGGAGGTGTGGGCGGTCCTTTTTCCTTTTGGTTTTTCATGTTTTTTCCATCTAGTTAGTGATCTCCCTTTGTGTGTGAGGGTCGTTGTTTTGTCTCCACAGCAGCAGCCCCCTGCTGTTGTGTTGACCAAACCAGGTATTAGGGTTTTCAATGGGGCTTTCTTGGTTGAATGGGACTGGGAGTGTCTAGATTGGCCAAGTAGTTACCACTCAGTTTGGCATGTACCAGATAATCTCTTTTTTTGTCTGCCATAAAATGAAGTCATTATATGGTTTGGCAAAATTCCTTTATCTTCAATAAATTCCTTGAAATTGGCCTTGCAACCTCTAGAGGATTGTGGCCATGGAGGAATATTTTGAAATGATTTTGTCTTTTTACTTTCCCACTGAGAAATGTTTTGAGGCATTGTTTTAGGAAGGGCCTTGAGTATTACCTGGCCCATAGAGCCTTGGTGTTTTTGTCGCCTCAAAAAAATAATTTTTTTGTGTGCAGATCATGTGGAATCGGACAAATTGTCCTTTAACAATTCCGGCAAAAGTGCCTGGGATGTAAGCCGTTTTTCAAAATAGTGTGTGGGTGCCTGTGACCTTTTAATGTGCTTTAATATCCAATTTTTGTTTGAGAAATTTGGACCATTAAACTGTCTAGGAAGTCAATTGACTAATTTCAAATGAGTTTGATGGATTAAAGTTTAGAAATTTGAAAACTGTCATTCCACTTTAGATCCTGCCTAGATGACTCATATCGATATCTGAGGTAGTGCAGGGGCTTTTCCAAATGTTTAAAAACCTCCCAGTTGGCCATGACAATATTTGCACAAGCTGGGGCAAATTTCTTCCCAAATGCAGTCCCTCTCATTTGTAGGTAATATTCTTCAAAGTTGTTTTTGGTGAGATTAATGTCCAGTAACTGAAGCAGCTCAGTATTGGGGCAACCTACTTGAGGGTATTTTTGGAGGAATTTAACAGTGGCTATCCCAGTGATTGGATGTTGATTGTCTAAACATAGAAAGAAAACGTTCTGGGGGAACATCCAGTTTCACTGTCAAAGTGATGGGTCTGGCATAGACAGGGTGTCGGTTCACTAGGGGGATTTTAATAATGGTCCAGGAATTGTGATGTGCAATAGATCTGCTTGAGCAGTCACACTATGGTCTTCCTGGTGGCACCTAGAAGGGCACTGTCCACTTCTCTGGATCCTTATGGACTTTGGGTAGCGTAAAATCTCCTTTGAGGACAGGGATCCCCCAGATACCTCTTTTGTCTGGCATTGATTGTTCCTTGGTCTTGCAATTTGTTCAAGATATCTCTGATAATTGGAATTGTGTCCTGGTAAATTGGCCCCTCTAATTTGCAATATTATATAGGGTCGTCAAGTTGTCTTTTTGCCTCCACTACATATTGGTCTCTTCCCATAATGACCAGAGCTGTCTTTATGACAATGGTTTTCCTTTTAGCTAATTCCAATATAGCATCCATGTCTTTTATTTAAGTTGGGCTTTTCTTTAATCCTTAAAATTTTTGAAAAAGTCCCAATCCTTGTCAATAACATTTGGGATGTCCAGTGGTAGGGCATGGAAAGAAGGGCTCCAGGTGGAGCACTGTTTTTATGATATGCGCAGACCAGGGCCCCAAAGGCTGGATCAGCTGGTCCCTGGTCGACACGCGTCTCAGCCGCAGGTTGCTTAGTTGAGCCTCGAACAACTTGGGCATATGTTCTGGGTCAGGCAGCTGTAACGGGCCAGTGCGGTTAAGAGCGTTTGTTTAGGGTAAGGTTTTGGCCCAGTTATGGCCCAGAAAAGAACAATGTCGTGAACAATTCAAAGCGATCATTGAGGAAGGAGGATATAAGCCTAAGCAAGTTTTTAACATGGATGAGACTGGCTTAATTTGGAAATTAATGCCCTCCCGCACCTTCATGCAGGAAGAAGCCAAAGCCCCAGGATTTAAAGCTCAAACAGATCGTTTGACTCTGGTAATGTGCGGAAATGCTGCAGGTTTCATGATTAAACCACGGCTTATTTATAGGTCTAAAAATCCCAGAGCACTGAAAAACAAAAACAAGGATGATTTGCCAGTTTACTGGATGTACAATACAAAGGTTTGGATGACAAAAGCGCTCAATCTGGATAGGTTCAAAAACTGTTTCATCCTGGAGGTCAAGTGTTATGAGAGGAAAGGGACTAGACTTTAAAGTGCTTCTGCTCGTTGACAACGCTGGAGGTCACGCTGATGATTTTGTATGATTGTGTGCAAATCGAATTTCTGCTGCCAAACACTACATCCCTGATTCAGCCCATGGACCAAGGCTCTCTATACGCGCAACACCCTGCAACATCTTGTTGACGCTATGGACTCGGATCAAGTTTTCTCACTAAAGGACTATTGGCGTGGATACACCATCGCATCATGTCTCCAAAACATTCAGAGCGCCATTCAGGAGATGAAAACTGAAACTTTGAATGCCTGCTGGAAAAAACTGGCCAAAGGCAGTGCAAAACCCAACCGGAGGCTCGCTTGACGAGGTCCATCACTCTGCTGTAGATACAGCTGTGAATCTTGCTAAACAGCTTGGAGAAGAAGGCTTTAATGACATGAGTCCGAATGACATAAATGCCCTGAGTGATGCAGACCTGGCAGAAATGACAAAGCGACTATGAAAGAAGAGGAAGAGGAGGACACAAGTGTGGCTAAAAATGAGGAGGAAGGACTTACACTTGGTCGCTTAGCAACCGTGGTGAGAATGGCCACTGAACTTCAGCGAGTAGCTCAAGAATGGGACCCTTTGATGAGCCGTTCATTACATTTCTCCAACATAATCGATGGTGGCATGTCGGTGTATAAGGATCTTTTTTGCAAAGAAAAAAGAGCAAAACAACTGCCTATCACTATGTTCTTCTCTCGAACAAACACACCTGCACCGCGGGCTTCAAAAGAAGAAAACACTGCAGAGCGGAGTCAGGATGCAGCGACTCAGTCTGAAGAGCAGTGAAATACACCTGAGTCACTATTTGTCAGACTGTACTTTGTATTTTTCATAATCATTTAAATTCTCATTTAATGAAATTACTCGGGTCGCGGTGGGCGGTGCTATTCTCTGCTATTTGAAGCCTTCTGTTCACATTGATGATTAGATTTTTTATGACAGTACAGAAGTTATTTGTTGAAAAAATGTTTCTAAAGTATTTTAGTGAACAAATGTTTGAGTCTTTAAAATGGTTTATTTCTTTTCAATGTACATAGAGTATTTAATTGTATAATAATTGTAAAAAAAATAATAAAGGTTTCTACTTCAGATTCTTTGTGGAACATAACCCCCGCAAAAAAACAAGGGATTACTGTACCCGCTTCTTCCAACATCTTGGGGTTGCTAGAGCCTAGCAGCCCCTACAGACTGGGGGCATGACACCAGTGCACCATAGCCACATTTTCTGCAAGAAGAACTGTTTCTCATTGTTTTAATAATACAAACTGCTACCAGCTTGTCAGAACCATGTTATGTACTGCTTTTCATAATAAAATTTACCACTACACAAAACTGAGTTCAACCTTTCAGCCCAGCCCCCAGTATTTCTGTACTTCATGTGTCCATATGAGAAAGAATAATTCCTCACTCCCGGTCGAGAATAACCCCATATCGTGACAGAAGTTCATTATATTTCTTCAGTGAAATATAAAAGAAGTCAGATAGCAGTCGTAAGCCAAAAAGCTTCAGAGCGGAGGAATCCGGAGGCAGATATAAGCTGTGATCTATAGACGACCCCACCCTTTTAGAGATGCATTATGCAAAGCTTGTATCATTCTGACAAAATATGTCAGTATTTTGTCAGTCACTGATAAATATCCTGATAAACATCAGATCTGATTCCAGTTAAAGGAGCAAACAGGAAATCTGGCAGCTAATTCTGAGTTTACTTTCCTGCGACAGATTTGTGCAAAAAGATTTTTGAAACATTATTTCAGGCTTCTTTCACCTCGTTGAGAGCGACCTCAGCTGGTGATGATCAGCCTTGATGGGAGGAGATATAAGAAGGTTGGTGTTTCCTGACAGGCTCCATAGAGTCAACACCATCAGTTTTCTTTCTGTGGTTCTGCTTGACGAGGATGTTTGAATATAACATGGGTCAAGCTTTCTGGGAAATTAAGAATTTGACAAATTCCGATTCTGAATTGAGGATAGAGAAATTTAAAAGTCAATAAAATGAATCTTGGGAACTTGAGTTCAGTAAAGCAGTGCAGAGAAAATTTTTATTTATTGGTCACTTTAATGTGTCTACTCTGTTCCTGTCCATATTTTGGTCTAAAATTCTAAAGCAAGTGTCTGCAGGATCCTCACCAGCTACCAAGTTTACAAGCTGTCACAAACCAGCATATCTTGACTGGTTTCTCTTGCTGAAAGTTTAACCACAATCAGACATTAACTTCTCTGCATGTCAACAAGACCGCAAGAACAAGCAGCTAGTTTTGCTAAATGTGCTTGAGCTGACCCATACCATATTTAACGATCTGACTTTCTTTCTGTAACATGAAAGGATGGGGCACGTCAAATGAGGGGTGGGGTAACACTGGCATCCCCCAGTCTGCACCTCATGTGCACCTCAATAA
This sequence comes from Antennarius maculatus, assembly GCA_013358685.1. Taxonomy (NCBI): domain Eukaryota; kingdom Metazoa; phylum Chordata; class Actinopteri; order Lophiiformes; family Antennariidae; genus Antennarius; species Antennarius maculatus. The sequence continues at coordinate 1,190,036 of CM023629.1, forward strand.
TTGCCCCACTGAAACGACACATTACTAATCATGAAACCGAAGATGAATATATGCAACTATAAAATTTGGAAGTTCACAAAATCCAGCATGTTATGACCTCTTGTTGCACATGTAATATGCTGGTAAAATTTTGGAAGTACAGTTAAGTCCAGGTGGTTGAAGTCTCCGGCCACAATGAAAATACCATCAAGCTGTGCAGACTGTTTGCTGACAGCAGCTAGCAGGGCCTTTAATGCTACGGTAGCATTAGCAATTAGTGGTGTGTACCATGACAACAGTGTACTCTTGGGGTTAGGGCTCTTTACCTGGCCTGAGCTGCTGCAGCATCACATCTTGTAAGGGTTCAGTGGTGAATGACTGCAGGCACAGTAACGGATCTGACGTGCTGGTGTGGGGGTGAAATAATGCATGTTTATGTCACGCTTCAAATCCAAGAGGAAGCGAATGCACAGGTCAGTTTTGGGCAGTGAACTTGATTTGAGTAAACCTGGAAAGACGGGATCAGAATCAGAGAATCAGTTTTTGTCATGCTGACACACGTTTTCACATATGACTGTACGAAATATGTCTCTGAAGGTCCCAGTAAGCCCGGTCGATTTAATAAATTAAGAAAAACAAGGAAAAAAGGGTTTTATTAAAAATGTAAAACGGAGAAAAGTTAAGAATGCTAGATATATAAAGTGTAAAGTGTCTGAACAGCAAATTTATTTACAATGCAGCAGCTTAAGTGTGTAGGTGCTCCATCTATTGCACCTGATGAAGCACCATATTGCATCAAATCCCCGTGTGTCTGTGGTGACATACGGGGCGTCGTGAGGGTGACTACAGAGCACCACAGGAGTTCAGCTCTCTAACAGCCTCTGGGAAGAAGCTGTTTCTCAGCCTGGTGGTCCTGCTCCGTAGTCTCCTGCCTGAGGGGAGGTGTTGGAACAGACAGACCCTACCCACCCAGCACACTGTCATGATGTGGGTGGCCCTCCTTCTACACCTGCTTGTGTAGATTTCCGTGGTGGTAGGTAGGCCACCCCCTACAGTCCTCTGTGCGGCCTTCACAACCCTCTGCAGAGCAGCTACCGTGCCACACGGTGATGCTGGTGGTGAGGATGCTCTCCGCCCCACCCCTGTAGAAGGCCTTCAGGACAGGGCTCCCCAGTCCAGCACGCCTCAGCTTCCTGAGGAAGTAGAGCCGCTGGTGGGCCTTCCTGAGCAGGTAGGAGGTGTTACAGCTCCAGGTGAGGTCCTCAGTGACTTGAACGCCCAAGTACCTATAGCTGGGGACCACCTCCACAGCTGCCTCTCCGATGTGCAGGGGGGGGGGGGGAGTGTCTCTTCCTCCTGAAGTCCACCACCATCTCCTTGGTCTTCCCCACGTTGATGCAGAGGTTGTTGTGTCTGCACCAGGTGCTCCACCTCCTCTCTGTATTTGGACTCGTTCTGGATGCGTCCCACCACTACTGTGTCGTTTGTGAACTTTACGATATGACAGCTCGGGTGTTTTGCTGAGCAGTCATCCGTCAGTAGGGTGAACAGGAGGGGGCTGAGCACGCAGCCCTGTGGGGAGCCGGTGCTGAGGGTGATGGGCGAGGAGACTGTGTTGTTAATCCTGACAGTCTGTGATCTGTCTGCCAGGAAGTCCAGGACACAGTTCCCTGTGGTTGCAGACAGTCCCAGCTCTGCCAGTTTTCTGCACCAGGGTCTGGGGGGAGATGGTGTTGAATGCAGAGGTGAAATCCAGGAAGAGCAGGCAGATGTATGAATCCCTGCTCTCCAGATGGGTGAGGGATGTGTGGACCACAGAGGAGATGGTGTCATCGGTGGAGCAGTTCCTCCTGTAGGCATATTGGTGGGGGTCCACCGTTATGTCTGGAGTCCTTTTATGTGTGCTATGACCAGCTTCTCAAAGCACTTCATGACTATCGGGGTGAGGGCCACTGGCCGATAGTCATTCAGGTCTTTCACAGAGTAGTCTTTGGGGACCGGGACGATGGTGGTGGACTTCAGGCAGCTGGGGACCGTTGCTAGCTGCAGTGACGTGTTGAAGATGTCTGTTAGCGCCTCTGCTAGCTGGTGGGAACAGTCCTTCAGCACTCTCCCTGGGAAGCCGTCGGGGCTTGCAGCCTTGCGAGGGTTGATCTTTTGCAAGGTCCTCCTCACATCCTCTGTGGTCACACTGAGGGGCTTGTCGTTGGGGGGGGGGGTGTTGGGGTCCTCAAAACGGGCATAAGACTTGTTCATGGCATCTGCTAGGGAGGGGTTTGTCGAGCCCTGTGCATTCCTGGTGTTAAAGTTGGTTATGCACTTGATGCCTTTCCTTTTTGTTTTTTTTGTCTGCATGTATTCTCATAGTTTAACCCCATAAAAGGGGTTTAAGCTTTTGAGATCAATGCTTATTTTAGTCTTGCAGCAAAATCTTTTATATATTTTAATGCGTGCATATGACCGTCACCAGTCCTCTCTGGTAACTAAATTGTCAGTCTTTATTAGAATTTCCTATTGTGAGCCAGAGAGGGGGGTGCTGCACCTCTGAGTTAAGGGGGAAGGAAAAAGGAGATGGGGAGAGAGAACGTAAACAAGGTAGCGGATAGATGCCTTTCCACATGCTCCGTGGGTCCCCTGAGGTCAGGTGACCCTGGATCTTTTGAGCATAAGTGGATTTGGCCTCCTTTATTCCCTTATCCAGAGCCCCCCTCGCTGCCCTTAGTGCCCCTGCCTCCCCCGCCCTGAACGCAGCCTCCCTGGCCTTCGGCAGAGCTCTCACCTCTGCATTCAGCCAGGGCTTCTGGTTCGGGTAGACGGTGATCGTCTTGGTGTCGGTCACATCGTCCGCACACTTGGAGATGAACTCGAAGACAAAGTGTATTCCTCCAGGTTCACCTCTCCCCCCTGTGTGGCTGCCTCCCTGAACATCTGCCAGTCTGTGTTGGAAGCAGTCCTGGAGCACCGGGGCTGCATCCTGGGGCCACACAGTGACAGTTTTCCTCGTGGGTTTGAGGGATTTCACCTGGGGACAATGCTGGAGCCATCAGGATGGAGATGTGGTCCATCCTCGCACCGCTCCTCCTGCGTTCTGAGTATCCCCAGTCTGCCGAGAGTAGCTTTCACAGTTGGTGGAATTGATGCCATTTGGTTGTTTCTGATGGAAGTACAGTTCGGCTGGGCTGTACTTCACATTTGTTGCTAAGCTGCTGTTCAGATTGTTTCTTAAAGCGCTAAAAATGGGCTTTACAGCAGGAGCTCCAGAAGCCGCTGCAACCCTGTGCACTGCCATCATGGAAAAAAAGGATGAGGTCAAAGTGACATTTGTTACCAGAAGGTTTTGGGTGATGGAAATCCAATGTTTCCTGTTTCCCCATCAAGGAAGACTCATTCATGCACACATCCACACGCACTTGCACAAGAACGTGGACCTGTGAGTATTAAAGAGTTTGTTGCTGATGTCATGTTTATTCATTCATTCATTATGATTTAAAAAGTTGAAGATTCATGGCCTTGAAGACCTGCTTAGGGGACTTTTTTTTTCTTTTATATATATTATGCATGTAACTTGGTAATACAGACAAAATTCAGTTGCATATTTTTACCTGTGCCATTTTTTTATAAAGGAAGCTCCACTGAGGTGCAAGGCTGCTAAGAGGTGCAGGTTCCCAGTTGGTGTTCTCTCAAGGACAGGCCGGCTATTCCAGTGTCTGCAGAACTCAATGGGAGCATCTCTGCGCCAGACAGCTTTCTGGTGCTTACGTCACATTTCTGTGTGCAGACAAGACATTCAGCTAATGATTTCAGAAGACTGCTTTCATACACTATGTATTTTTGGATCTTCTGGGTGGGAGTGGATGATTCCTGTCTAGGGAAGAAAAATGAGAAAACATTTATCTCCCTGGGGAACTGGTTGTTCATCCTGAACGACATGCCTTTCAGCTCCCGAACTTTGTTCTTTTAACAAGCACTTTCTGCTGAAAATGCTCGGAATTTAGCAATGATGGGATTGTGGCCATCTCTGGTGTCCGAGCTGGTGGACATGGTGGAATGTGATGTTACTCAACATTTCCTTTACACTTTCAATCTATATTTGAACATGCGTATAAAAAACGCCAAAGACCTGTAAACATGCAATTTTAATATACAGTAGGAGTGACTGGCAGCTAGGCCATGGCGCGCCCCAAATGAGCTGCTTGTAGGGGAGCAGTGCCTTGCTCAAGGGCACCAAAGCAGTGCTCAGGAAATGAACTGATACGGGTGTATTCACATGGGTCTTGAACCACTGACCGTCTGGTCCGAGTCTAACATTAGTGGACTGAGCTGCTCCCACCCCAAAAAAAATTTTGTGTTTGTCTGCCTGTTACCGAAGAAATAAATTGAAACCTCTTAACAGTTCATATAAATGCAACTTAAATGGAATATTAGTACCTTGGGAAACGGCCTCGACAATTTCTTGCATTCATTGCTGTGGTGGTGGCCCTCTATGGAAGCACATTCTACTTTTTCTGCTTCATTCGCTCTTGCCAGGCTGAGAATGGGTTTTTCGGTACCCTGGGTCCAGTAGTGTTGCAAACCACAATGCTCATGGGTTGTATTCTATAAAACTTCTCTCCAAGACTCCTCAGTTTTTGTCAGACAAAACTAATGGATATTGGTTTGTCCATTTCTTCAGTGAAATGATCCACCATAGTAAGCAAAGGCATAACCTTTGAGCCAAACACCCTTTTCTCCTGAGAGCTCGGTGGTTGAAGCATTAAATGGCTCGGACAATCACACTTGGAAATTGTCATTCTTGTCAAGTCAATTCAAAGTAACTCTTCCCCAAAGGGCAATTGAAGAAATAGGTGACATCTAAGACTTTCCAAAGCAGCATGCACTGGCTCTTTGCTCAGTCTTTGCAGCATATTGTAAGTGCTGTCCCAGTGGGTTTCCATTTTCTGGATAAGTTTATTTTGATGCTTCCCCAATTTTTCCTGCACTGCGAGCCTTTTTAAAATGGAATTAAGAATTCATTAAATTGTGGAGGCAGAACTAGAAAGACAAGTATCATGAAAAAAGATCAAGCCACAGAACTTTACTTTTGGAGTGAGACTGCTCCAGAAATATCCCACTATCTTCCTGGACTTTTCTGGGATGTCGGCTCCATCTGCTCAAAGGCCTTTTTCACCACTAAGTCAAAGTTGTGAGCTACACATGGCATGTTTGAGACATAACCAATCGGCTTTTATTTATAAAACAGTTAATCACACCAACTGACATTTTGAAGAGCTTTTACAGGCTGAGAAACCCAACGGGACTCTCCAGAACAAGCATAAGCGACAGCAGTAGGGGAAAAACTCCAGGCAGGACCCAGACTCTGGAGGATGGCCACCCACCTTGACTGGTTGGGTGGAAAATGAATACAATGGGGGCAGGGGAGACAGAATGGCAGAAAGTCATTGTCTTTATGGCTAGTTGGGAAATTTGCTGCAGGCGCTGAAATGGGGAAGGGAATGTCAGGATTCGTTCACCAACTCCTGGGTTGTTGTCTTCTATACTTGCTCCACACCTGTCAAGTAGAAGCACATTGGGAGCTTCTGTTTTTTTTGTTTATCATAAAGTAGTTAATGTAACTTTGGCTGAGGAGCAGTCAAAAAATAACAAGAACAAAACCAAATTGTGAGCAATGGGAGGATCAAGCAATATCAAATGCATAAAAACGTTTTATTCTGGGCGATCAGGCCTTTGCTTTCAATAGCAGAACACTCACTATGTCAATGAGAAACCAGAAGGTGAACACCTGTGTTGTAAAATGTAAATCTGTTGTTGGGCTGAGCTTGAATCAAGTACAGACCATACTGGAAGGACACATTTTCTCACATGTCACATTTAATGTGCAATACAAAGTGCTCTATGCACTTTGTGGATGCACATGGGGAAACATACCTTTTTTTGCGAAGAGCCACACATTTTACTGGGTGATTTTCTCCCTGAGGAACTTTCAATTTGCAGATGAGTTTGACAATGCAGTCAAGATTAATGCCACAGTCTTCTGGCAATGCCAGACTCCTCCTCAGACCCTCTTTCTCCATGTGGTAACTGCCAACGCCGTTGCTCTGCTGCCACAACCACAAAGCGCTTTTACAGGCAGAAACTCTGCTGCTGGACAGGTCCTATGTACTAATTGTAATCAATGATGGGTTGGAGCAGGAGCTCTCACTAATGAACTTCCATCTTTATCCTTCCTCCTGACCACCTCCCCAGAAACTTCTGAATGGATGGTGGACCACAAAACACCCCAGGTGTCCATCCACTCGACGAAAACCAGGGAGCCCTCCCTCATCCACCGCATTGAACCCCTGACTGTTGAGGGAGTTGTCCCTCCAGGTTGGGCACCCCCTCCTGTTGTCCTTGTACAGGGGATGGCAGGAGGGAGCTTGAACAACTCAGAGCTTGAATAAAAATTGTCTGTGTAAGTGGTACCCAGTTGTCTGTGTAGATTCTCAGTTATCCAGGTCATGGTTATCTGAAGCTTTTAATGATCGATCAACATTTGTTAAGTGTTTGAAATGTCTGCTGATGTGATTGATTTAAAGCACTTTACAGAGAAACCCAACACAACCCTCCAGAGCAAGCATAAGCGACAGTGGCGTTGAAAAACGCCATTAAGGAAGAAACTCCGACCAGGACCCAGACTCTGGAGGGCAGTCATCCACCTTGACTGATTGGGTTGGAAAGAAATTCATGTGGCATCCCTATATCCATTGTATGTTCAAACAAAGAAACCAGTAATTTATGTAAGTTCAGTTTGTTATCTTTGGAAATTCTGAAATTTGTAGTGAAAGGGAAGCAAATATGGCTCCAAAACATGGCTAAACGTAAAGCAAAAAGATAGGAAAACCAAATCGCCCACAAACATATCTGCATGAGTTATGTTAAATACATTTTCATTGTCAATGTTGAGGGCAATCCACTGGGCTTGAAGAGCTTGATGTTTCACCTCACCCAAGAGACATCAGTTCTAGTGGTGGTTTGTCCTTTTGGTCTTGTCCCAGCTTATTTTTATTGTGTATACTTTAGTAATCCCTGAAGGGAAATTAAGAGCACACTCTAGTCAAATCCAATCACATGCATATCTTGGTGTGTACAGGCCCTGAACAAACACACACATGGTGACTGTATGCATGCAGAGGGAAGTAGAGTGGAGGGCAGCTCCCATTTGGTGTGCCCCAAATGTAAGGGGGCACATCGGCAGTGCTCCAGATGTGAGCAGACACCTCCCTCTGTCAGTTCACCTCAGGGTGTTTACTTTTTTGGGCGGGAGCGGGAATCGAACCGCCAATCTCAGAGCGGGTCGTCCAGTGTTTTATCGCGCAGTCTACCACTGAGCCACTGCAGCCCCTATTAATCCTGGTATGTTCAGTGCTATTCATATTCCAATGACCATCGAGTCCTGTTTGGCTACAACAATTATTGATGGGAGTGCCAGAGGTGTCTAAGGTGGCCGTTTTGGCGAGCCTTTGTCAATGCCTTAATAGAAATTTTCTTACTGGCATCAGACTTCAAAAGGACCTGATTGGACATTAGGTTATGTTGCGGGTACTCCTCACGAAGGCTGTTGACTAAGTGGTCCAACATCCAGTCCGTGAGGTGGATGTCCAACCCGGTGTTCTCCAGCTTATCCCTGAGGAGTGCCAGTTGAATTGTTGAAAGTATTGGAGAAATCAAAAAACATGATCCCCTCAGTGCTCCCAGGCTTCTCCAGGTGAGACTGCTTGTTGTTGGAGGAAAATGTCAGCATCATCCAGCCCGATGGCAAGCTGGTAGGGGAACTGGAGTGGGTCCAGTAATGAGATGACCAGGGAGCAGAGATGACAAAGGACCAGTCGCTCCAGGGTCTTCATCAGGTGGGATGTTAATGCCACCAGCCTGTAGCTATCTAGGTCTTTGGGGTGCGGAGTCTTGGGCACAGGAACCTCACAGGATGTTTTCCACAGCCGTGGAACCCTTCCCAGCTTCAGACTCATGTTGAACATGTGTCCAAAAAACCCACACAGCTGGTCTGCGCAGGATTTCAGGAGCCAGGAGCTAATGCCGTCTGGACCCGCAACCTTCCTCTTCTTGATCTTTCGGAGACGGTTTCTCACCTGGGATTCAGTGAGGGACAGGGTGGAGCAGGGGATTGTGTGCTAGAAGGTGTGGGTGAGGGGGGGGGGGCAGTAGAGGGTGGCTGTAATGCAATGTGAGTGGTGCGAGGAGGCCATGAACTGATTGTTGTAGAGGGGGCAGCAGCGTGGAGGGCTGGGGGAGGGGTGGATGCCTGATCAAATCTGAAAAATTCATTCAAATTATCTGCCCACTTCTGGTTCCCAGTGACCTGATGGTCGGGTCCTTTATAGCCTGAGATGGTCTTCAGGCCTCTCCACACCTCGCTGACGTTCTGCCACAGCTGGTCCTCCATCTTCCTCCTGCAGATGTTTTTCCCCTCTGATCTTTTTTACTCCTCAGCTCCCTCTGGACAGACTTCAGCTCATCCTTGTTTCCCGACTTGAAGGCCCTTTTCTCCTTAAGAAGGGCCTTGATGTCAGGGGTGATCCAGGGTTTGTTGTTGGGATAACACCATACAGTCCTGGTGGGTACTGTTATCTACACAGAAGTTGATGTAATCTGTGACGGTGTCTGTGAGTCAGTCAATGTCCTCCCTGTGAGAATCACAGAATACATCCTTCTCCATTCTGTGGAAACGGTCCTTCAGAGCGTCCTCAGCCTCGTCAGACCATCTCCTCAGTGCGGGACACAGCTGGTTGCCTTTCCACAAGAGGCTTGTAGACTGGCAGGAGATGAACCAGGTTGTGGTCTGATCTTCCCAGGTGGGGAGGGGTGATGAGAAATATATATATATAAAAAATAAAAAAAAAAGAAAATGTCCCTCTCACCCTTGTAGGGTGGTATCTGTGTGTCATCCTCAAGCTCGGGTCCTCTACCAGAGGCCTGGGAGTCTGAGGGTTCTGCGCAGTATCTTAGCTGTTCCTAGGACTGCGCTCTTCTGGACTGAGGCTTCAGATGTTGTTCCAGGAATCTGCTGGAGCCACTCTTCCAGTTTGGGGGTCACTGCCCCAAGTGCTCCTACTACCACGGGGACCACATTAACCTTGAACTTCCACATGTGTTCCAGCTGCTCTTTTAACCCTTGATACTTCTCAATCTTTTCATGTTCCTTCTTCCTGATGTTGGCATCAGCTGGAATCGCCACCTCTATCACCACTGCTCTCTTCTGCTCTTTGTCCACCACCACTATGTCCGGTTTGTTAGCCAGCAGCTGTTTGTCAGTCTGGAAGCTGAAGTCCCACAGGATCTTAGCCGTGTTGTTCTCAACCACCTTTGGTGGTATGTCCCATTGGGATTTGGGTACTTCTAGTCCATACTGGGTACAGATGTTCCTGTACACTATCACAGCTACTTGGTTGTGCCTCTCCATGTATGCTGACCCAGCTAGCATCTTGCACCCTGCTACCACATGCTGGACTGTCTCTGGGGCTTCTTTACATAGCCTGCACCTTGGGTCAGATCTACTGTGGTAGATATTGGCCTCTATTGCTCTTGTACTTAGGGCCTGTTCTTGTGCTGCTATGATCAGTGCCTCAGTGCTGTCTGTCAGTCCAGCTTTATTCAGCCATTGGTAGGTCTTCTTGATATCAGCCACTTCCTCTATCTGACGGTGGTACATGCCGTATAGGGGCTTGTCCCTCCATGTTGTCTCCCCCTCCTCCTCCTCTTCCTCCTCAGGTTTCTGCTGTCTAAGGCATTCACCAAGCAGTTCGTCTGTTGGGGCCATCTTCCTGATGTACTCTTGGATCTTTGATGTTTCATCCTGGACAGTGGCCCTGATGCTCACTAGTCCTCGGCCCCCCTCTTTCCGCTTAGTGTACAGCCTCAGGGTGCTGGACTTGGGGTGAAACCCTCCATGCATGGTGAGGAGCTTTCTAGTCTTAATATCTGTGGCTTCTATCTCCTCCTTTGGCCAGCTTATGATCCCAGCGGGGTATCTGATGACTGGGAGTGCATACATGTTGATGGCTCGGGCCTTGTTCTTGCCATTCAGCTGACTTCTCAGGACTTGCCTTACTCTCTGGAAGTATTTGGCTGTGGATGACTTCCTTGCGGCCTCCTCATGATTGCCATTAGCCTGTGGGATTCCAAGGTATTTGTAGCTGTCCTTGATGTCTTCTATCCTGCCCCTTGGTAGGTCAACCCCTTCAGTTCTGATCATCTTGCCCCTTCTAGATACCATCTGGCCACATTTGTCTAATCCGAATGACATCCCTATGTCGTCGCTGTAGATCCTGGTGGTGTGGATCAATGAGTCAATTTCTCGCTCATTCCTGGCATACAGCTTGATGTCATCCATGTAGAGGAGGTGGCTGATTGTTGTCCCGCTTCGGAATCGGTATCCATATCCACTCTTTGTGATGATGTGACTGAGGGGGTTCAGGCCTATGCAGAACAGCAGTGGTGATAGTGCATCCCCTTGGTATATGCCGCACTTGATGTTAACTTGGGCAATTGGCTTGGAGTTAGCCTCTAGGGTTGTCTTCCACATCCCCATTGAGTTCTGGATGAAGGCTCTTAGTGTCCTGTTTATCTTATACAGTTCCAGACATTCCAGTATCCATGTGTGTGGCATTGAATCATAGGCTTTCTGGTAGTCTATCCAGGCGGTGCACAAGTTGGTCTGCCTGTTCTTACAGTCTCTGTGTACTGCTCTGTCCACCAGTAGCTGGTGCTTGGCTCCCCTGGTGTTACTACCAACTCCTTTTTGTGCCCCGCTCATGTATTGATCCATGTGCCCACTCATCTTAGCCGCCATGATGCCTGACAGGAGCTTCCATGTCGTACAGAGACAGCTTATTGGCCGGTAGTTGGATGGTGTAGATCCCTTCTGTGGGTCTTTCATGATCAGGACTGTCCTGCCTTCAGTCAACCATTCTGGGTGCGTCCCATCTCTTAGCAGCTGGTTCATCTGTGCTGCTAGACGCTCATGGAGTGCTGTCAGCTTCTTTAGCCAGTATGTATGGATCATATCGGGGCCCAGTGCTGACCAACTCTTCATCTTTGACACTCTTTCTTGGATGTCTGCCATTGAGATGGTTACTGGTTCTTGTTCTGGGAGGCAGCTGTGGTCAGTCCTCAGGTCCACTAGCCACTGGGCATCGGTGTTGTGTGATGCTCCTCTTTCCCATATGCCCTTCCAGTATTTTTCCACCTCAGCTCTTGGTGGGTCTGGCTGGCTGCTATTTCCCTGCCACTGAGAGTACACCTTTGCTGGTTGAGAGGAGAAGGTCTTGTTTATTCTCCTGGCCTCCATCTCCTTGGTGTATCTCTTCAGTCGGGTAGCCAGAGCTGTTAGTCTCTGTCTGGCAGTTTCGAGTGCTTCAGGTATGGAGAGCTTGCTGTATTTCCTGGGTACCCCTTTATTCACCATATTCCCCTTCTGCAGCTCGGCTAGCTGGCTGACTTCTCTCCGTGTCGCCTTTATCTTGGCCTCTAACCGTCTCTTCCATGAAGGGTATTGTTTGTCATGCCCTGTGTTGATCTTATATCCCAGCATCTCGAGGATTACTGTTGCTGTACTGTGAATCAGCTTGTTGGTCTCAGTTATGTTCCCTGTGGGGATGGTTCTTATCGCAGCATTCACATCTTCTAGCAGATCTTCTGAAGGTACTTGACAACTTGGCTTCGGTATGTGTATATATATATATATATATATGCCTCCCTGGTGTTGGCATAACACAGGTCCAGTATTTTACTGTCTCTGGTGAAACATGTAACATGCTGGGTGAAGGTGGGCAGAGTGGAGGAAGGAGAGGCGTGATTAAAGTCCCCAGAGATGAGGATGAGGGCATGTGGGTCTGTCTGCAGCCTGCTCATTAAAGAGTGCACATCGCAGGCTGCATCTGGGTCGGCGGAGGGGGGGGGGGACATACGCAGCTATCACGATAGCGTGTGAGAATTCCCACTGCAGGTAATATGGCCGCATGCTGACTACTAATGGTTCAATGTCCCGACAGCAGTGCCACTCCTTAACAGTGATGTGCCCATGGGTTACACCACTTATCGTTCACTAACACTGCCAGCCCTCTTCCTTTCCTCTTTCAGCTCTCCCTCCTCCTGTCTGCCCGCCCCAGATTAAATCCGTCCAGTGTAGCGGCCGTGTCTGGAGTCGTTGCGCTCAGCCACGTCTCCGTAAACACCATGATGCTGCACTCACGGAAGTCCCTCTGACGTCTGGTCAGCACCGCTAGCTCATCCATCATATTAGGGAGGGATTGTATGTTCGGTTAAATTGGAGTATCCAAATCATCCAAGCTGTCACCACTCAGTTTAGAGTGGACCAGATAATCTGATTTTGTCTACCATAAAATGAAATCATATAATTTTGCAAAATTCCTTGAAATTGGCTTTGTAGCCTCTGGAGGGTTGTGCCCATGGTGGAATATTTTGAAATGAAAGGACTTATTTTTAGTTTAGGTCTTTCCCGCAGAAATGTTGAAGCTTTGTTTCAGGAAGGGTTTTGAATTTTGTCTGGGTAGTAGGGCCTTGAACAGTGTTTTTGTTGCCTCAAATCAGCTTTTTGCGTGCAAATCCTGTGGAATCTGATCAGTTGAGCTTTGACAATTCCAGCAAAAGTGCACCTGGGATGTAAGCTGCTTTTAAACGGGAGTGTGAGTGTCTGTGACTTTAATGTACAAATTTTTGGTTTGCGAGAAATCTGGGCCCTTTAATTTCAAATGAGTTGGGTGGATGGATCAAAGGTGTTTCGAATATTCAATTTTCATATTCTGATCTTGATCCTGTTCAGATGCCCCATATCAGATGTCCAAGGTAGTGCAGGGGCTTTTTCCAAATGTTTAAGCTCACCAGAAACAACTTCGCATAGGTAGGGGCAAATTTCTTCCCCATAGCTGTCCCTTTTAATCTCCAGTAACTGGAGCAGCTTTGCATCAAGGTGACCTTCAGGATATTTTTTGAAGGAATTTAACAGCAGCCATCCCAGTGATTGTATTAATTTGTGTATAGACTATCAACATCCAAAGTCGGCTTTATTGTCAAGTGTACCATATATGCACGACATGCAGCACAGATGAAATTGGAGTCCTCTGACCCACGGTGCACAGGCAGGACAGCACAAAGGATGAGATGAAACGCAAGGGATGGTAAACCTCTCGATACACTCTCTAATCCCGTAGGGGAAGTGATGTATGCGTAGTCCGAGTTGACGGAGGGAGAGAGAGAGAGAGGTAGTCAGGTAGTCAGGGGGGAGGGCAGGGCGGTGTGAGGTTAGAGTTCAAGGCTATGGCAGGGGGCAGAGCAGGGAGGGAGTTGAGCCTCCTGACTGCCTGGTGAAAGAAACTGTCCTTGAGCCTGCTGGTTTTGGCCCAGACTCTGCAGTCTCCTACCTGATGGCAGCAGGCTAAAAAGGCTGAGGGGTGGGTGGGATCACCTGCAATGCTGATGGCTTTGCGGGTCAGGTGGGTGTTGTAAATGTAAGGGAAGGGAGAGAGATACCAGTGATCTTTTCAGCTGCTCTCACAATGCGCTGCTGGGTCTTACGGCAGGAAACGGTGCAGGCGCTGTACCACACAGTGATGCATCTGGTTAAGATGCTCTCAATGGGGCCTCTGTAGAAGGTGAGCATGATGGGGGGGTGGGGTTCTTGCTCTCCTCAGTTTGTTGAGGAAGTAGAGATGCTGCTGGGCTTTTTTGGCCAGTGTTGCGGCCCCAGGACAGGTCCTCAGAGATGTGCACACCCAGGAACTTGGTGCTGCTGACCCTTTCCACTGCAGCACCATCGATGGTTAGTGGAGCATGCTGGTTGCGTGTTCTCCTAGGAAGTCCACAACAATCTCCTTCTTTTTCTCCACATTCAAACGGAGATTGTTGTCCTTGCACCACATAGCCAGGCGGATCACCTCATTTCGGTAGGCTGTCTGATTGTTGTTTGAGACACACCAGTCGTGTCGTCGGCAAACTTTATGAAGAGGTTGTAGCTGGAAGTTGGTGTGCAGTCATGGGTTAGCAGAGTGAAGAGGAGGGGGCTCAGTACACATCCTTGGGGGGCTCCCGTGTCCAGCGTGATAGTGCTGGAGGTGTTGTTGCCAACTTGAACTGCCTGTGGTCTCCGTCAGGAAGTCCAGCATCCAGTTGCATATGGAGGTGTTGAGTCCAAGCTGGTCCAATTTACGGATGAGCTGCTGGGGGATGATTGTGTTGAATGCTGAGCTGAAGTCAATGAACAGCATTCTGGTGTATGAGTCTTTGGTCTCCAGGTGGGTGAGGGTTGAGTGTAGTGCAGTGGAGATGGCGTCATCAGTCAAGCGGTTGGACCGGTAAGCAAACTGAAAAGGGTCCAGGGTTGAAGGGAGGGCAGACTTGATGTGCTGCCTGACTAGCCGCTCAAAGCACTTCATTAGGATGGGAGTGAGTGCAACCGGGTGGTAGTCGAAGTAGGATGGGGGCGACTTCTTCGGGAATGGGATGGTGGTGGCTTTGAGGCAGGTGGGGGCAACAGCCTGGCTCGGAGATGTTGAAGATGTCTGAAGACATTTGTGAGCTCATCAGCGCAAAGTCATTCAGCTGATTCAGCAGAGGGGTGGAGCTGTCGCAGGACTGTGGAAGGGACTTCTAGTCCATAATGGACTGAATCCCCCGCCAAAGATTCCTGGTGTCTCTGCTGTCGCTGAAGTGGGTGGCGATCCTCCAGGAGTACTGTCTCTTGGCCACTCTGATACCTCGTGACAGGTTGGCCCTAGCTGTCCTTAGGCCCACCTCGTCCCCAGCTCTGAAGGCCGCGTTCCGTGCCCTCAGGAGCCTGTGGATTTCCCCGGTCAGCCATGGCTTCTGGTTGGCTCGAATAGAGATGGTTCTGGTGACCGTGACATCATCCATGCATTTCTTCATGTATGCAGGGATGGTCTCCGTGTACTCCTGGAGGTCTGTAGTGTTTGGGCGCAGGCTTTGTAGGAATCTGTCATATAGACATTATCCAGGATGTTGGCGCCTCTGGTGGCAAAGTTGATATTTCTATGTAATTTTGGAAACACTCTCTTGGGGTTTGCATGGTTAAAGTTCCCTGCCAGAATGAGGAAGGCATCTGGGTGGGCTGTCTGCTGCTCACTGATGTGATGGTAGAGATCATTCAGTGCCTCACTCCTGTTGTTGCTGGAGGTGGGAGGGATGTATACTGCTACCAGCAATAAGGCAGAAAACTACCTGGGCAGGTAGAATGGCTGGCATCTGATGATCAACTCCACCAGAGGAGACAAGTCTGTTTGAGTTGTGAAAAAAGTGGTGCTGTTGTGGTCTGCACACAATCTGTCTTCCCTGTCCAAGATCTGAACATCGGTGTCCTGGAATGAGTGTCCCTCTTGAGGTGAAGGAAGACTGCCTGTGTAGTTGTTTAGTTTCCCCTATGTAGACATGTGTGCATTCCTCATTGCATTTAACTGCATACACCAGATTGCTCGACTGTGTGGTGTGGGGTCTTTTGGGTGGACCAGTATTTGTCGGAGGATGTTGCCTTGTTTGTCAAAGCACTTTGTAAACTTGTTATTAAAGGTGCTATATAAAGTTATTATTATTAAAATACACAGGAACCTTGTGTGTGTTGAAGATCCTCCCCAGCTTTTCAGACACTTCAGACAAGTATGGGATCACTATACCATTATGCTTGCTCTCTTCCGTCCTCACTGGGTTGTTCTCCTTTCTGGATTTTGTGTGAGCTGTCACAAAGGTCCAGTCAGGATATCCACACGTTTTCAGTGCCCTTTGAGGTGTTGGTGTTCTTTCACCTGGTCTTGGGTACTGGTTGGTAGCTCAATAGCCCTGTTTTGCAGGGTCCTGATGACGCCAAGCTTGGGCTCCAGTGGGTGGTGAGAGTCAAAAAGCAGGTACTGGTCCGTGTGCGTTTGTTTCCTATATACCCCAACATACAGATTTGTCATCTTTTGTGCTGACCTCACAATCCAAAAAGGGCAAACTGTTGTCCTTTACATCCTCTCTGGTGAACTTGATGTTGCTGTCCACCGAGTCGATGTGTTCGGTGAAAGGTTGCACCTCGTGGACTTTGATCTCAACCCATGTGTCGTCCAAATACCGGAACCAGTGGCTTGTTGTTGTTCCGTTGAACGAGGTAAGGGCCTTTTGTTCCACCCCTTCCATGTACAAATTGGCCACGATAGACACCAGTGAGCCCATGGCACATCCGCGTTTCTGCCTATTCCCTCTGTACAGGAAGTAGGTTGTGTTGAGGCAGAGGTCCAAAAGTTGGCAGATCTGGTCGGGGTTGAGGTTTGTCCTGTCACTGAGGGTGACAGGACAAAATGGTTTGAAAGGTTGTATGTAACCAAGTTGATGCTGCTGACAATGGGTCAGAATGGGGTTCCTCCTTTAGTTTCCTCCTTCTGTAGCTTCTATAGGCAGTCCACAACCTTTTTGTAGCTGCTGGTTGGGTTGTGCTTCAGGGTCTCATAGGTCGCGCTGTCGCTGAGTAGGGACATAACTTTGCTGTGGTAATCTGTCGTGTTCAGGATCACCGTGCATCTTCCTTTGTCTGCTGGAAGGATGGTGATGTTCTGGTCCTTACTCAGCACCGTCACTGCCTTCCGTTCCTGGGTGGAGAGGTTAGAAGGGGGGACCTTAGCTTCAGAAAGGGCTGCTGTTACCTTTAGCCTTAGTCCCTCAACTTTTGTTGTGGAAAGGTTCTTTTTAATGGCTGATTCTTTAGCATAAATGAGGTCCACAACCGGTACACGCTGTGGGGTGATGGCGAAGTTCAAAACTTGGGTGAGGAATCTATCAGACCTCACCCAACCAGAGAAGGACGTCCTCACCAATCTGTCCTGTGCATTATCTGTAGTTGTACTCAGTGGTTTCTGCCTCCAGCTAAGTTCTTCTGTCCTTGTATTTTTGCCTGTCTAGGATTGGAGGCTTTGAGACCTACGTCTTTGCCTTTCCCCAAGGAAAAGCAATGACCTGGGGTCATTGGGTGTTTCGGGTCTTTCAACATTATACACCCTCTTCCGGGAGACCCCACCATGGTTGATTTGGATTTGTTTGTCCCCACGGGCCTTCTCTCTGGATCCAGAGCAGTTTTGAAGCTTTCTCAGCTGCCTTAGTGATGTTCTTCATGCCTCTGCTCCTTGGTGTTCCTGTGATGCTTGGTACACTGAAAGCTTTTGTGAAGCGAGTGGCGCTGTTGGTATAGCGCACTGGGCAGCAGCTTCTGATCCACTTTCCTGATGGCTTCCAAAAATCTGTTTTCTATCAAGTAGTCTATTTCAGTCTACATCTTGGAAATCCTGAGACATGATACACTTTCAGAGTCTCATACTGGTTATGCTTGATATCGTATCATGTCTTTTGCTTTGAAGCAACCGTATTGTGGAAAGGACTTTTTGGCACCATGCCTGGTTGTTGTGGTGATGAAAAAATGGAGCACATCTTCTGTTGGATTTGTTATTGCTTTCTTCCCCTTTTCTCCTTTTGTTTCCTTCATCCTTCATCTCCTCCGTCTCTCTGGTATCTAATCAGGAGTGTTTGAACCCAAGCAGGGATGTAAACAGATCATGCTACCACAGAGCAGCACACACACATAGTGTATATATTCAAAGAAACATACTCACAGATCGGTGTGCTCACACACACATAGTTCAGAGCAGACAACTGCTAACAGTTTGTGGTTGGGCATCGTCAGCCAATCAAGCCGCCTGTTCCTCATAAGATGCAACACAATGGCATAACAGACGTTTGAGACAAACAAGATGCGTGATCAGCATCGTGCTGATCAGAGTCAGACCTCATCACAGACGAAAGGTGTGTGGGTTCACTAAATGTTCATGTTCACCAGGTTCTTTGTGATGCTTAGACTCACATGTGTGCCTCTGGTTTGATGGGAGTAAACTGAAATATTCAGCGGTGGTTAGAATGTTTGAGATGCTGGGATGGGATGAAGCAGGGAGACTGGAGGGGAAGGCATGTGGTCATGTGACCAAAGGACGCTTCAGATTCAGGCTGCTGGCTTTAGCTTCACCTGCAGACTGCCAGAGGTCACTGGGTCACCTGATCTCGGGTACATAGCTACATTCAGATTGGTGGATGAAAGACCAGTGCAGTAGAGGTCAGTGTCGTCTGTTTCAGTGTGAACAGCGTGGTCACAGTGTGACGTCACACTCCGGGTGTTAATGCGCTCCTGCGCTCTGTTGCAGCCGAACCACCTAAGTGGATTACCTGGGCGGGAGGGGGTTCACAGAAACAAGGTTAGTGGGTGTGTTCTATTCGGAATGTAAATGAGGGGCACATCCCTCACACTGCGCTGTGATGTCACACAAAGAACCCTCGCATACATACTGAGCTCGGAGCTCCTATTGGCTTACAGCTGTATTCAGGTCTGACACTGGTTCTTCCTGGGACCAGTCTGAACAGTGTTCAGGAGCAACTACAGAACCTCGAACCCGAGTTGGGGTTCGGGTTGTGTGTTAGTCGTAAGGTCGTTCAGCATCGCCGATCCGATTGGACGCGATGATCTAATAAACACAGCGGATCGAACGCGTCCAGCGACTGACACGGATCCGTCTGTCCGCTTCCGTCCCTCCAGTCGTTTGTTTTCCTGGCAGGCAGCAGCCTCCCTACGCTGGGAGACCCAACGCGTCCTCGGCAGACAGCGGCCCTAATTTCATTAATTATATACCAATATGCTGCTGGCAACCCCTCCGGAGAAGGTTTTACCCAGCACTGGCATCTGTTCAGCTCCAGCAGAGAGGGATGGAGGGAGGAGAAAACAAGGACGTCTGCAACTCCACGGGTGAAGAAATGGAGGATGCAGGCAGAACAAATCCAAGATGGTTTGTTTTGGATGGAACGTCTCGACCCCTGACCCGACCTCCCGTTCATCGGCTCAACTTTTCAAATAGGACAGGCTTTTTTTTTTTTTTTTTTGCATGATATCTCCGCCCTGGAATCCGTCTGAGGTGAAAACATCTTCTTGTTATGAGTTGAACAGAAAGGAAACAAACGGATGGTTAATTCGTCCACGCGTGGATTTAAAGTGCAAAAGCATGTCGGCCCAGCGCCGGATGTTTACTCCCTTTACAATCCATAAATTATACACACAAACAGATGCGTGCAAATAAAGGATGAACACTGAGATGGTTCCATGCACTCCTAAATAATATAAAATATATATATATATATAGAGGCAGCTGAGAATTAATATGGAGATGGAGACATGAAAAATACAAACACATGGAAGCACCTCTGTTATTATTTTGAACTCTGCAGCTGAAAACTTTCTCCAAACAGACCCCAGACCAGCGGAGCTCCACTTTCTGTATCAGAGCAGCTTTAATGTGATTTTCAGCTCTAATTAGAGTTAAGTCACTTAGTGTGTTGTAATGATGTTTGGCTCACAGAGCAGCAGACGCCGTCCATCAGCCAAATGAAATATTAAACTCACCTACCGCTGGAGTGTGTGTGTGTGTTTATCTGTGGTCGTGTCAGGAGACCTCTATAACAGCACATATAGTAAAGATGCACACACATTTGTGACCTACATTCACCATACACAAACAAGGTGTCAGGAGGGGCTGTGTGTGTGTGTGTGTTCATTGGGTTGTAAATCTAATGCAAAATTACTGTTATCGTCCTGCCAAATAATTCATGATCCCTTCAGAAATGATCAGAGTGACTGGACTTGTCATCTCGGCGGTCTGGGTCCGGCTCCCTGATGATCCATGTTTAATTCAGAATGTCACCCAGAGCAGAAACGGACCAATCAGATCTCTGCTCTGGTCCCAAATGACTTCTGAGCCTAAAACAACAAAGGAAGTTGCATCAAAAGTGAAAAATGCATCTCCTAATGCTAGAAAACACAATATTCCATGTAAAAAAAAAAAAAAAAAAAAAAAAAACCTCGTCATCACAGCTCAGAGGATTAACAGGCTCCAGACGACAGAACTGAAATAGAGCAGCGCTAAAAGGTGACAAATACGTTCATCCCAACCAAACCACACGGCTGCGTTCCATTCTGGAGCAGAGATCCTAAACAGGCGTGCAGAGGACAACCCAGACACCATGAAGGCACAAAAACATCCAGATGTGCGTTATGACGGACACGATGTCGCACCAGAACCAGCTCGCAGAGCAGCGACAGGCCAGATGTGCAACGTCAACTGAAATTTCTGAATTTTTTCTATCGTGTGTAGCAGAATAGTTCCTAATGTCATTTTATGTAAATAAATTGTTGTCTATAGAAACGGCTCCTGAATATTAAAAAAAAAAATTCACTGTTTATAAATATCAAGATGTCACAAATTTTCCAGCTGAAGCGAAATGAGACAAAGAATGACTTGTTTCACCTTGACAGGGGCGTGTCGCAGGTGTTGACAGAAAGGCCTCGGGTATTAATATGCTAATGAGCTCCCAAATGAGACGTTGTGTGAGGATTTTTTTTTTTTTTAAAAGCTCATATTTAGGACCACGGACCACTTTGGGTCAATATTTGGAATAGGGTTTAGTTGGACGTCTGAAAGCTGTGTGAGATCGATTCAAAAAAATATAGTTGGACCTTTTAATTTATTAGCATGGAAACTAACAAAATATTGATTTCTACAAAGACGACCGAATTTGGTTGACGTGGTGCTCCCAGCTTCAACCAAAGACCTCAATGGACGACGGCGCTGTCTTTTCGAGGAAGCGTGAGAAACGAACATGCTGACATCATCAAATGATCCCACAGAAGCGGCTGAAGGTGCAGCGATCAGGAGGTCAAACATGGAGAGGGAACCAGTCAGGCCTTCAAAGGGCTTCATTCTTAATGCGATGGCCAGAGTCCAGTTCAGTGTGTTTATGGCAGGTTAGCGAGTGCACAGCCACTAACTATAGCAGAGCCATCACATAAACCCTAAATAATACGTCTGCATTTAGAGAAATCATCGGGTGTCGCTGTGGAATGCAGCACTGTTGTGGTGAAGCTCTGTTATAAACCAGCAAACAGCCACAGAACACAGATGTAATGTGTGGGAGGCACCAGAGAGGGGCGCTGTTCTGAAGAATAAACCTGTTGGTGTTCATATTTATGAATCATGATTCACTTCAATAATTCCACTTTGATTTCTTTCAGCTTCACTCTTCCCTTCAGTGAATGAACTTTTGACAAAAAGAACGTTCAAACACTCCTGAGGTTCGTCTGTCTGTAAATCCCATAATCCTTGTCCATCATCTTATGACGAGAAACCTTTTTTTAAAGTCGTAAACCACTGATTTCTTCTAGGCTTCATAGGGATTTCATGTCAGTTCATACAACTGTTTGTTGAACACACCACCCCCACCCCCCCACAAACCCACTGCCATTTAGAATAACAGATGAATAAATGGACTGGAGGGAAAAACAGTGGATGAAACCACAGTGGAACTCAGTAATGGTCAGCCAGGCCCACCACGCCTCAGAAAATGTTTGTCCAAACCTGTTATTTCTGGCATTGTACTGTCTCAGAGATCGTTTCATTCTCTGGGAGGAATGCAGCGGCTATAAATAGTCTGGAGATGAAGGAGGGGAAATCAGAGATTTGTAGAGAAATTACAGAGACACAGTCCAAACCTTCTGTTATGGCTCGGTTTTCATCAACCTCTGTCTCCATGACTGTCTGACCCACCGAGGCGAGGTGGACGTTTTCTCCACGAAGCGGCCTGACCTGATATTTGACCTCCGTTCCTTCTGTTTTTAGTTATCTGGGAGTCTGATGGAGCATTTTGACTTTTAATTCTCCTGAGGATAAGGTTGACCCCTCAGATTTCCACGTAGGGAATCGCTTGGAATTCAACAAAAACAAGTGTAAAACTTTGCCATAAGACTTTTTTTTTTTTTTTTTCATTATCCACTGACAAGGTTATTTTCAGCAACAGATCCATCAGGATAATTTACTGAGAAATCCTTTGTCTTAAAATATATTAACAATCTTTGGAGAAGTATGATTTAAAATGGACGTTTTACCAGCTAATAGAAATCTGTTGGTGAATTACCTGGAATAAACCACTTTGACCCCTGTGGTTAATATTTTTTTTTAGATATATCTAAAATTTGGAAAAAGTTTATTCTTAGATTAATGTGATTTTTTTTTTTAAGACGAAAATCTGTTAACACTGACTTCAGTAAATATAATTTTTCAGTCCTTTTTCAGTCAGATCCTTCAGTAGTTTGAAGGATCTGACTTTTAATTTGACATGACGCATGTCATGGAGAAACTGCGCCCCCGTGTGGACAATTTGCTTCACTGCACAGGTCCGGTCTGAAGGATGGATGGATGAATAAATGGATTTGATCTGATCCTAAATTGGAAAAAATTCATGCAGCAGCAGCTTTGAATCGGAATTAAAACGGTTATGAAGAGAAATAACTTTTGGGAGAACAATAGATTTACATGAAACAATGTGTAAAGTGAAATATAAAAATGTTACTAATATGAAACAAGTTTTGTGACCTGGTCATTGGTTATTGGGTAGATTTATTTACACTAATCAAACATTTCCTTACATAATAATCCGCCGGATGGACCCCACCCTTGAGCTCATGCTTCCCCACTCGTTGAAGCGCCTGTACTCCCCGGGGCGCATCAGGTACTGGCGCCCCCTGTAGTGAGGATGCTCGTAGAAGATCCAGTGTCCGTCCATCACGTTGCAGGAGGAGACATCGTTGAAATGGAAACGCTCCAGTAGGGAGGGGCAGTCGTCCGTCAGCTCCATCATCTGCCCCCCGAACTCTGTGCGCTCGTAGATCATCATCCTGTGGGCGCCTTGGTGCTGCAGCGAGGAGGAACCCTTAGAGGAACATCAACCACACTGAGAAGATGCTGGAGGCGAGGGTTACCGTGGGGATCATCCGGCAGGATCTCACGCAGTCGTTGAAGCCCATCCAGCGCTGGTAGTCCGGGTAGTCCCCCCTCCTCAGGAAGTACTGGTACCCCATGTAGTTGGGCCTCTCGTAGACCATCCACTCTCCGGTGTCCACCCTGATGGAGTTGCAGCGGTTGAAGTGCGAGTGCAGGTCGGAGCATTCGCTGCTGCACTCATAGTGGCGGCCCTGGAAGTTCCGGTCCTCGTAGAAGATGATCTGCAGGACGGGATGGAAAGGATGCATGAAGAAACACGCTCCACACCGGGCGCCGAGGGCCACGGGAGACGCCACAGCCTTACCTTACCCATCATGCAGTCTGACTAACAGGTGTCAGGAGCTCCACGCTGCCTTTATAACCCACAGACCACCAGGGCTTTGTCCTCCTGAACAATCACCACACTGGTCAGCTCTTTCTGGCACAGCGGGGAAGTAGCCAATCAGCTGTTTTCCTGTCAGCAGAGGCCTCGCTCTGAAATTTCTGGTTGATGATGCAACTCAAAGTCTACAGTTAACAAACCAGCAAACCAGAGCTTTGATTGAAATAGAAACTAAATAAAACCGAGAAGTTGATTTCACTCCTAGGAGTCTCTCTCTGTGGGAACTCCTGGTGAAAACTCGGGTCCACCCTCCTGACCTAAGCCATCGACATGAAGGGCAACCTGAAGATGTTAGACGAAGCTTCCGTCTCGGGCTCTTCTGAGGTCTGGCGCTCATGCGATGTCATCGCTGTTCTTCACAATTACATCACGATACACGGAAATCTGCCCGTCTGTCGTCCACGGCGACTGAGTCAGCTGATGGGCAGGAAGTCGCTCTGAACCCGGCTGTGAACGCTGACGTCAGATTTCGTCCTTTGGCATCATCTTCATCACAGGATGTGTGATGTACTTTTATTTCTGCTTCATTACTCCATTATTGGACTATTAGAGATGGAACCTCCTTAAGGGATCAATAAAGTTCTGTCAGGGAAATGAACTTCTCAGTCATACTGCACACAGTAGTACCAACACCTAGAAAGAAAAATTACCCACCAAGAATACAGTAGGAATAAAAAGGCCTAAGAACTGGTATTCGTTTGAACATTGTGTTTCCCTTTTTGTCTACTGTTGCTTCCCGTAGTTTGAATATTTCCTTCATTTCAGAGGTGATCTGATGAGCTTGGATGAATTTTTATGCAGCAGCTTTAGAACCGACTCATTTAAAAGGAGGATATTTAATGGACACCAGATCCAAACACAGTGACGTCACCTCAGGTTGTGGAAGTTTCCTCCAGCGGGTTTCATAAAGTCACCAGAAGAGGGCAGTGTTTGTTTGTTTCTTTATAAACTGGAAATTATTGATGTGACTTTTTATTTTTGACCTCCAGCAGGCCTGACGGGACGTGTGTGTGTCATCACTGTGTCAATGACATCACAGTGACATCACACAGGAGCGTCTGTAACCAAGACTATCACATTAACTTTGTCTAAACATAAGTTAATTTGGTTTTAGACATTTTCTAAGCTGCTGTTTTTCTGCTTTTCTCATTGGCGTGTTGTAAATTGATTACCTGCTGTTATTCTATACAAATAGCTGTTGGAAAATATATATACTGCATTATGAATTAAAACTAAATCATGGATGCTAATGATAAACTGACATCCTGCAATGTCATGTTTGAACGGGAGGAAACACGGAGGAGACGCTGGATGAAGTCATCTGTCCAGAAGATGAGTCAGAGCAATTCATGTTTATTATCCATAGAAGGATGCTATGTCAGGTGACCGTAAAGACGACCATAAACAAGTCACCTGACTGTGGGAGGCGGCCAATCAGCAGGAAAAAAATCAACTTCATTGATCCCCGTAGGGAAATTACTTGTCCACTCTAGCGCTAGTCTTTATGATGTTAATCAGACAGTTCTTGCTCAAGGGCACCTCGGCAGGTGAACTGGCACCTCTCCACTACCAGTTCACACTCCACAATTTTTTTTGGCCCACGTGGGCTTGGAGCCGACCTCCGGTCCCCCCAGCCGACGACCCATTGGACTGAGCTCTCTTCCCAAGTGAACATGAATGATCAATAAGTGTCCCACAGTTTTTCTAAAGCCCTCATTGAAGTGATTTTGAGCATAATGTGATTGCTCGTCACATAGCAGATACATAAATTCAAACGATGGGTGACGTTTACAGCAACGATGCGCATCAGAGAAAGTAAAAAAAGACTCCAACGTGGTTCTTGTTACGTTCTGTGACTAATAAAAGTTAACATTGTGTTATTTCTTATTTTATCAGACATAATCTTTACAGGTGTTTAGTAATCGACCTGAATACAGACAGATTTTTACAGAATAAATGTACTGTAGTCATTTATTTAAACTGACGGGTCCGGATTTATTTGGTTACTGTCCCTTTAAGAACTCAGCGGATCGTGAATGAAACGCAGCCATTCATAAAAACACCAGGGACATGACGTCAGAGCCGTCTGGATGCCAATTGGACGGCTGTTCGACTGGCATCTGCTTCAACCAATAGGAATGCAGCACAGCGCACAAAGCCGTCAGAGTCGTTCATTGAGAAAAAAACCACAGCCCAGTTTTTATTCGCGGGTCCGCGGGGGATGTAGGAGCGAGTCTGCGCCTCGATTTCACGCTGCGAACGAACTTCCTTCGTCACGTGAGTCGTGCATTATCACTACTATTACACCATCTTCACGCGCGCCTCCTCTTATTGGTGGATAAACCGCGTTGTTGCGAGGTAAATGAGGATTCAGAAGCGAACGCCATTTTTCTGCCCCTGCCCCCCCCCTCCCCCTCCTCCCCCAGCGGGGATCGAGTTTCAGTTCATTGAGAAAACAAGGTTTTTGGTCACGTGGTGTGGGGTCACGTGAGTCACGACACTCGTTCAGTTTGTTTTCTGATCGCGTTTCCTTGTTTTTGTTTGACTCGTGTCAGAACGTAAACAAACGTGTTTGTGTTGATAAACAAATCCTCTGATCAAAAACAGCCGTTTTTAATCAAAGACGATTTATTGATCACCGGAAGTGACACAAATCAATCAGTTCAGAACCGGACATTAATCCTCAGTCTTGTGTATTTGATGAGATGACGTAGAGAGATGACGTCACAGGGGGCTGGGCCACTACATGGAGCTTATATAGTTAGTTACACTTTGACCAAGCACTACATTTCCCACAATGCAGTAATTAAGCTCATTTTAAGTGTGGGGGGGGGGGACGTTTTTGTCCTAACTTGTTGTTTTTCTTCAGTTGCCCCTTTGGGACAAATAAAGTTTTGAATTTGAATCTATTCATTGATAGTTTGATCCTTGATTGATGGATTTCTGTGGGTTTATTAACCTGACAAATTAAAAAGATTTATGTTAAAACAGAGAAACAAACATTTTCTGTGCAACTGTATACAATTATACAATGAAATTATGAGGTCAGATTGAGAGTAACACTTGTAAATTGAGTAATAAATTTATTTAACATTAAGTTATTTATTTTAAGTTACATGTAGTTACATTTATTAGTTACATCTGGTCCTTTGACGACACATAATGCCTCATGTGAGCGCTCCTTCCTCCAGGGTGAGGACGCCGCCATCATGGACGGCTTCTACGACCAGCAGGTCCCCTTTGTGATGCCCGAGAGGGTGAGTTTGAAACCCGAGTAAAAAAAAAAAACAAAAATCCAACCACAGGTCAAAGTTCAAGTGTTCACGAGACATTTTTGTTGAACATGTAGAGCTGCTCCACAGACGACGCAGAGGGATGTCTCAGCGAGGGGAAGAGGAAGTTCATGGACGAAGAGCTGGCTCAGGACACAGAGGGTAGCTTCATCACTACTAGTGATACTTGTTCATTGGTCAGCTGAGATCATGTGATCACTTTGACCACACCTCACGCTCTTCCTTGTCCTGTTGTTGCAGAACTCTTTCAAGATTTGAGTCAGCTCCAGGAAATCTGGATAGCAGAAGGTGAGCTCATGTCCTGAAACAGTACTGGGGGGGGGGGGGTCAAAGGTCACAGGTGTCTGATGCCTAATGTCCTGTTTTCTCCTCTGACAGCTCAGGTTCCTGATGATGAACAGTTTGTTCCAGATTTTCAGTCCAGTGACTGTGAGTATGTGCTCCTCACATTTATGGAACAATGTCAGTGCTGAAAGTAGAGCCTCAAACGTCTGACATCCATGGATTAACGTGTGTGTGTGTGTGTGTGTGTGTGTGTGTGTGTGCGTGCAGTAATGTTTCATGGACTTCCTATCAGTAAAGTGAAGCGGGAGCCCGGTCAGTCTAAGGACCCATCTCCTTGCAGGACGTCCCAGAAGTGCCTTCATAGTTACAGGTACACCAACAGTTAATGTGTGACATCATCATGAGAATTAATAATCAATCCTGTAATGATTGATTACTGAAAGGAAGCTTCTTGTTTCCCTGGTGCTCGATTGGCTCTTCTGCCCTCAGTGCCTGTGACGACAAGCCGACTGGACTCAAAGCCATCACTCCAGGACAGTGTGACTCCGCCCACTCCGCTGGACCGCCTCCTGCCCCGCGGCTGACCAACAACTGCCCCTGCGCCGACATTCCTACCATGAGTCACTCCCACCACCACTGCCGCCTCCCACAGGCCAACCAGTTTGCTCTGCCGCGTCCCCCAGCGAGCTGCGCCGGTGCCTCCTTCAGCGCCGAACACAGGTCTGTTCTGATAACGGGGGTCCATCTGGGATCCAGTTGGACCGGAACCCTCAACCCGCTCTTCCCGGTTTGCTTATAGGTTCCATCGGCAGCGGTCGGAGCCCTGCTTGTCGTTCCTACCTCCAGAGGAAGGGAACGTGTCCTACCGACCCCCCAGCCGCGACCAGCGGCCGCTGTACCAGCGTCACCTATCGGCGCCCCCGGTACCCCACAGAGGCTTAAAGCAGGAGTTTGTGGATCCACGTTACCCAGACCCGGGGCTGATTGGTCCAGGTCCACAATCCTTCAACCATGTCTCCATCAAACAAGAACCGAGAGACTTCAGCTTGGATTCAGGTGTGTGTGTGTGTGTGTGTGTGTGTGTGTGTGTGTTCATAGTGATGACCAGCTCTGTGTTTCCTAGAGATGAGAACCTGCCAGTCGTCTTCAGTCTCGTACCAGACCACTAACGGTGAGTTGGTCTCCATGCGTTCCTCTCAGGAGGTTCTCGTGGTGCGTTCAGGTTCCACTCATGGACTTTTTGCCCCACAGGGTTCAGTCATGATGCCGACCTTCACCTGTTGCGTGACGACACGTGTGTTGTTCCAGAGCGTGTGGAAGGTGAGACACGGGAGACGTAATCGTGACTTCGTTGTGGTGTCGTAGTGAGACCTTTCCAACCAATCACCTGACTGTTGCTAGGTAAACTGAAGCAGGAGGCGTTGCTGTACCAGCGGCGCGGTTCTCTGCAGCTCTGGCAGTTTCTGCTCACGCTGTTGGACGACCCGGCCAAGGGTCACCTCATCGTCTGGACCGGACGGAACATGGAGTTCAAACTGATCGATCCTGAAGAGGTCAGACTCCACGGTGCCACATCGATTTAAAATCAAACGCAAATTCGGCTTTAGCTGAAGATCAGAGGTGGAAATCAAGTCCAGCTGATGAATATTTATTTCAAATCGACTTAACGTTGAACCCAGCCGTGCTGTGTGTTACCTGCAGGTGGCTCGGCTGTGGGGCGTCCAGAAGAACCGACCGGCCATGAACTACGACAAGCTGAGCCGCTCCCTGAGATATTACTATGAGAAAGGCATCATGCAGAAGGTTGAGGATCTGCTTTTCCCCTTTTCTGATCTAGTTTTGCTCTTTGCACTTGTTAGCTTGACTCGTCTTGCGTCTGATTGGCTCGTCCTGCAGGTGGCCGGTGAACGCTACGTCTACAAGTTCGTTTGCAACCCCGAGGCGCTCTTCTCCATGGCGTTCCCGGACAAACGGAGGCCAACTCTGAAGGTGGACCCAGATGCCATCTTGTCCCCCAGCGAGGAGGACGGCTTCCCCCTCCCCAGCTATGAAGAGGAGGGTCTGTACCTGACAGAGGGGGGCGCTGCGTCCAGGAGGAAGGCCTTCCCTGACAGCTACCCCTACTAGAGTCCACATCCTGGTCTCTGGAGCAAACCAGGAAGTGACCGACACTGAAAACAGACATCTGCTTTATGGATGTGAATCAGCAGAAGAAGAAAATGTCAAAATATTTCAAGTTTGTTTTTTTTAAAGGGCAATCAATACATTTTGATGGAAGAGTATTTTAAGTAGTTGCAGCTATTTTGAGACCCTTACATAGAGGAAAACAATCAACGGGGTGAATGAAGGCCATGACCTCTGAACTCTTGTCAGTTTTATGATTTAAAGGAGTTGTAGTTTCATTTGGATATGAAAAACTCGCTGCTTCGTGTGAAACATCGATGTGTTTGTGGTCGTACTTTCACTTCGTTTCTCAATGTGTTGACTTTCCTTTGGGTCACCTGTCACTTTAAGCCCAATGCTTTGCTGTGATTGGCTCACAGCAGTCCTTGTGTACGTGAACTCTGGAATCTGTATTCGAACCAAAAACAACCCAAAGCCATGGCAGTGTTTTCTGAATGAATTCA
Source organism: Antennarius maculatus (assembly GCA_013358685.1). NCBI lineage: Eukaryota > Metazoa > Chordata > Actinopteri > Lophiiformes > Antennariidae > Antennarius > Antennarius maculatus. The sequence goes on from CM023629.1 coordinate 1,219,521, forward strand.
GGACTGCTTGAAAGGGACTCATTGGTACTTTACAGATGTTTATGATCTTTAAATGTCTTTAGTGTTTTTGAGCTACTATGGAGAGGATTTTCTCCAGATGCCTTAAGAGTCCTATTTTTAATTCTTTAACACTACTACTAGGATGCTATTAACAAGCATGGACTTTCTCACAAATTCCTCCAGCTTAATTGTCCTGGGATCATATTTTTTTGCATTTTCTATGGCAGATTTGCTTCAGTGTGTAGAAAAAGAGTACAATTATATAAAGATATTTTTTCAAAAGGCTGTATTTGCTTTGTTGTACAATGAGCTTCAGTTTAACCTGCTAATATATTGCATCAAGTTCCTCTGATATTTACCCGTAGCGGCTGGCAGACAGAAACTGGATGTGATGGTGTATTTTATTATATAATGATGGTGGGAAGAATTCGGAGGTGGTTTATGCAGAGACTGGATTTGTATCGACCCTCTCAAACTGTGTTTTGTGCCTTCTGTTCAACTTTCCTGACATTAAAATATTTTACTCTTCTTTCACTGAATGTGTTTTTTGTATATAATTTCTCATCTAATTTAGAAAGTGGATAAATTCCTTGAACACGGAAGTGGTTAAAACACTAAGAAAATATAAAGTTCATGTTCTATAACTTATATCAATAAGTAGTGTTTTCTACAGCTGACGGAAGTGAACGATGAACAAAATAAAGTCAAATAAATGAAAACCATCGTCTTTAATATAAATTAAATTCAACAAAAAAATACTGGATGAAATAAACAACGTTGTACAACAAGGTATTAAAGGAATTTAAACATTCCTTTATCGAATTCTTCCAAAGGGCCTCAGAATTGGAATCCAGCATTTGCGGAAGAACTTCTCTTGCGCGCCCCCCAGAGGCCACAATGAGCAGCTGCAACTCCTGTGTTCAGCTGTTACTGATCAGTTGAAAGGGATTTACTGGTTTCCGGTCCTGACCAGAAACATCATGTGTTTTTAAAAAAAATGCAATTCATAATTAATTCTAAACATTAACATTATCCTCTTAGTAATTTTAAATAATATTTCGAAGCCATCTCAAGCAAAGAGATATTGTGATGAGATTTAAATACAACTGAATAAACTGATTAATACACATTATTAACTGACTGTGTTGCTGCTTTCACTTCAAATGTCAAGTTTTTTGTGTGATTTTTCTGTATTTCTACCATCCTTTACATTTTCCATGTGATTCAAGTCGGTTTGGATGCTTTTAATTTGAAAATCAGCACAGAAGCGGTACCGGAAGTTGATGTACTTCCGGTAGCTCGCGTTGCCTTGCTGTGTTATAAATACACCGTTGCTCCCGTCAGTTGATCCCGGATCGCCTCCAGTCAGATAGATGATTAACGGATCGACCGGAAGTGGCTAACCGGACCCGGTCGGGTTCCGGTCGGTGGCTCCGCGGAGGAGAATCCGTGTGTGGCTCGGATGTCTGGAGACCTACAGCCTCAGGTGTGGTCTGATGGAGCAGGTAGGGTACCTCCACCTGCAGTCGGAGACCAATGAGGCTCCAGAGAAGAGGAATTCATGCTAATGCTAATGAGCTAATGATGCTCAGTAGCTCCACCTGCCGTCCAGTCAGCTGCTGGAGGTCTCCAAACTTTTTTGCACCAGATCACTGGGGCTGATTGTGAAATGTCCCCCAAACCTGATCAGCCTGATGGACTGTATAAAACTGACTGACTGTTTTTGGGGGGTTTTTTTGTTACAGAAGTCCTGCAGATGTTGTTGAATGAAGAAGAGGATGCACCTGAACAACAGGGCTGGAAGATTAATCAGGACCCCCCCAGATGTTCTACACATTAAAGAGGAACCCCCCTGGGTCAGTCTAGAGGTGGTGGATAACAACAAGCTCATAAACACTCATGAAGCTGTGAAGAGTGAAGACCACGATGAAGAGACGTCCCACTGCTCCGACCCAGAGACCGATGACAGTCATGACTGGGTTGATACCAGCAGACCAGTCAGGATTAAACCCTCTAAGAGACGATGCTGGAAACAATCCAATCAGCTCCCCCCAACGTGCTGCAGGCTTCGCCCACGAGGAACCTCTGCAGGAACACGACGACGCCCCGATGGGGGTGAAACCGTTCAGTTGCTCAGTTTGTGGGAAGCGATACCTGCGGAAGAAGACCTTAAGCACGCACATGAGGCTTCACTCGGACTGGAAATGTTTCAGCTGCTCCGTCTGTCTGAAGACGTTTCCGTTGAGGGGAGACGTGGAACGACACATGAGGGTTCACACCGGAGAGAAACCCTTCAGCTGCTCCGTCTGCGATACCAGATTCTCACGCAGGGAGCATCTGAGAGAACATCATAAAACCCACACAGGGGAGAAACCCTTCAGGTGTTCCGTTTGTGGAAGAACATTCTCACAAAACTCCAATTTAACAACACACCTGAGGGCGCACACGGGAGAGAAACCCTTCACCTGCTCCGTTTGTCACGCAAATTTCAAGGACTCCGGGAACTTGTCCACACACATGAGAACACACACCGGGGAGAAACCGTTTAGCTGCTCGTTTTGTGGAAAAGGGTTTGCAGAAAGCGGGAGTTTGAGGCGACACACGAGAATCCACACTGGGGAGAAGCCGTTCGGTTGCTCCGTTTGTGGGAAGAGATTCAATCAGCTTCCTCATGTGAGGATACACAAGTGTGCTGGTGAGAGCAGTGGTAGGAGCTGAAAATGGAAAATTAATTTTAAAATTATGTCCTTTCTGTAACTCCTCAACCAAATGCAGTTGTAGGAGAAAATAACCACAATAAATGATTCAGAGACAGAAAGTGTCAACATCAGTTCAATAAAAACATAACTACCCTGCCTGTTATCCCCCGCCTGGAGTCTGTCTGGGTTTTGTTCCTTAATATGGAGTGTGTGTGAATGAAAATGTTTCCAGATCTGGAACTAATGTCTCTTGGAAATCAGGATTAAGTCATTGGTATCATTTGTACAAAACCTTTGTGGGCAATCTGTGGTACACCGTTTTCAAAGCGTCATGTTCTTTAATCACATTTCTCTTGTTAAGAAAATTGTTGGATAGAAGTTTTGTGATTCTGCTATTTTTGTGGTCCACGGACCGGTTTCAAGACAACATTTTAACGGACTGGCCTCCATTTGCACGATGATCGTTAATGACGCAGAGCTGCAGTGTAATAACGAGAACCAATTCAGTCAGAGACTGCAACATCCCACGACACCCCAGAATTCAAAATTTTACCCTGACCTACTTGCATAGGTCAAAGCTAAGGCTCTGACCTACTGTCATTGATCAAAGCACTAGCTTTGACCTGTGGTCTTACTCACTGGCCTTCTCCCTCATCTTTCTAAAGTTAAAATTTGACCTTGACCAAGTTTCCTCAAGGTCATCATCTCATTTCCATCCCCTTTGCTGCCTGAGTAATGTGCTTTTTGTCTCATCTTTCTGTCTGCAACGGTTGTGAAGACATTTGGTGGACGAACACAAACACTGACAGTAACAACACGTCACCGCTCTGAAGCGGAATGTAATAAATCACCACAGTAGTCTAAGTCGAATGCAGAATTACAGACAATAAACAACCTTTATTCATAAATTAATATTCAACATCTCTCTAAACGAAATGAGTTGTAATAAAAAACTTGATTCAAGTAACTGCACTGATGAGGTTTATTTTGAAATACTATATAGTGATTTACAATCAGTGCATTCAACGTAGGAGAAATACTGATCATTTCTAAGGGTGAACAAGTCGATAATGATAATAATAATAATGAGTATTAGTGGAGCCCTGAGTTTGTTTCTCAGCAGCGAGCCGGTCCCATCTAGAGGTAACAGATCTCAAATCAAATCGTTTTGGACATCGAGTTGGTCCAGGTGAGGGGCTAAAATTCAAATTTAGGGTTTCTTTTATGCTTGGTGACAGCGGTGAGTTTGGAGTCACCACAGGGAGAAAGAGGGTCTGAGGCGTCTGGAATTGCTGGAAGAACGCAGCATTAATCTGTATTGTTACTGACCATCATTCACAAATTCAAGTTCAAAAAGTTTGACAGGGAAGATGAAATATAGCAACAGCAGATTTGGGACGAGAGGCAGGGTGCACTCCGGGTACGACACCGGTGTACCAAGGAGCCACATGAAAGACACACAAACACACACACAGACTCACACCTCTGGACAATTTGAGACCAGTGAATTCACCTGAAGCACATGTTTTTGGGGGTGGGAGGAAGCCGGAGAACCCGGAGAGAACCCACACACACACAAACTCCACACAGAACGGGACTCGAACCGGGAACCGCCTTGGATGGATTTGTCTTTTTGAGGTGTTCACAGGAGCAAGAAAGTGATTTGGGATTCATTTTCAGTTGTGTTCACAACACCTTGAAAAGGTGGGACACCAGAGGATGGTTTCAATCCAGTCAGCTCTGGATTATGGGCCCAGATGGGAGTTAAACCCACAATCCCTAATCCACACGGCCACTGGGGTTTCTGAAATTCTACCCTGGTACCCTGGACCCGCTGTCAGCACATCAGGGGCCGCATTGTTAGACATGTCACAGATTTGTGTTCCTAATCGTTTTCTAGTCGTTCTGATGGTGTTCAGACTGCCATTGGATAGAGAAACGGATCCTCAAACACAGGTTAGTCCTCTATGCTTGGGGGGAAATGGTAATGATGTAAAACACCTAGCACTCCTACCACAGCAGCAGTAGCTATCCCAATTTTAAACCAGGTACCCCACCCACAATAATCGTCTGCAGGGGGGTTGGTGCTCTCCATGGCTTCCTTTATGCGAGTTAGAGTTTTCAATCTGTTCCTCTGCTCTTTGATTTTCTGGTCGATAGTTTTTGAGTCCAGAAGATAAAACGGCTCAAGAGAACTTTGAGTAGCTTCAACATTCATTTTGTTAACAACGGACATCGTAGAAAAGTCTAAAAGCTGCAGCTCAAATATATCGTCCACTTATATCATCTCCCTTCTATTGATGCTAGGAAATCTCATTGATCAGGAGGGACCTTTGATCATCATCATTGCTATGATCTACTTTTTTTGATCATATTTGTACTATATGATCGGTTTAATCTCAATTTAAGATCAAAGGAGAGTCTTAATAATTACTTATGGATGAAGTGATAGTAAATCTACATTAACTGAATGACACACACTTAGTCAGTTGCAGTTTTACTGTACGGTTGTGTCAACAGAACATCGAGAAAACACAAAGACAAGGACCTGTCGGTCTTTAGAACACCTTCTGGGGAGCTAGGAAGGAGATGGAGAGCACGGATAAATAATGAATGATGAATAATAATAAATAAATAGATAATAAATAACGAATGGCGGCTAGCTCAGTGCTAATATAATATGGAAAATCCCATCGACGGGCTAGGGCGTTAGCATCGATAAAAAATAAAAATGCCACCAGGCCTTGTTTTTACTGATGTACTTCAAATACAGACGTGGTTCATTTCGACTTTACTGTCCCTTTAAGTTAATGTAGGTTTTATTTTGAAAATCTCAAGCGGAAGAAGAGTCTTTTCCTGTCGCTGAAGGGTTACAGTCGTACAGCTCGCGCTGCAAAGGACGCCGGGAATGTAGTTTAATAACAAAACCTACGTCACAGCTCCACTACATTGTATTCATTACTACAGTACTAGAAGTCGTTTTACCTGCGAAGCGAGCCGGAAAAGAAACGACAGGAAGTGACGTCACGCCGAAGGTTATCGATGATTCGAACGTAAGCACGGTGAGAGATTCTCCTGGCGCTCTTTGTCCTGTAATAAACAACTAAAAATAAAATCACTGTACATTTCTGCTAATTCTGTATTTTAGTGTTTTATATGCTTTTTGTTGCCCCTTTGGGACAAATAAAGTTTTTTGAATTGAATTGAATTGAATGTGTCCAGGAGGACTTGATGGCCGTCCTGAACCTGTCCTTCGCTGCCTGTGGGTTTCTGGGTATTTACCACCTGGGGGCCGTGGAGGCGTTTTCCTGCCATGGGGCCAAGCTGCTGGGGTCCCTGAGGTCCTGTGCGGGGGCCTCAGCTGGGGCCCTAGTCGCCGCGGTGATGATCACAGCTCCTGACAAGATAGAGGTCGGTTATCTTGGAGAATAACAGATTAATCTGTGGAGTGTTTGTTAAAAGAAGAGATTATAATCCCCCCCCCTCAAAAAAAAAAAAATCCTGTTTTTGCAGCACTGTAAAAACTTCACCTTCAGATTTGCTGCCAGTGTGAGACAACAGAGGTTTGGAGCGGCGACACCAGGATACGACTTCATGCTCACATTACGGTGACACTGTGATGGATATCTCTATATTTCTGACGTAATGGAGCCGGTTCTGTGTTTGTTTATGTTTATTCTGTTGGATTAACTGCAGGGAGGGAATAGAAGATGTTCTCCCAGCAGACGCTCACACTCTGGCCAACGACCGCCTCCACGTCTCCATCACACACTCCAAGAGTGGGAAGAACCACATCGTGTCTCGCTTCACCTCCAGGGAGGAGCTGATAAAGGTACACACACACACACACACACACACACACACAGGTCTGTACTGATTGGCTGTGATGTCTCCAGGCCCTGCTGGCCAGCAGCTACGTCCCGATCTACGCTGGATTGAAAGCAGTGGACTTCAGAGGACAGGTATGAACAAATGAAGTGTTATAACTGCAAATGAAGTGTTATGACTGCAAATGAAGTGTTATAACTGCAAATGAAGTGTTATGACTGCAAATGAAGTGTTATGATTGCAAATGAAGTGTTATAACTGCAAATGAAGTGTTATGACTGCATGAAAAGGCTTATGTCTGCAACTAAATGTCAAACTAAACTTTAACAATACAGATAAACCTCGATTTATGACGTGTGGAATTATGTCTGTTTTCAAGCAAAAAAACCAAACAAAACTGCAACTCGAGTTTACATCATTTTTATTTCACGTCGTCCGCCATAAATATCGGAATCGTAAAATCCCCAGTAAACCGTGAAAGGCACATAATATGATGCAACTTTGCGATAAATCGGAATAAAACAAAATATTTTAAATTCAAATAATATTAAATATTAATTATTGAATCATATTAAATATTATTTTAAATTTAAATAATATATAAAATTTCCCAGTTTGGGGATAAATAAATTATATTTATCTCTATCACATTTTTAGCTCTTAGCAACCCCCGTGACCCACAATGAGGAAGAATCAACTGAAGACGAGAGATGTTTTTTCTGTACTATATTAAGAAATAAATTTTAATTGTTTGATAAGAAAAAAAGAGGTTGCGCATCAACCAAGTGTTTTCACTAAAAAGTGCTAGACCAAATGATTAACTATCAAAAATAGAGATAAACTCCCTAAAGGTAGCACATCTAAAAAATTAATCAAGGGAGGACAAAGTACTCACATTTCCACTTCTTTTATTTTGGCACACACCAAAAAATGAACGCTTACGCGTTTCGGCTGTGAGCCTTCATCTGGTGGACGTTTCAATTTTCTCCATCCCCGTGAATTTTAATGAAGAAGGTGATCCATGTTTCGCTTCAGCGTCACGTTTCGCAATTGCATAGTCCATGTTTCCTGTGCGAATCGCAGTTTGGTGCTCAGACATTCTTTGTTTTAGTGGTCGCTTGGTTTGTCCGACGTACGCCAGACCACAGGGACGTAACAACATGGAGACGACACCTGTTGATTGGCCATTCATGAACTCACGGATGGGAATCTTCCGTCCAGTGTGGGGATGGGTGAATAATTTCTTATCTGACGTGTTGTTGCAACAGGTACAGTTGCCACATCTGTACATACCAGTACTTTTCAGCCATGTGGTCTTTTTTGGAACCATATTCTTGTACATGACAGTATCTTTGATTGTGGGTGGTCTTCTGAATGCAACAAGGGGTGGGGATCTGCAGAGGTCCTTTGTTCACAAGTGAACTTCAGGAAACTTGAGTTGTTGAGATACAAACTCCATTAATTCGGACTGTCTGGATTCCCCAAATAACAGAATGTCATCAGTGTATCTTTTATATAACTTTATCTTTGAGTAGAGCCTCGTCCTGAGACAAATGGTCTGGGGGGGTGGGGGTGGGGGGTTCTGTGGGGAGCTTATGGATTTTTGGGAGGCTGTAAATGATTGGAGTGACAGGATACTGATTGGTCAGAAAGTCATGTTCTTTTTTTTTTTGGTCATCCAATTTGATTCCAAAGCAACACTCAGTAGATTATCAATTTCAGATTTGTATTCATTCTGAGGATTTACCACAAGTTGCCTGTAGGTGGGGCTGTTCTGGTTTTCAAGCATTTTCTGATGATAGTATTCAGTATCCAAGATAACAACAGCAGAACGAATTGTTATTTCTGGATTTCTGTCCAACTCCTCCAGAGCACGGTGCTCCTCATACGTTCAGTTTGAATACTTGTGGAACACGACCTTGATGAAAGATAAAGGCCCCAAGTCAAATGTTACAATTACAGGACTTAGATGAGTTGAGGGGCAAAATGATGACTTTGGGTGAAAAGGAGTGTGTTTTTTGTTTTTTTCCTCATTTGATATCTGTTCAGTAGAGTATGGTGTACTTCTTTGGTGGGGAGAAAAGAAATGTTTCAAATGGAGTTGTCTCATGTACTTATACTGCATGTGTCCACCTTATACTTGTATAAAGGTACTGGTATGTACAGATGTGGCAACTGTACCTGTTGCAACAACACGTCAGATAAGAAATTATTCACCCATCCCCACACTGGACGGAAGATTCCCATCCGTGAGTTCATGAACGGCCAATCAACAGGTGTCGTCTCCATGTTGTTACGTCCCTGTGGTCTGGCGTACGTCGGACAAACCAAGCGACCACTAAAACAAAGAATGTCTGAGCACCAAACTGCGATTCGCACAGGAAACATGGACTATGCAATTGCGAAACGTGACGCTGAAGCGAAACATGGATCACCTTCTTCATTAAAATTCACGGGGATGGAGAAAATTGAAACGTCCACCAGATGAAGGCTCACAGCCGAAACGCGTAAGCGTTCATTTTTTGGTGTGTGCCAAAATAAAAGAAGTGGAAATGTGAGTACTTTGTCCTCCCTTGATTAATTTTTTAGATGTGCTACCTTTAGGGAGTTTATCTCTATTTTTGAAATTTTGTTTATAAGCTTAAAATATTCATATTAACCAAATATTTCTGAACATTCAGTAATAAATCGCCTCATCTTCCACTCACAGAATCAGCCTTAATGCTTTATTTCCTGGAGAACCTTTTGTTTCCTCAGAGATGGATAGATGGAGGTTTCACCAACAGCCTCCCCATTCTGCCGGGGGGGCGAACCATCACCGTTTCCCCCTTTGCCGGACTGCAGGATGTGTGTCCTGTCCACAGGGGGCGCTACAGCACTCAGCTCAGCCTGGCTAACATGGATGTCATGGTGATGTGGCCTCTGCTGCTCTTGTTCCTGAAGCTTTGACCAAACTTTAACATTCTCTTGAACCCCCCACCCCCACCCCCACCCCCCAGCTCTCCGTGGAGAACATCAGACGTCTGAACCGAGCTCTGTTCCCCCCACCCCCCAGCGGGATGCAGGCGCTGTGTGAAGAAGGTTTCCATGACGCCGTGAGGTTTCTGAAGAGAGAATCCTGGATGAGCTGACTTTAAAATAAACTTTATTAATCATGTCATTGTAAATGCATTCATGAATAAAGTTGAGTTCAGAACTGGGGAGGCTTTTCTTACGTTGTGTCTCCTGGAACTGAGGTCGACCTCTTTTAAAATAAAAGACTGGAACACATGAAATGTAAAATTAATATATTAAACTGGTTTTCTGAAACAACACATAATATTTACCAAAATAAAATAGCTTGTATGTGTAAACTGCTGATGCGGGAAATTAAGCTTCAAATTTCTTTTAATTTTTCACTCTTTTCTTTAACTCTGTTCTCGCATTTTCATTTTTAAGTGAACCGCACAATATTAACAATATAAATAATTATTTTCCAAATTATTAGTTTTTTTTATTAATTATTGAATTATAATTTTAATTAATTTTTCTAAAATTAATTTCCCTGACGGAACCTTCTTAAGGGATAAATAAAGTTATACTCTAATTAGCTAATTTTTTTGAAATAATGTAACTCAGTCAATGTTTAGATTCGGTCCAATACACAGAAATTTTTACATTCACATCAGCCGTTTATTTAGGATTAAAAAGAACAACAGAAATGTCATTTGTGTTTATTTGAAGACAATGAAGTTAACAAGAAGATAAAACGAACCCAAAATAAGTCAATTTTTGTCTGATAATTATGTTTTCTATATGAAGCGTCCATCAGAAGTGCCACACAAATTCAGTAATGATAATAATAATAATTCCATCACAATGAACTTTTACATTTGTGGAATGTAATAAATTAGTTTCATTTCAGACAGAAGTAAAAACAGTGCAAAGAATAAAAGAATGAACCGAGGCTTAAACACCTGATTCTACAGACGTCACAGGAAGTGCAGCATTTAAATGACCTTCAATCCAAAACACACAAAACACACACAACACACACACCTTCAGTGTCATTTCATCCAACAAAGGCATTTGTAAAAATTCATTAACGTCTTTTCAGTACCGACAAATATGAGGTTTGAAGGCAAACAAACACAAAGAATTCAGGATAAATTTGGTAATTTTAGTATTTTGGTAACTAAAGGAAGTATTTGTTCTGGAACCTTTAATAAAAAAATTATTTAAATTATTATTTATTTGGTTTAAACTCTGCAGGAAAATCAGGAGCTGCTCTGGGGGTCGGGCAATAAAGTCAAATCTGCTTAAAAGACTTGTTCATAGTTTTCCACTGAGAAGCAGCTAAGCGTCACCTGATGGGGGGGGGGGGGGGGGCTGGCCTCGGATTAGCAGTTTACACTCATTACTGGATTATTAAACCCGTGCCTGGATTATCTGACATTTACATTTCTGCAGCCTGTTTGGTGTTAATGCTGACAGGAATGAATCAACACTGAATCTAACAAATGAAACACGTTTGTGTCTCCAGAGTCACATGAGTGTCCAACATTCACAGAAAACTTGATTTCTGCTACAATAATAGTCAGTGTTTCCTATATGAGCAGACGTTAAGCACAAATCGAGGTGCTATTTAGCTGATAAACTACTTTTGCATCAGTCATGTGATATTTAGAAATATGTGAACACAGTTTATGACACTAATATTGATTACAGGCTGGATCAGTGCTTGGATGATGGTTGTAGTTTATTAAACCCGCGTTAAAAAGCTGTTTTCACACTCGTTTTGTGTTTGTTTGTCACCAGGATTACTTGAAATGTTCTCAACCACATTTGTGAGCTGGGGCCAGAATAAATTCCAAATGAGTCCATGTGCTTCTGGATGTTTCTCCTCTAAAAACTGTAATAATTAATTACAAATAAATAATTTTTATTTATTTTTATTTTTTTTTAAAAAGGTCAATGTAGCTCACATTATTATTGTCCTCTAAATCAGTTTCAGCTTCAATCTGATCTCAGGTCAGTCTGGATCACAACTAGGGAATATTCTGTGATCCTCTATGATTCTGGATCACCAGATCTGGATTATAATCCCACAACGGTTGATTGAAACACAACGTGATCCAGATCAACAGCAGCAGCAGTAATCCTGATAACAAACCACCCAACACCTCGGAGGTAAACGTGGCTACAGCTGAAAGAGTAAATACTTCAGAGTCCAAAAGGGGGGAAATGAACACGAACTGAAGGAATGACCAACACTGACGGGTTTGACTCGTTCATTCCATTCCAGGATCAGATCAAGAATCCACATCAGGAAGCAACACATATTTTTGACCTTTTTAAGGCACTTTCTCCAAACCTTATTCTGGATTATTCACCATTCCTGCTCATTTTATCCAGACAGAAGCAGCTTTAAAGACCACAAACCTCCACCCCGGTGCAAACACACCTTTACAGCACTGAAGAGTAACAGTACGGAACACAATCCATCGTAAGGTGTGAAAATAATAAATAGAAAAATAGAAACCTACCTTTTTGACTGGTGTTACATGTGGGAACATTCTGCGTGTGCTTTAGTGATGTTTCACATCGAGTGTGAGGCGTCAGCGAGCGACTTTGATCTATGGTCTTAAGGCTGATTTAAGTTCACTAAGAATTCAAATACAGGTGTTAATAGTGAATATATGAGAACCTGTCTCATATATTCTGTAACATTAAGGCCTCTACTCACACAGTGTTCACTATCATGTGCGTTGACACCACAGGTGGACTTCCTGTGTGCCACTGGTGAACACATTATTATACGAACAACACAGTGACGTCACATTCAAGTCTTTTAAAGGCCAGGGTTCAGTTCGGGTCGTCTTCTCACGACTCGCCGTCCGCCGGGCCGTCGGCCGACTCGTCCCGCTCACAGCGCCTCCTGGAGGTCAGTTTGCAAAGCCCAGCGATGAGGAAGACCACGGAGATGGCAGCGAAGTAGCCCCCGTAGATGAAGAACTGAGGGAGACAGACGACCAATCAGATCAAGAGATATAAATAGAAGATTGACCCCGGAGCGTTCGGACCAGATGGGACATAACCGGAGCGTCCTCGTGTGATCCGTGAACAACTCCAGGGTGTCTCTGGATCAGATGACATCACTGGATCAGATGACATCATTGGGGTGGGGTGGGGTGGGGTGGGCTCACCTGCTTGAACACGTCCAGCCCCAGACCGGCCGAGTCCACCACCACCAGCGTCAGCAGCGACTGCAGGAGCAGAGCCATGAAGGTGTTGACGCCGAACACCAGGGCGTAGCGGTGCACGCTGAGACTCGCCGCGATCCGGTACCTGAGGAGTCAGAGCAGACAGGAAGTCGGCCCGGAACAGGAAGTCAGCACGCGTGTAGCGAGCTTATCGCTGTTTGGGCAGCGGCGACACGATCAAGCAGGATAAATGAATTAATTGAATATCCAAATAATAAATTCCGTGTCGACTTTCTTTTGTTTCGACTTCTGATTGGCTGTTAGTCTGATTTTTAAAAAGGATTCCGAATTTTCTAGCTTCATTTTAGATCATGAGAAGTGTTGATGTTGTAGTTTTCTCTACGTCACGAGGTTAAAATGAACATTTCATTTAATGTTTATGAACACAAGCGAATATTTAATGTTATTACAGTGTTATAACCGCCCTTTACAGGCCAGAATCACACCTCAGACGGCGCAGAGACGGAAGCATAACAGTTTTCAGTGTGAGAAACAACAATTCTGACTTTTTTTTAAATAAAAAAAATCCTTTTAAACTCGTCTTTTTTTTTTTTTCCAAACAATACATGCACGCTGATTTTTATTTAAATGAGATGTTTCCTCCTTATTATCTCATCTTAGGTCAGAATGGACGTCTATGAACATTGTTTTTCACTACATCTTTATTATCCAAGGTCTCACTAATCTGTCAAAGCAGACGTAGAACTGATAACACACTGCGGAGTGTGTGTGTGTGTGTGTGTGAGAGTGTGTGTCAGACAAAAGTCTACAAGGCTTTCAAACAGGAGGAGCTCAGACTGAAAATCTAAAAGTTCAGCCCCCCAATGAGTGTAAATGCCTCCTGTCTGAACTCACGTTGCCACGGTGATGAGCAGCATGTAGATGGCTCTGAAGAACACGTACGAGCTGTAGCACAGCCAGATGTTCCTCAGGGTGTCCATGACGAACACACACACGGCCATCAGCATGGAGAGCACACACAGCGCCAGCTCCCCCCACACGGCCCAGCGCACCGGCAGGTACCCCACCAGCAGGGCGGCGAGGGCTCCTGTGGGGGGGCAAAACACAGCTCAGTCGGGGTCGCGACCCACCCCACCCCCACGGGGGCGTGTCCTCACCCAGCAGCGTGGACAGCGTCTCCACGTAGCCGTTGTAGATGTGGTAGTCGTGCGACGGGCGCACGTTTTCCCACAATGCCTGGGCGTAGTTCAGCACCTGGAAGTACCCGCAGGTGGCCAGCGCCCACCACAGCGACCAGGCCAGCAGGGGGGGGCACCGGTAGCACTGCAGGAAGTCGCTGAGCAGCATCCGGAAGACGTTCACCAATCCGCCGCTCTCGACGCCTTCCGAAGGCGGGGACACCTGTAAGGAGAGTGAAGCATCCTGGGAAATCAGAGGCGGTTTCCTGTCTGCGTCTTCTGCCTTCTCCAGCAGGGCGGTGCTGCTCCGCGGCCCCCCCCCCCTCCTCCTCCACCGCCGCCGTCGCCGCCACCGTCTTGTGGAAGAACAAGCTCCTCTTGGGCATGGGGAGGAACCAGGGGGGGAAGAAGGCGACGGCGGCGGACGCCAGCGTGACGATCACCAGGTGCAGCAGCCGCGCCCCCCCCACGGAGAGCAGGAGCTGGCCAATCAGAGAGCCGGCGGCCGATCCGAACAGCGTGACGCTGCGGCAGTAACCCGTCACCCGCTGGTACTGGTCGGCCCCCACCACGCTGTAGATGTAGGAGAAGTAGGCCACCTCCGACGCCGTGGCCAGGCCGAAGAAGAACTCCAGCAGCTGCATGGCGGCCACGCCCTCACACCTCAGCAGCAGGACGTAGGTCACCACCAGGCTGGACGCCTGCAGGACCAACACCGGTTTGTAGCGCAGGTAGTCCGTCAGCAGGAAGACGGGGAACAGCAGCGCCAGGTAGGAGTAGGTCCACACCGGGTAGATCTCACTCACCACCTGCAGGAACAAACAGTTCGGAGTCACTTTAGTCACCATTGACTGGATTAACACCTCAGTTTAGGATTAGCGGCGTTCGTTCGTCCGCAAAAAGCAGATTACTCAGCAAAGGGGATGAAAATGAGATGATGACTTTTTTTTGCACATATCTCAGGAACCAGATAAGATAGAAAGACGAAACAAAAGGCGTAATTCAGGGAGGCGAAGGGGATGAGAATTAGATCACTACCTTGACCTTGAAAAACTAGGTCAAGGTCAAATATTCACTTTTATACCTTTTTTAGGTACACGTCTCTGAAACCTGATGAGATATAATCACAAAAAAAAAAAAGCAACATTTTCAGGAAGCCAGAGGCTTCCCGAAAAAAACAAAAACAAAGTGAATGGTAGCCACAAGAAAACACAAGCCAGTGTCTTATTGTGCCGGTCCCAAGCCTGGATAAATACAGAGGGTTGCGTCAGGAAGGGCATCCGGCGTAAAACCTTTGCCAAATCAAAGATGCGACTCAAACCTATGACTTCCATACCGGATCGGTCGAGGCCCGGGTTAACAACGACCGCCATCGGCGGTGTTGACCTACAGGGCGCCGGTGGAAATTGGATTACTGTTGGTCGAAGAAGGAGAGGAGGAAAGTGCGTTCGCACGAAGAAAGAGAAAAGGAGCGCCAAGAGTGTAGGACTAAGAGTAGGGACGTTGAATGTTGGAACTATGACAGGAAAAGGTAGAGAGTTGGTCGACATGATGCAGAGGAGGAAGGTAGACATACTGTGTGTCCAGGAGACCAGGTGGAAAGGTAGCAAGGCTAGAAGTTTAGGAGCAGGGTTCAAGTTGTCCTATCATGGTGTAGATAGGAAGAGAAATGGAGTAGGAGTTATCTTGAAGGAGGAGTTTGTTAGGAATGTCCTGGAGGTAAAAAGAGTGTCGGATAGAGTGATGAGTCTGAAGCTAGAAATAGAAGGTGTGATGTTCAATGTTGTTAGTGGGTATGCTCCACAGGTAGGATGTGAGCTGGAGGAGAAGGAGAAATTCTGGTTGGACTTTGATGAAGTGATGCAGAGCATACCTAGAAGTGAGAGAGTTGTCATCGGTGCAGACTTCAATGGACATGTTGGTGCAGGTAACAGAGGTGATGAGGAAGTGATGGGCAGGTTTGGTATCCAGGAGAGGAACGCAGAAGGACAGATGGTAGTTGACTTTGCAAAAAGGATGGAAATGGCTGTAGTGAATACTTTCTTCCAGAAGAGGCAGGAACATAGGGTGACCTATAAGAGTGGTGGTAGGAGCACACAGGTAGACTACATCTTGTGTAGACGATGTAACCTGAAGGAGATCAGTGACTGTAAAGTAGTGGTAGGTGAGAGTGTAGCCAAACAGCATAGGATGGTGGTGTGTAGGATGACTCTGGTGGTGAGGAAGATGAAGAGGACAAAGGCAGAGCAGAAGACGAAATGGTGGAAGCTAAAAAAGGAAGTGTTGCATGACTTTTAGGAAGGAGTTAAGACAGGCTCTGGGTGGTCAGGAGGTGCTTCCAGATGACTGGACAACTACAGCTAATGTGATCAGGGAGACAGGTAGGAGAGTACTTGGTGTGTCATCTGGAAGGAAAGTAGATAAGGAGACTTGGTGGTGGAATGAGGAGGTACAGGAGTGTATACAGAGAAAGAGGTTAGCTAAGAAGAAGGACACTGAGAGGACTGAGGAGAGTAGACAGGAGTACAGGGAGATGCAGCGTAAGGTGAAGGTAGAGGTAGCAAAGGCCAAACAAGAAGCTTATGATGACTTGTATGCTAGGTTGGACAGTAAGGAAGAAGAGACTAATCTATACAGGCTGGCAAGACAGAGAGATAGAGATGGGAAGAACGTGCAGCAGGTTAGGGTGATTAAGGATAGGGATGGAAGTCTATTGACAGGTGCCAGCAGTGTGATGGGAAGATGGAAAGAGTACTTTGAAGAGTTGATGAACGTGGAAAATGAGAGAGAACAAAGACTAGAAGAGGTGACTGTTGTGGACCAGGATGTAGCAAAGATTAGTCAGGATGAAGTGAGGAGGGCACTGAAGAGGATGAAGAGTGGAAAGGCAGTCGGTCCTGATGATATACCTGTAGAGGTTTGGAAGTGTCTAGGAGAGGTGGCAGTAGAGTTTCTGACTGGGTTGTTCAACAGGATCTTAGATAGTGAGAAGATGCCTGAGGAGTGGAGGAGAAGTGTGCTGGTGCCCATTTTTAAGAACAAGGGAGATGTGCAGAGTTGTGGCAACTACAGAGGAATAAAGCTGATGAGCCATACAATGAAGTTATGGGAAAGAGTAGTGGAAGCTACACTAAGGGCAGAAGTGAACATCTGTGAGCAGCAGTATGGTTTCATGTCAAAAAAAGAGTACTACAGATGCAGTATTTGCTTTGAGGATGTTGATAGAGAAGTACAGAGAAGGCCAGAGGGAGCTGCATTGTGTTTTTGTAGATCTGGAGAAAGCTTATGACAGGGTGCCCAGAGAGGAACTGTGGTATTGTATGAGGAAGTCTGGAGTGGCAGAGAAGTATGTTAGAGCGGTGCAGGACATGTATGAGGACTGTAAGACAGTGGTGAGGTGTGCTGTAGGTGTGACAGAGGAGTTCAAGGTGGAGGTGGGACTGCATCAGGGATCAGCTCTGAGCCCCTTCTTGTTCGCTATGGTGATGGACAGGCTGACAGACGAGGTTAGACAGGAATCTCCATGGACTATGATGTTTGCAGATGACATTGTGATCTGCAGTGAGAGTAGGGAAGAGGTGGAGGAGAAGCTAGAGAGGTGGAGGTTTGTCCTGGAAAGGAGAGGGATGAAGGTTAGCCGCAGTAAGACAGAGTACATGTGTGTGAATGAGAGGGACCCAAGTGGAAGAGTGAGGTTACAGGGAGAAGAGATCAAGAAGGTGGAGGATTTGAAGTACTTAGGGTCAACAGTCCAGAGCAATGGAGAGTGGGGAAAAGAGGTGAGGAAGCGTGTCCAGGCAGGATGGAACGGGTGGAGAAAAGTGTCAGGTGTGATGTGTGATAGAAGAGTTTCAGCTAAAATGAAAGGAAAGGTGTACAAAACTGTGGTGAGACCAGCGATGTTGTTTGGTCTAGAGACAGTGTCACTGAGGAAAAGACAGGAGGCAGAGCTGGAGGTAGCAGAGATGAAGATGCTGAGGTTCTCTCTGGGAGTGACCAGGAAGGATAGGATCAGGAATGAGTACATCAGAGGGACAGCACATGTTAGAGGTTTTGGAGATAAAGTCAGAGAGGCCAGACTGAGATGGTTTGGACATGTCCAGAGGAGAGATAGTGAATATATTGGTAGAAGGATGCTGAGTTTTGAACTGCCAGGCAGGAGGCCTAGAGGAAGACCAAAGAGGAGGTTTATGGATGTAGTGAAAGAGGACATGAAGGTAGTTGGTGTGAGAGAAGAGGATGCAAAGGACAGGGTTAGATGGAGGCAATTGATTCGCTGTGGCGACCCCTGAAGGGAAAAGCCGAAAGGAAAAGAAGAAGAGGCACAAAAATGTGTAAATCAGGGTAAAAATGTTAATTTTTAAATTAGAGAAACCTTAAAAATATAAATGTGTTAATCTTAAACGTGTACATATGTGTTAGTAGAAACACATATGTAAGTGGAGAGATTGAGACATAAACGCTGTGATGTGTTGTTATGGAGATCTGGGGTTCGTCTTTATTAAATTATAAAACAGAACAAATATTTCAAATCAAATCCAAAAAAAAATCAAAATGTACTGGAAAACAGCTCCAGAAAACTTGTTTTAATTTAACTACACGACAGATCCACAGCAGTTCTGCTGACTCAGCTGTAACACGTGACCTCAGGGTCATCCGTGACGTCACGGATGACCCTGGTGGATGGAGGTCATGACCTTAGGATTGATCTCCATCCACGTGGTGATTAGAGCCTGATTAGATCTGATAACTCAATAAATCCGTTCAGAAAAACAGCCGTGTGTGTGTGTGTGTGTGTGTGTGTGTGTGTGTGTGTGTGTCAGAATGAGGAAACTGTGTGAAGGTATTTCAGGTTTAACCGCAGCAGCTCCAGATGACGCAACAATCACAACGCAGACATAGATGTACTGCTGAACACGTGACGTGGCGTGACGTCACATAAACCTATAAGAGTTTATATATATTAGTGTTTATATATATAAATAAGTGAATAAACTCCCGGATCCGCGTCCCGTTAAGTTACCGGGAGCCGTTAAAGTCACCGGTGCGACCGGCGGAGCGGCTCTCCGACCGGAAGTCGCTCCTCACCTGCGTCTCCGTCAGGTTCTTGTCGGGCCCCATCAGGAAGGCGGTGAGGAACGGCTCCGACGGCCGCAGGTTCGTGAAGAACCCGTAGACACACAGCAGCAGCGTCGGGTACACCTCCCGCATTTTGGCCGCGCAGCGCCGCATGACCTCCGCTCGGCGCTCCGCTTCTTCTCTGGAGCTGCTGCGTCCAGCCGGCGTCGCTTCGGGTGGTCACTGCCCCCTGCTGGTGGACAGTGGAACTGCAGGAGGCGGATTATTGTTTGTGACTAATGTACTGTCATGTGAAATGCATTTTAGCTATTCAACATTAAGCAGCAATAATTTACATTTACATGATCTGTTTATCATTTGTCCCTTTTTCATGGAGAGAGAGGCTGTTATTTAATTTAATGTTGCTGCCTCACTTATTTATAACTTAATGCCTGCCGTGCTTGGATATTATTACTATTATTGTTAATATTTTTAATATTATTCCCTTTCTCTACAGTCTTAATTTTCTTCAATGTATATTTTCCCTGTTTCTGTCTGTTCTTATATTTAAATGCTACTGTAACATTTAAATTTCCCAGTTTGGGATAAATAAAATATATCTACCAGTACTGTATTACAAATACAGTGAAAATATATATGATAAAGTGACCAGTTAGTACAAGTCATATGTAATTATTAAAAATGAATTTATTTTATCGTATATTGGTATTGCTGTCAGTTTTTCAGAGCACAGTGAACTGTTTTTGTAACAGGCAACACAGTATTTTATCTCACCAAAAGATAACAAGGAGAGAAGAGCAAAGGTTTTTTGTTACCACCGCCGGAAATATGTAAATGTAATCAATATTTTGCAATTCAGAATCTCAATAGACCAGATACTGTATATATATATTTTGCAGACTTTATTGAAATTCAGTTATTGAAATAAAAATAATGCAATGTTTGCATCACAACAGAAGCCAAAAGAAACCTTGGTTCTTGAAGATAACAGGTGGAATACAACAGATTTTAAGCGAGACAAAATAATCTCAAGGTTCTGCCTCAAGCCACAGAGAAAAATAAGTGAGCAAAGACAAAATTATAAAAAAAACCCCAAAGCAAACAAGAGCCACCGGTGGAAGAAAGGACTAGCCATCAACACATTCAGAGAGTAAGTTAAGACAAAGTGGTATAAAGATCTTTACTATGATGAAAGCTGTAAAGGAAATGAGATTTGCTTTGTCTTTATTTGGATAATAAAGACTATTTTTCAGTTTTTGGGGGGCTTGTTTGTTTAATATTTAAAAGCTGAATCAGGTAGACATTTTAGAAAAGAAAGAAGACCCATATTTCTATCAAGCAGCTGTCAAAATCTAAAATTCACATGGATTATTATTAAGTATTCTTTGAGATTATTAATTTCTATTTCAATTTACACAAATACCAATAAGCTACCTTGATATTTAATGAGGAATTACATGCTAAAAAGCAGACGTGTCGGTTACAGAGTGTCTGGTGACGTCAGATTCAGGTTTTTTTTAAAATTTTTTTTAGCAATAAAAGTGATGGAAGATGAAAACGAGTACATTTTGATAGACCGTTCAGGATGTGCGCGCAAAGAAATAAACGCTAACGCTGCTCAATCTGTGCTGAACGTGTTAACAGGAAACGGATGCAACTGTATCAGGTGATTAAAATATAACTGCTGTGCTTACAGTTTGTTCTGATGACACAAATCACTTCCAGACGTTCCCCAGGACTCGTCGATATGTCAGCAGAGGTCATTTATGTTCTGAAAAGGACCGTAAGTGTGAACCAAAAAACACCTTTGAAACAAGAAACCTGTAGAAAGACGAGACAGGAATATTTGTGACATGATTCAAAGATGGAGAACTTTCTTTCGTTTGTGCAGATCCAGAGTTAGTTCAGCAGAAACACTAAAAGTAGATGAAACAGGAAGTCACAAATACACAATGTCTGTTTCTACATTTTTGTTTTCCACAGGTAGAATTACATGATAAACCGTTCGGTTTTATGAAAGCTGTAGTTTTTATGCTGTAGCTAGGCGAGTTAGTTGAACATTTCTTAAAATCCCACCGACTCCACCCCCCACCCCCCACCCCCCCAGAGATCATTTCTCAGAGTAACACAAACGTCCCAAAAGCTATTGAATTCATCCAAAACCAAAAGCAGACACCATCTCAACACAGGAGCTCTTCTATTTCCCACACACACACACACACACACACACGCGCGCGCGCGTCGAGTTAGCGGAGGCAGAGTCACATGACTACATGGTGAAGTGTCTGGTGTAGTCGTATTCTATTGTGGGAATGACCGCCTGGACAAACTTCAGGAAAATCAGGAGGTACCTGGAAGTCTGTTAGGGAACACGTCTGTCATGTGGATCCGCATTTAAAGGGTTAAATCTGCTGATTTGATTTTTTTTTTTTTTTTTAAATTACACCCATTTCAAATAATCCAATTATTAGATTCATATTAAAGAATAAATAGGACTGGTTTCCACTCATAAAGGATACATGTGAACTCCCAGCTCTCCTCCTCCTTCAGCCACAGTCTCAATGATCTTCTTCATCACTTCAGCGTGTCTGAAAATAAAGTTAAGATTTATTTGTCTGTGGGGGAAAAAAAAAAAAAGAAAAATCACTACGAAACAATCGGAGCTCACGCTTGTTAAAAAAAAAAGACATTTATATATGAATAAAAAAAATACAATAAAATCCTCCCTGGAGTATATCTGACATAAATATCAAGTCCAACAATGGTGGAGAAATTTCTGATAACCCAAAAAATCCAAATAAAAAAACCTGACAAAATCAAAAATTTTGACTTGATTTCGCAAATTAAAAAATACCTGCAGGGGTGAACGGAGCACATGGCGGGCGGCGGCAGGTGGGGGTGGTTCTCGATGGTGACCGTCTTCTTCACGTGGTCCTGGCTGATGTCCTCGTACATCTGGTCCACCGTCAGCGGCTGTCGCTCCTGGGAGACGCCACACAGAACCGTGAGCTCAAGGTTTACGAGACACTATTGTTCACGAGTCGCACGGAGGCCTGGATCTAGTGAGTCACGAGGGACTAAATCACAAGTGGACGTCTGTAAACAGTGTAGAAAATGTTTCTCGACAATAAATCCGTTTGTTTATTCCGTCCCTCGTGAAAAACCCCGTTTTGAAGCGGCACCGACCTCGTCGTATCCGAACAGCCAGAGGCGGGGGGTCTGGTAGTATTTATCGTAGGTGATGTACAGGTCGTAGGTTCTGGTCTGGAGGATGGCATCCTCCCCCCCAGACTCGGCTTTGGCTTTAGCTTCCATCATTTTACTGGTGTCTAGGGTCGCCTGGAAGCGAGACAGAAGCGTTAGCGGACAGACGGACAGACAGACGGACGCTGACGGATCGTGATCATGTGACCCGTCTACCTCGTCTGTCTCCAACAGGCCGCTCTCCTCGTACTCTGGAAAGAAACCGCGATAAGAACACGAGTTAACAACCGAAGAAACGTGTCTGCTTAGTGGAGCACGGGTGAGGAAGACTACCTTCCATATCTGCTGCTTCTCCATCTTCATCATCATCGTCCTCTTCATCGTGACAACAAGGTGCAGACGTGGCGTTCATATTCTTGTCCTGGAAGAAATCAATTTGTTTTTTGTTTTTTTTAAAAAAAGGACCGATTTCACCATTTTTTCCCAAAAGTTGAACAAATTTAACATTCATTCGAAACGTGTTCCATAAATATCAAAAGGCTAAAACACAGTTTTATGGATTTATACATTTAAGGAGACGTGAAAACCGTCTGAAAAATAACTGAAAGCTTCCACAGCGGGGGATCATCTGGATCAGAATCGATATCTGATGTCTGGATGTTTCCGTTCTGAAGGCAGTCTGGTTTAGTCAAGTTTTATATTCTAGATTTTTATTTGTGTTTTGTTATCATTAAAACTAAAATAATACGACACATACCTTATTATTGTCCAATGAAATTTCTCGTACAGCGTCTGTGACGCCCAACACTCCTGCAGAGACGTCATCAAAAAAAAAAAAAGGGTTTTTTATAACCAAGACAAAAAAAAAAAAAATGTATGCAGATGAAAGTTCTATCCAACGTTTAGATGTTTTTGACGGTGTCCAACCTGAGTTGTGGTACGTGTCCACCCAGCCTCCGTCTCCGTCGTCCTCCTCGATGATGGCCTCCAGCTCATCAGAATACTCCATCTGTTTGCAGCGTTTGTAGCAGGGCACTGCGAGAACACACACAGGAGGAATCCAATGAGAAGTTCCAGAAAAAAGAGGTTTTCATAAAGGGTTAA
Organism: Antennarius maculatus; assembly: GCA_013358685.1. NCBI lineage: Eukaryota > Metazoa > Chordata > Actinopteri > Lophiiformes > Antennariidae > Antennarius > Antennarius maculatus. The sequence continues at coordinate 1,242,816 of CM023629.1, forward strand.
AGAGAAATAAGAAGAGGACACATTGTTTTTGCACACTTGTTGATTCTCCATACAGACGTTTACAGCCAACGGTATCAATTTACAAAATAGAAAAAAAGAAGACAAAAAAAAATCTTTAAATTTAAATTTAAAAGTGGCAGAATTGGGGAACTTTTTCCTTCCTGGGGGAGTGGAGAAAGCTCCTTGTCCTCCACAAATAAATGGTTGAAGTAAGACTTTACGGGAGTGAAAGTTAACAAATAAATGATCTTACCATTGCGTGTCAGGAGAAACTGTTTATCTTGAGGCAAATATGGCTTCACCTTGGCCTCCTCCCCCGACGCCCTGAAGGTGGATGAATGACGATAACATAAATAAAAATATTATTTCACGTCAGGCAGTATGTTCTTTCCTCATATTTGAATTAATCAAGGCTCATTTTATGAGTCGCTGTTTTTCGGTTTGTGTTCATGTTTCTTATAAAAGGAGAAACAAAACACTTGACGACCGGTGGAATAACTGGTGTGACGCAATCTGGGGGTTCTTCAAACACAACAGTGTCAAATTCAACACGAGTGAGAGAAGTGAAGGGGGGGGGGGGGGGATTTCTTTTTTTTGGTCACGGTTGTCACCGCTCCAGAGAGAACCAGGGAAAATGTCACAATAAGAAACATTTTTTAGAATATAGAATAAAAAAAAAGAAATTGGAATAAATAAATTTAAAAAAAAAAAGGTATATGGAGACAGGGTTAGGTCCTCCTCAACCCCCACCACCTGTGATTTATTTGTCATAATCCTGAATCTTTACATTTGACTCAATTTAAATGCGATTCACGTTTTAATGTGACGTAATTGAATCTCACTCTAGAGGTAGAAGAAAGGGGGGGAAAAAAAAAAAAAAAAAAAAAATCTCACTTGAAAATTAAAATCTAATAAAGTTGGAAGCTATTTGACAGGTAATACGTGACCCCCGCCCCATGACATCACCATGATTCCAGGTGTTCACACCGACACTTGCACATGACGACACTCACCACTTCCAGGTGGGACAGTGGTGAACCAGGTGATCTCCAGCAGCCGCAAACTGAAACACACACAAACTGGAACGTTTGGACAAAAAAAAAAAAAAATGTAGAAAAATACACAAGTAGATTCCACAATGTCCTCACCTCCTCTGGAGTAATGACACCTGTCTCCTTGAATTTGGATTCCTGTGATGAATAAATCAGAACATGTCACCACTTATGTCATCCTGAAGCCATGGCCTCCATTAGCCATTAGCATGCTAACAGGCTAACGCCAGCGTACCTTCAGCACCGGCGTGAGGAACTCGGCCACCCCCAGCGCCGTCCCCTTCACCGTGTTCAGAACGTTCTGCATCCTCGACTCGGTCCAGATCCCCGCCGGACGCTCTTCTCGACCCGAACCCGCTGGAGCGGCGCTTTCAGTTCGACATGGCTAACGCTGCTCCCCCCCCCAGTTCCATGCGCAGCACGGCCCCGAGAATCACGTGATCCCCCTGGACGCTTCCGGGATTGAACTCTCGCGAGATTTGGGGGAGAGGCACGCGAATTCCCGTCCAAACGACAACACAGGCGAAATCGACCTTTAGGGCGATTAAATGGACTTTTTATGATTCCACGCGGGTTTCTTGTGAACATATGCTGGGCTTAAAGTAATCTAGGAGCGGGACCGCTGCTTCCCACGCAGGAAGAGCTCAGTATGTGGAAGCTTTCTGGGCGGTTATGGAAGGGAAAGCTCCTCCGCGGGGTGTCCAGTCCGGCTCAGCCCGTCAGATCCACCGGATCCGGCAGCGGTGATCAACGGGGGACGTGGAAGAAGCCCAGTGGGTTCGACTCGGGGCTGAAGGTGTACAACAGTTTGACCAGGAAGAAAGAGCCTCTCATTCTGGCCAGAGAGGGAGTCGCGACTTGGTGCGGTGTGTTTTTTTTTTTTATGGGAGGGGGGTGAGGGGGGTTATTAAGGGTGGTTATAGCTGCATTCATAACGCTGTGTCCCACGTGTTCCGCAGGTACAGCTGCGGCCCCACCGTGTACGATCACGCCCACCTGGGACACGCCTGGTAATTCTAACAGACATGACCTTTTAACAGCAAACAGGGACAGTGTTCAGTGTTAACCTGCTGATCCCTTCACAGCTCCTATGTCAGGTTTGATATTCTGCAGAGGATTTTATCCAAGTTGTTTGGAGTCACCGTCATCCACGCGATGGTGATCACAGACATCGATGAGAAAATCATCAGGAGAAGCTGGGAGGTACAAAAGAGTCTTCATCTATTTAACAATCCATTACAATTGTAATCTATAATCCATTTTCTTTCCTTGACAGGAAAATGTTTGCCCCAGCGTCGTCGCCAGAACGTTTGAGGACGACTTCAAGAGGGATATGTTGGCGTTAAATGTATGGGATGGAGTGTGTGAGACTTATCTATATGTGAAATGGAAAATTGAGAATATGAATGCACATTTGTGTTCTGTCGTGTTTGCAGGTGATTCCTCCTGCGGTGCACTTAAGAGTGACTGATAACGTTCCCCTCATCATCAGCTTTATTGAGGGGATCGTTCAGAACGGCCACGCTTACGCCACAAAACACGGTGAAACTTCATCTCATGATTTCGTTTCTCCTATCCTACAATTTAACACTGAATATTATGCAAACGGTTGCAGGCGATGTGTATTTTGACACCCAATCCATTGGCGATCGCTACGGCAAGTTTCGGGGTGCAGGGCATTCATGGGGAGAACCTGGTGAGTGTTTCTGCTGCAGTGGGTTGGATGGTTTTGCACAGGATGGTTATGTTTTATTATAAGTACGATTAACAGTCCACACAGATAAACGTGACCCGAAGGATTTTGTTCTGTGGAGGAAGTCCAAACCTCAGGAGCCGTCCTGGGAGTCTCCGTGGGGCCGGGGGAGGCCAGGCTGGCACATCGAATGCTCCACACTCGCTAGGTTTGCATTTGGAATGGATGGTATTAATAACATTAATAACATTACTGCATAAGGAAGTGTTGAAAAACAGATCGGACTCTTGATATTTTTATTTATTATATTATTTTATGTTATATTTTATGTTATATTTTATATTATATTATCCATACTTCCAATTATTACTATTTTCATCTTTATTTTTATTTTTCCAGGTTTTTCATTTGTTTGACTTTGATGTTTCAAATTTCAGATATCCAGTTGTATTGAGAAAAAAAAAAAAAAACCCAGATTTTATTCAAAATGTTTTGGTTGGCTTGATTTTGGTCTTTGAATTTAATCAGAGGTTAATCCAGAGATTGAATAATAATAATAATAATAATAATAATAATAATAATCTCTGTGGTGTTTCAGCTCCATATTCGGGAGTCAGCTGGATATCCACTCTGGAGGAATCGACTTGGCTTTTCCTCACCATGAAAATGAGATCGCTCAGAGTGAAGCTTATCACAGGTGCAGCCAGTGGGCCAACTACTTCCTCCACTCAGGTACCCCCCCCCCCCGGGTCCACACAATGAAACAGTTTCTGAAGTGTTTATATTTGGGAGAGCAGCTGATTGGTCGTTCTGGTTTTCAGGTCATCTACACCTGAAAGGCAGTTCAGAGAAAATGTCCAAGTCTTTGAAGAACTATGTGACCATCAAGGTGACGTCAGAGTGTTCTTCACCCCATGCATCCTATAATTTACACACAAGTATGAAAAATAATAATGGTGTTTTATTATATTCCGTCAGGACTTCATGAAGTCTTACTCTGCCAGTGAATTCAGGATGTTTTGTCTTTTCGCTTCGTACAAATCAGGTGGGAAGATGTTCCAGTTGCTCGATTCAGCTTTAAGCTGGAGCAAAACTATCAGATCCGTTCTAATCCAGATGTTGTTCCTCAGCTGTCGACTACAGCGACGCCAGCATGGGGGAGGCTCAGGCCGCTCTGGCGTCCATCTCCACGTTCGCCCACGCCGCTCAGGCCTACATGAAGGGTCATCTGCAGTGTTCGGCCGTGCAGGAAGCGTTCCTCTGGGAGAGGTGCTGCAGACACGACCAGCTCCCAGCTGCTCTCATCAGGTTCAACCAGGTGTTACAGACGTCTCCCCCCCCCCCCCCCCACAGGCTGGCGGAAACTAAATCAATCGTGATGAAGGCGCTGGCGGACGACTTCGACACGCGGCTGGCCCTCAGCGCTTTGATGGAGCTGCTTTATCACGGAAACTGTCAACTCCAGCCGGTGTCGAGGGTAGATGGCCGCGTGTGAACGCTCCTCTGCACCTGATGTCTGATCAAATGATATGTTATAGTGGGGGGTGTTTAATGTTTTATGTGGTTGCAGTCTGACGGAGCGCCTCGGAGTCCCGTCGTGTTTGCGGCGATGCTCAGCTACATCAGGGACATGTTGGACGCGTTTGGGATCGATCTGCTGCACAGCAAGGTGTGGAGGAGTTGATTTAAAGCTGTATGATCACATGATTCCCTCAAGAGGCCCTTATTGGTTCAGTTGGTGCAGTGAAGTATTTTCATTGGTCAGTCACTTATCGATTCAAACTGAGGGGAAACGGGGATGAAGGAAAACGCACAACGTCCGTTTTTCTGCCCTCATCTCTGCGCTGTTCCGTGCAGGAGGCTGGAGCTACGGGTTACCATGGAAACCTGGAAGGCGTGGTGGAGCAGCTGACTGGTTTTAGGAGCGAGGTTCGAGCCTTCGCTCTGACCCGTCCCGACGACACAAACAAACTTCATCCGGACAGAATCCCCCTCCTCCAGGCCTGCGACGCCCTCAGAAATAACCTGGCTCCTCTGGGCGTGCTGATAAAGGTACGGAAACACTCTGAATACAGAAAAATGTATTAAATGTGATAGTTTTACAGGGAGATTGGACTGATTTATTTTCAGGACAGAGGAGTTCACTCAACGTGGGAGATAATTAAGAGTCAGAAGGAACAGAGGAGCCAGGAGGAAGACGAGAAGCTGTGACATCATCCGAAAAAAACAGGACACAAACGGTCCTGATTTCATAATAGAATTAAAGATTTATTCCTGATATGTTTGGATCATTAAATGTCTAATTAACTTTTATTGTACATGTTCCGTTTGATTATTTAATAATAAAATCTGTGGAGGCAGTTTGTTTCTCACTGATGTCCTTTGGGTGTAAAGGTGGGACAGACGACTGACGTTTGCTACTCGAACGTTCGTCGTCTAAATGTTTCATTTTTCACACCTCCGCTGAGTCAGCATGTTTGACGGGCTTGCTAACGTCATAAAAACCATTGAGCCACAGTCGTCACGGACGCCAACTAATCGTCGAGCGGTCCGGTAGCCTTTTCTCCCGCAGCTTGATCGGTGGTGTCGGTCATGTGACCGCTGCTCAGGCGGAGACGCTGCCCTCCGGCGTCAGGTTGATCAGCAGGTTGCTGGCCTGCGCCAGCTCCGTGATGGACACCCGACCTCTCTGTCGGATGAACTGAGCCACCGACTCCAGCTCCTCCGGCGTGATGGAGATAAACTTTCCTCTGTCGTCAATCACTCCTGAATCCAACACATTAGAACTGTTTAGTGGCATTAACAACTTTAAAGTTCACTTTTTTTTTTTTTTGAACTAATACCCAAAATGAGGTAAACGAGTAACAACAAAGCACAAAAATCTAAAGCAAAAGAGTAACATTTATACTTAAACACACACAAACTAGAACTAATAAGATCAAAAATCTCTTTTTCAAGTCCCCCCCCCCTCCCCCGGCCAAAACAGCAGCAGCAAATAGTTTCAGACAAACAGCCTCAGATATAAATCGATTAAAGTCACATTCTCAACGTAATCAATGCAAATTTTTAGTGGTTCTGAAATTCCGATGTTATATAAATCCTGCAGAGCTTTGTAACCTGCTCCCACTAACCCGTGAGGGAGCCGTCGGCTAGCAGGTCCTGCAGTCTGCTGATGGCGTCCTGTGTCCTCATCCCGAACTGAGACGCCAGGTCTTCAAGCAGAACCACCTTAGAACTCTGGGAACAGAGGAGACGCCGCTTCAAACGCACTGAACGACTTTATTTGAGACGGGCGGCAGCAGGGGCAGCTCTCACCTCGATGTAACGGATGAATTCTTGCAGCAGGTTGCGCGACTAAGAGGAGAGGAAACAAACGTGAAATCACCCTGGAAACGATTTTTAAATGGAAGGAAATGCTTTGATGTGAGCTCTGCAGACGTGGGACCTGGTCCTCGGTGAGCTGCTCCTCCTCCCCCTGGTCCTCGATCACAAAAGACGCTTTGAGCTTCAGGTACTCCTCCTCCTCTCTTCTCTCCTTCTCCTCTTTAGCCCGTTGCTCGTCCTCCGCCTGGACGAACACCAGCAGAGCCTCAGCATCTCCTCACACAGCTGATGAGACGTGTGTGTGTGTGTGTGTGACCTGTTTCTGTTCCAGCAGGCGCTCTTTCTCTTCCTCCTGACGTCTCTCCTGGTCTCTGATCTCCTGCATCCTCCTCCTCTCCTCCCTCTCCTCCATCTCTGCCTGTTTTAGAAGCGTGTTGAGGTAAAAACCATGTTGAGAGCCCCGTAAAGTGTTTCTACCCGTTCCTTTAGTAGATCGTTTCCTACGACGTGTCACCTCTCTCTGGGCTTTCTTGGCTTGTTTCTCCTCCAGCTTCCTCTGCTTTTTGGCTCCGATCTTGACGGTTGGTTGGGAGCTCTGCTGCTCCACATCTTCTTCTTCCTCCTCCAGCTCCTCTGGAACTTTAAGAAACGTTTACATCAGAGCGTGTATGACGCTCTTATGAGCTGAGCCCAGTTTGTTAGTGGAGGTGCTCACCGTGTTGCACGGCGTCTCTCTGTGCTCGTCTTTGAGCCATCACCGCAGCCAGGTTCCTCCTCCTGCGAGGAACTCCAGCTCCTCGTTCCTCCGCTGCCGGCCGGGGGGCCGCCGCCGCCTGGACAACATCCCTCCGCTGCTCCTCATCAGCTGGGGATGAAGAGGGAACGTGACGACACACTTCTGGTTAAGCATCTATGCATCACAAGTGTTAAGATTATAAATGTGTGACTATATGCATGCGAGTAGCAATGTAGCCGCAAGAGGGCACAAGCCAGTGTCTTATTGTGCCGGTCCCAAGCCCGGATAAATACAGAGGGTTGCGTCAGGAAGGGCATCCGGCGTAAAACTTTTGCCAAATCAAAGATGCGAATCAAACATATGACTTCCATACCGGATCGGTCGAGGCCCGGGTTAACAACGACCGCCATCTGACCTACAGGACGCCGGTGGAAATTGGATTACTGTTGGTCAAAGAAGGAGAGGAGGAAAGTGCGTTCGCACGAAGAAAGAGAAGAGGAACACCAAGAGTATAGGACTGAGAGTAGGGACGTTGAATGTTGGAACTATGACAGGAAAAGGTAGAGAGTTGGTCGACATGATGCAGAGGAGGAAGGTAGACATACTGTGTGTCCAGGAGACCAGGTGGAAAGGTAGCAAGGCTAGAAGTTTAGGAGCAGGGTTCAAGTTGTTCTATCATGGTGTAGATAGAAAGAGAAATGGAGTAGGAGTTATCTTGAAGGAGGAGTTTGTTAGGAATGTCCTGGAGGTAAAAAGAGTGTCGGATAGAGTGATGAGTCTGAAGCTAGAAATAGAAGGTGTGATGTTCAATGTTGTTAGTGGGTATGCCCCACAGGTAGGATGTGAGCTGGAGGAGAAGGAGAAATTCTGGTTGGACTTTGATGAAGTGACGCAGAGCATACCTAGAAGTGAGAGAGTTGTCATTGGTGCAGACTTCAATGGACATGTTGGTGCAGGTAACAGAGGTGATGAGGAAGTGATGGGCAGGTTTGGTATCCAGGAGAGGAACGCAGAAGGACAGATGATAGTTGACTTTGCAAAAAGGATGGAAATGGCTATGGTGAATACTTTCTTCCAGAAGAGGCAGGAACATAGGGTGACCTATAAGAGTGGTGGTAGGAGCACACAGGTAGACTACATCTTGTGTAGACGATGTAACCTGAAGGAGATCAGTGACTTTAAAGTAGTGGTAGGTGAGAGTGTAGCCAAACAGCATAGGATGGTGGTGTGTAGGATGACTCTGGTGGTGAGGAAGATGAAGAGGGCAAAGGCAGAGCAGAGGACGAAATGGTGGAAGATAAAAAAGGAAGGGTATTGCATGACCTTTAGGAAGGAGTTAAGACAGGCTCTGGGTGGTCAGGAGGTGCTTCCAGATGACTGGACAACTACAGCTAATGTGATCAGGGAGACAGGTAGGAGAGTATTTGGTGTGTCATCTGGAAGGAAAGTAGATAAGGAGACTTGGTGGTGGAATGAGGAGGTACAGGAGTGTATACAAAGAAAAAGGTTAGCTAAGAAGAAGTGGGACACTGAGAGGACTGAGGAGAGTAGACAGGAGTACAGGGAGACGCAGCGTAAGGTGAAGGTAGAGGTAGCAAAGGCCAAACAAGAAGCTTATGATGACTTGTATGCTAGGTTGGACAGTAAGGAGGGAGAGACTGATCTATACAGGCTGGCAAGACAGAGAGATAGAGATGGGAAGGACGTGCAGCAGGTTAGGGTGATTAAGGATAGGGATGGAAGTCTATTGACAGGTGCCAGTAATGTGATGGGAAGATGGAAAGAGTACTTTGAAGAGTTGATGAACGTGGAAAATGAGAGAGAACAAAGACTAGAAGAGGTGACTGTTGTGGACCAGGATGTAGCAAAGATTAGCCAGGATGAAGTGAGGAGAGCACTGAAGAGGATGAAGAGTGGAAAGGCAGTCGGTCCTGATGATATACCTGTAGAGGTTTGGAAGTGTCTAGGAGAGGTGGCAGTAGAGTTTCTGACTGGGTTGTTCAACAGGATCTTAGATAGTGAGAAGATGCCTGAGGAGTGGAGGAGAAGTGTGCTGGTGCCCATTTTTAAGAACAAGGGAGATGTGGAGAGTTGTGGCAACTACAGAGGAATAAAGCTGATGAGCCATACAATGAAGTTATGGGAAAGAGTAGTGGAAGCTAGACTAAGGGCAGAAGTGAGCATTTGTGAGCAGCAGTATGGTTTCATGCCAAAAAAGAGTACTACGGATGCAGTATTTGCTTTGAGGATGTTGATAGAGAAGTACAGAGAAGGCCAGACGGAGCTGCATTGTGTTTTTGTAGATCTGGAGAAAGCTTAGACAGGGTGCCCAGAGAGGAACTGTGGTATTGTATGAGGAAGTCTGGAGTGTCAGAGAAGTATGTTAGAGCGGTGCAGGACATGTATGAGGACTGTAAGACAGTGGTGAGGTGTGCTGTAGGTGTGACAGAGGAGTTCAAGGTGGAGGTGGGACTGCATCAGGGATCAGCTCTGAGCCCCTTCTTGTTGCTATGGTGATGGACAGGCTGACAGACGAGGTTAGACAGGAATCTCCATGGACTATGATGTTTGCAGATGACATTGTGATCTGCAGTGAGAGTAGGGAAGAGGTGGAGGAGAAGCTAGAGAGGTGGAGGTTTGTCCTGGAAAGGAGAGGGATGAAGGTTAGCCGCAGTAAGACAGAATACATGTGTGTGAATGAGAGGGACCCAAGTGGAAGAGTGAGGTTACAGGGAGAAGAGATCAAGAAGGTGGAGGATTTGAAGTACTTAGGGTCAACAGTCCAGAGCAATGGAGAGTGTGGAAAAGAGGTGAAGAAGCGTGTCCAGGCAGGATGGAATGGGTGGAGAAAAGTGTCAGGTGTGATGTGTGATAGAAGAGTTTCAGCTAAAATGAAAGGAAAGGTGTACAAAACTGTGGTGAGACCAGCGATGTTGTTTGGTCTAGAGACAGTGTCACTGAGGAAAAGACAGGAGGCAGAGCTGGAGGTAGCAGAGATGAAGATGCTGAGGTTCTCTCTGGGAGTGACCAGGAAGGATAGGATCAGGAATGAGTACATCAGAGGGACAGCACATGTTAGAGGTTTTGGAGATAAAGTCAGAGAGGCCAGACTGAGATGGTTTGGACATGTCCAGAGGAGAGATAGTGAATATATTGGTAGAAGGATGCTGAGTTTTGAACTGCCAGGCAGGAGGCCTAGAGGAAGACCAAAGAGGAGGTTTATGGATGTAGTGAAAGAGGACATGAAGGTAGTTGGTGTTAGAGAAGAGGATGCAAAGGACAGGGTTAGATGGAGGCAATTGATTCGCTGTGGCGACCCCTGAAGGGAAACGCCGAAAGGAAAAGAAGAAGAAGAAGATATGCATGCGAGTAGCAGGAGTCACAGGTCTTCCAGGGACACGGACAGAATATTGAAGCATGAAAAACCATTAATATCGATTTCATAAGAAATTATTTGTTGATGTCCATATCCTTACACATTCATTACGCTCTATTTGATGCATTTCTAATCCAGCTGGAAAAGAAATGCAAAACAAAAAAAACATATTAATCACATCAGCAGGTAACTACATTAATTTTGGAATTAATCCCATTCAGGTAAAAAAAAATTTTTGAGTGGGGGCAACTACTTTCTGGGGCAATTATTGTTCCTCAGTTAAAAGCAGACGTGACCGGATGTGACGTGGCCCTTAGCGGCTCCCGTACTTTCATCGGTTTGACAGCTGCTGACGTCTCTTTAAATCTCCACATAAATAATCCCAGCTGGGAGTTTGTTAACTCACCACTGAGGGTTAAAATCCTCATAAACATCACTATCTAAAATTAAAACGTCTTAAAAATGATTGGTGCGTAAACAGTTAGCATTAGCTAACCCATCCGCGTATGAATTTACGGCGAAGGCTTCTCACCTTCCTGCGTGTTCTTCCGCAGCTTCACCGCAAAAACGATCAGAAGCAGGAGGATAACCGCTGCTGTTACATATAAAATCACATCCATGGCTGCTTTGAGTCTTCTTTCATTAAATACCAAATATCCCCCACGGCTGGTTAGCCGTCAAGTTAGTGACGAGCTCTATGGACGCGTTTCCGTTCTTCTTCTTTGAGTTTCCGGTCGGATTAAAACCGCTGTGAGGAGTTTGCTGCCACCTACTGGATCAAAGCTGTTAGTGCTTCAAATGAATTAATTAAATTAAAATACTTTATATCTTCCGGAAGAAAAAAAAGAAAACCTTCTCTGTTTGTTTTCTTGTTTAATCTGACAAAGAAGATTTTTTTATTTTATGTTCTCAACTGCAATTTACAAATAATGTACAGTCAACCCTCGGTTTTCGAACATAATCCGTTCCAGAAGGCTGTTCGAAAAGCGAGTTGTTTGAAATCCGAAACTATTTTTCCCATTATAAATAATGGGAAAAATGTAAATAATTTTCCCATGTAAATTTTCCCATGTAAATAATTATAATCCGTTCCAAGTCTAAAAAACAACTTTTTCTAATTCTTTTTTGACTATTTTACACCATAAACTGCACTGTATACTGTTTACCATAAATAAAAAAGGGTAGAAATAGACACTGTGTTTTATTTTAATCAGACAAAACTTAAAACATTTTGTCTGGCTCCAGACATCTGTTTCAAAAAGCTGCAGAAAAATGAATCCATGCTGGATTTTTGTAACTGTTGTAAATGTACATGGCAGTTTCAGAATTGGGGCGGTTGTTGTCAGACTCTCCTCCTAAAGAACCATCATTCAATCTCAGATCTGGAGACAAACGTTCTTTGTACATTTACGAGTAGGCGTAAAGCTTTCCTGTTGTTCAGTTATAATTAAGAATGACTTAAGACTTTGCTGAGGCTTAGAATGCTGAGGGACTTCCCATGAAGTGAAACCACCCGAGATACAAAGAGCCATCATTCAGACTTCAGGTCACAGTAGCCCCATTCTTAGAGGAGTTTGTGTGCCAGCACTGGTTTATTCAATGCAAGTTGTAACATCTTTGCATATATAACCATGCAAAGTGATTTTTCTATTGGCCTATTATTTACTTTAACATCTAGACTATATAAGAATATACATTTATGCATAAAAAAACTGGTGGCACTGAAAAAAAAGAATGCAACGACATTGCTTCTATGCAAAAATGAACAGTAACCTTTGTTTGTTCGAGGTATTTTTAGCGTTTTGCAGGGGGGGGGGGATGATGATGGTAAAATGATCATTCTGTGTGCAGCTGCAGCAGGAGCAGACAGAATGTTCCCGTCAGCTGTTTTATCCGTCAGAGACCAGCAGCAGAATGTGTGAACTGGAGACACAAGCACAAAAAGAAGAAGACACGAGGTGTGACGGTAGTTTTCCGTCACCGGTGACATCCAGAGGACGTCTCCCTGAAACATCCGCTGCAATCTGACACTCCTGCCCGCTCTTTTTTTTTTTCTGTCTACATGTAAGCGCCGTGGCTCCTACATGACCACGTTTTGTTGTTTCTCATAACACTATTCACTAGTAGGAGGATTAATGTTTGTGTGCATTTGTGCATCCGTCTCAGTCAACCGCTAGTCCTTCATTCCAGCGATAACAGAGTGTCTCCAGACTTATTGCCCCAGCAGACGCGTCACAATGATGGAAAGTCGTGCTGAGATCTGTAAAAAGATTCACTTCGCTCCTCTTCTGTTCATTTCTTTTGCCTTTTCACAGTCCTAAAGCAAACATCTGCTCCCTTTTTGTTTGAATGTGAGTTATAATGGAGAAGTTTTCCATTCTAGAGTCTCATTCTAATCTAAGTAGTTGTTTTTTTGGTATGGTATTCAAAGAATGTATCCGATGACTAAGGTAGTGTAAAGTTGAAGGTGAGCACAGGAAGGACACTGCACTCGCACCGATCCTCATTTCCTGGTCCGCTGCTCAGGTGATCTACTGGGGGGGGGGGGGTTTACTGCAGTACCAGTCAGGGGACGGCCTTGAAAAGGAGGCGGTGGTGGGAACATGAATACCGTTCCCTGTTTGAAACCTTTAGAGGTCAGTGTGGCCTCACTCCCCCGTGCAGAGGAGCAGACGGTGCAGGTGTAGTCGTGTGGATGGAGTTCTGCAGACACACGGGGGAATCGGTAGTGAGGAGGAGCCTGGAAAAAAACAGAGGCCAGAGGGAACGTATAGGTCACATATTATACATCATTTTGAATTTAAATAGTCCTTTAAGTTATTTAAATATGATTTAGAACTTTTCATTTCACCCTGGAGTCAGAACATAGTTATTTTAGGGTAGAAAATGACTTATTTCTCTGATTCTGTCCTGAGTTAAACAGAATAATAACATCAGATTTAATGCTCCCTTATTAACTTTATTATCTTATCTTGTTTGCTGAACTGAACAGAAATAGAAATGCAATCATAACAATGATTTGTGGCTTAAGGTGCATCTTGGAAGTAGAGCATCATTGTCCAGGGAGATGAAAACAGTTATTAAGAGTCACTGTTGTTTTCTGTTCTAACGCTGAGAAATCGGCGGTTTTGTGCTGCGTCTAATTCGGCCGTGTGTTGCTGCACGTTGTGACAGAAAGTCAGAGAGGGAGGAAGGAAGTCAACTACCTGCAAATATAAAGTCACACTTTACAACATTAAACCTAACATTACATCATGTGTGAACATTTCTGCTCCAGACATGTGACATGTGGTTTGTAAAAACGACGTTAAAGACTCGCGTGTCCTTATAAAGGAAGGTGTACCGCAGTGTGATGGAAAATATGATGAATATAGTTTCAAAGCTTCACCACAAACATTCAGTTGCTGCAGATTTTGCAGTGCATTCTGGGAACATTTCTCACTCTGCCTGCACACAAATAAAAAAGACCTTGATGCTTTTTGATAAATAATGCTAATTGTTGTTATCATTATTGGCTATAATAATAATGGATGAAGACAATGGTGAGGGACTATAACTTTTTATTGTTCCAAGTAAATAATGATTAATTTTATAATCTAATCTTCTATTGTCAGTGCTGTTAATACTGTTAATCATTAGTACTGATATTAATATTTAATCAATAATACCATTTGGTCACTGCTGATACACAAACACCATCAATACTGCTGTTGTTTTTTAATATTTAATCATCCGTATAAATCCTATGTGGGCGCTCTGTTGAATGAGCAATGGTCTCCTGGCTTAACTCTAACCTAACCTGACCTAACCTAACCTAACCTGACCTAACCTAACCTAATCTAACCCTAACCTAAACATAAAAATAAACCTAATCACAAACCTACTTTTAATCCTAATCCTAATCCTAAACTTAAACCCAAACCTAAACCTAATCCTAATCCTAAACCTAAACCTAAACCTAAACCTAAACCTAAATCTAAACCCAAACCTAAAACTTAAACCTAAACCTAAATCTAAACCCAAACCTAAACCTAAAACTAAACCTAAACCTAAACCCAAACCCAAACCGAAACCTAAAACTTAAACTTAAACCTAAACCTACGCCACCTGCAGATGATACAATCTCCTCCACAAAACCAGGTCATCCCCTCCTCCTTTTGTTCACTGATGCATCCCATAACAATGCAGAAATCTGTCAGACAAAGTTAGTGTGTAGAGAAAAAAAGAGAGAAGTGATTGGACAGTTCAACACTGCAGTTCCAGGGTCAGAGGTCAGCAGTCACCAACAGCAGCCTGATGGGTCGGTTGTTGTTCAGGACACAAACTCTAACTTTACCTCCGAGCAGCAGAAACACAACAGGCAGTGGTGCTAAATGCCCCAGAGAGAGGGCAGGACCCCGATTGTGTTCCCACCCCTCCATGTGGGAATGAACCCTGTGAGCTAGATCCCTCTGCTAAGGAGGTAATTATCTACAGCTATGAGGGTAATTATCTACCCCCTATATTTCCATCACTGTGTGAGTTTGTTAGTCAGTTAGCCCGATATTTCAAAAGATTTCATCTGGAAAATCCCTCAGTTTAATACAAATTTCTGATGAAATAGATCCTGTTCTTCATATAACAAACATTATAAGAATGTATGTAAATGAGGAGTGGAGGAATCTCAGCGTAATATAACCTTATCAGTCCTGCAGTCTGTTAATGGTTGAGTGTCTTTTACGACTGCTGGTCAGATCAGACAGTTTTGTGTTACTTTCACCTTGTTCTTCAAGGGCATCATGGCTTCAGTGAAACTCACAATGTTCCCTTTGTCTCCTGGTCACCGACACTGTTCTGCCTTTCAGCAGGCAGTAATACGGACACACAGCAATGCAGGTCTTCAGAGACTGGATCGCCGTAGTTACCAGTGTGTGATCTCTAAGAAATACTTCAACCAATGTCATGAAGTCAAGGTTAAGACTCCATAACGCCTGACCCCACCCATTTGTGTTAGCTGCAAACTAGACCCCATGTTTTTTAAGTTCTTGTCGGTGTTATTACTTTTTATTTTGGCACTACCGCCATCTCTCCTTTCGGACACTCAGGTACTTCCTGCGCCTGTGTGACTATCTGCCCCGCCTCGACTGGCGTCACCTGTCCCTCACTACACTTCCTCTCTTGTGTCATCAGTACGTTTGCTGCCCATTTTCTGTACCAGTTCATCCAACTCCTTTCAGTGTGCTCATGTTTCTAGATTTTCATCATGTTCACTTTCATTTAGACCTGGGGTTGTACCTTTTGACCCTTTTTTTGACTTATGCCTTAGGACTTTTGCTTGTGTTTTTGGACAGACTTGTAGTCCAACAAACATTGCTCTGAAATAAAGACGTGTTTTAGGAGTTTTGCTTCTTAGTCGTCCTTCGTTAGCTCCAGTCTGACAGTATCAACATATAAATAAAGCAAAGCATTGATAGATTAAACTGTCATCAGAACTCAAACAATGGAACCACACAATGAGAACATTTTAAAGATGTCAACAAACAAGTCCAATGCTAATTACTGTTTCCTGTTTGAGGTAACCTCATGTCTTTCATAACCTTCAAAGTGACCGTGAGTCACTACGTTGTTCCCAGTTCAAAGATCCTCAGTCTAATTCTGTATATCAGGTTATCTATCTGGCTCAAATATTAACCATCACAAGAATTATTGGAAGGAAGGAGCTCTAAACTTTGTCCTACGGTAAGCAGCAGCTAAATATGAGTGAGATGCAGATTAATTTGTAACTAGTGCAACGTTTCGCAAGAGCATCTATTTCACCACAGCATCAGAAGCGGCCAATCAGGATGTGCGATCTGCATCGAAGAGGTTTGGAGCTCGGTGACGGCTCAGACAAGAGGGAAAAACAATGAAAGTTTAATAGGGCTGGTGTTTCTTACAGTCTGCATGAGCAGCAGGACACGTTGTCCTCTGCTTTAGAAGCCATAAACATTTGAATGTAATGATGTTCTATGAGTAACAGATTACAAATGTACATTATGTAGTCAAATTTATTTTTCAGTTCCACTGTGACACCTCCTTCAGTACAATTATTCCTCTACATCCTGTTTATATTCAAATATGCACACTGATGACAGCAAAGCAGCGTTAGATATGTTAGTAGTCCTGTCCAGTTCCCACCTTCACTCTGTTGTGACATCATATCTGCCATCGCCGGATAGGGTGACAAAGTCCTAAATGCACAAGAACAACATTCACCCGTGTGTATCGACAGAAGAGTGACACATGGTTTGTAGTAGAAACACAAATATGCTCTTATTCCACATTAGTTGGGATTTGGATACAGAAATACTTACATTTCAAATTCATGGCAGGACTTTAGGACTTTAAAAACTACTTTGGAGAAGTCATATATCCTTTTTTTCAAGCATTTAATCCATTTCATTACATTTGGAAAAGAAACAAGACAGACCTCAACATTAAATATCATAAACAGGATGTAGCAGAATAGGGAGAGCTCCATCATATGTGAGGTTATATTGTCACAGGAACGTATTAACAACAGTAACAGTAAAATCTACACACCCACTGCTGTCAGTAGCTACAGTATATGTCAAACAAAACTGTGCTGTGTGAATATGAGTGAAGCTGCTGATAACCTTCCTGATAACAGATAAGAATTTGCAAATCAACTGGCTGATGTCTTTAGTGATATTTTAGCAAATCTTTCTCACAGGGAAGTTTTATAACCAGCTGTACAACAACCAGAATTGTCCCTGAATCTAAGAGGAAACTGACTGGAAACTGACAGTCTGGAGTATCACACTGCAAACACTACATCCCAGTGTAACACTACGTCACAGTGTAACACTACATCACAGTGTAACGCTACATCACAGTGTAAAACTGCATCACAGTGTAACACTACAACGCAGTGTAAGACTACTGTATATCACAGTGTAACACTGCATCACAGTGCAACACTACAACGCAGTGTAACACTACTGTATATCACAGTGTAACACTGCATCACAGTGTAACGCCACATCACAGTGTAACGCTACACCACAGTGTAACACTACATCACAGGGTAACGCTACATCACAGTGTAACACTGTATCACAGTGTAATGCTACATCGCAGTGTAACGCTACATCACAGTGTAACACTACATCACGTGTGTAACACTGCATCACAGTGTAACCCTGTATCACAGTGTAACGCTACACCACAGTGTAACGCTACATTAAAATGTAACACTGTATCACAGTGTAATGCTAAATCGCAGTGTAACGCTACATCACAGTGTAACACTGTATCACAGTGTAACGCTATATCACAGTGTAACGCTACATCACAGTGTAATGCTACATCACAGTGTAACTCTACATCACAGTGTAACGCTATATCACAGTGTAACGCTGTATCACAGTTTAACACTACATCACAGTGTAATGCTACATCACAGTGTAACGCTACATCACAGTGTAACGCTACATCACAGTGTAACACTACATCACGGTGTAACACTGCATCACAGTGAAACCCTGTATCACAGTGTAACGCTACACCACAGTGTAACGCTACATCACAGTGTAACACTGTATCACAGTGTAATGCTACATCGCAGTGTAACGCTACATCACAGTGTAACACCGTATCACAGTGTAACGCTGTATCACAGTGTAACGCTACATCACAGTGTAACGCTGTATCACAGTGTAACGCTACATCACAGTGTAACGCTATATCACAGTGTAACACTGGATCACAGTGTAACACTACATCACAGTGTAACGCTACATCACAGTGTAACGCTACATCACAGTGTAACGCTGTATCACAGTGTAACACTGCATCACAGTGTAACGCTATATCACAGTGTAACACTGGATCACAGTGTAACACTACATCACAGTGTAACGCTACATCACAGTGTAACGCTACATCACAGTGTAACGCTGGATCACAGTGTAACACTACAACGCAGTGTAACACTATATCACAGTGTAACATTGCATCACAGTGTAACGCTACATCACAGTGTAACACTGTATTACAGTGTAATGCTACATCGCAGTGTAACGCTACATCACAGTGTAACACTGTATCACAGTGTAACGCTATATCACAGTGTAACGCTACATCACAGTGTAATGCTACATCAGAGTGTAACTCTACATCACAGTGTAACGCTACATCACAGTGTAACGTTGTATCACAGTGTAACGCTACATCACAGTGTAACGCTATATCACAGTGTAACACTGGATCACAGTGTAACTCTACATCACATTGTAACGCTACATCACAGTGTAACACTGGATCACAGTGTAACGCTATATCACAGTGTAACGCTTCATCACAGTGTAGTGCTACATCAGATTGTAACTCTACATCACGGTGTAACACTGCATCACAGTGAAACCCTGTATCACAGTGTAACGCTACACCACAGTGTAACGCTACATCACAGTGTAACACTGTATCACAGTGTAATGCTACAACGCAGTGTAACGCTACATCACAGTGTAACACCGTATCACAGTGTAACGCTGTATCACAGTGTAACGCTACATCACAGTGTAACGCTGTATCACAGTGTAACGCTACATCACAGTGTAACGCTATATCACAGTGTAACACTGGATCACAGTGTAACACTACATCACAGTGTAACGCTACATCACAGTGTAACGCTACATCACAGTGTAACGCTGTATCACAGTGTAACACTGCATCACAGTGTAACGCTATATCACAGTGTAACACTGGATCACAGTGTAACACTACATCACAGTGTAACGCTACATCACAGTGTAACGCTACATCACAGTGTAACGCTGGATCACAGTGTAACACTACAACGCAGTGTAACACTATATCACAGTGTAACATTGCATCACAGTGTAACGCTACATCACAGTGTAACACTGTATTACAGTGTAAAGCTACATCGCAGTGTAACGCTACATCACAGTGTAACACTGTATCACAGTGTAACGCTATATCACAGTGTAACGCTACATCACAGTGTAATGCTACATCAGAGTGTAACTCTACATCACAGTGTAACGCTACATCACAGTGTAACGCTGTATCACAGTGTAACGCTACATCACAGTGTAACGCTATATCACAGTGTAACACTGGATCACAGTGTAACACTACATCACATTGTAACGCTACATCACAGTGTAACACTGGATCACAGTGTAACGCTATATCACAGTGTAACGCTTCATCACAGTGTAGTGCTACATCAGATTGTAACTCTACATCACGGTGTAACGCTACATCACAGTGTAACGCTACATCACAGTGTAACGCTACATCACAGCGTAATGCTACATCACAGTGTAACGCTATACCAGTGTAACGCTACATCACAGTGTAACGCTACATCACAGTGTTACGCTACATCACATTCTAATGTGACATCACAGTGTAACACTACATCACAGCGTAATGCTACATCACAGTGTAACGCTATATCAGTGTAACACTACATCACAGTGTAACGATACATCACAATGTTACGCTACATCACATTTTAATGTGACATCACAGTGTAACACTACATCACAGTGTAACGCCACATCACACTGTAAAGTGACATCACAGTGTAACACTACATCACAGCATAATGCTACATCACAGTGTAACGCTATATCAGTGTAACGCTGCATCACAGTGTAACACTACATCACAGTGTAACGCTACATCACAGTGTAACACTACATCACAGTGTAACGCTACATCACATTCTAAGGTGACATCACAGTGTCAAACTAAATCACAGTGTAACGCTACAACACAGTGTAACACTGTATCACAGTGTAACGCTACATCACAGTGTAACGCTACATCACAGTGTAACGCTACATCACAGTGTAACGCTACATCACAGCGTAATGCTACATCACAGTGTAACGCTATACCAGTGTAACGCTACATCACAGTGTAACGCTACATCACAGTGTTACGCTACATCACATTCTAATGTGACATCACAGTGTAACACTACATCACAGCGTAATGCTACATCACAGTGTAACGCTATATCAGTGTAACACTACATCACAGTGTAACGATACATCACAATGTTACGCTAAATCACATTTTAATGTGACATCACAGTGTAACACTACATCACAGTGTAGCGCTACATCACACTGTAAAGTGACATCACAGTGTAACACTACATCACAGCATAATGCTACATCACAGTGTAACGCTATATCAGTGTAACGCTGCATCACAGTGTAACATTACATCACAGTGTAACACTACATCACAGTGTAACACTACATCACAGTGTAACGCTACATCACATTCTAATGTGACATCACAGTGTCACACTAAATCACAGTGTAACGCTACAACACAGTGTAACACTGTATCACAGTGTAATGCTACATCGCAGTGTAACGCTACATCACAGTGTCACTCTACATCACAGTGTAACGCTACATCACAGTGTAACACTACATCACGGTGTAGCACTGCAACACAGTGTAACCCTGTATCACAGTGTAACGCTACACCACAGTGTAACACTGTATCACAGTGTAATGCTACATCGCAGTGTAACGCTACATCACAGTGTAACACTGTATCACAGTGTAACGCTATATCACAGTGTAACGCTACATCACAGTGTAACGCTGTATCACAGTGTAACGCTACATCACAGTGTAACGCTACATCACAGTGTAACGCTACATCACAGTGTAACACTGGATCACAGTGTAACACTATAACGCAGTGTAACACTATATCACAGTGTAACACTGCATCACAGTGTAACGCTACATCACAGTGTAACGCTACATCACAGTGTAACGCTATCTTCTTCTTTTCCTTTCGGCTTTTCCCTTCAGGGGTCGCCACAGCGAATCAATTGCCTCCATCTAACCCTGTCCTTTGCATCCTCTTCTCTCACACCAACTACCTTCATGTCCTCTTTCACTACATCCATTAACCTCCTCTTTGGTCTTCCTCTAGGCCTCCTGCCTGGAAGTTCAAAACTCAGCATCCTTCTACCAATATATTCACTATCTCTCCTCTGGACATGTCCAAACCATCTCAGTCTGGCCTCTCTGACTTTATCTCCAAAACCTCTAACATGTGCTGTCCCTCTGATGTACTCATTCCTGATCCTATCCTTCCTGGTCACTCTCAAAGAGAACCTCAGCATCTTCATCTCTGCTACCTCCAGCTCTGTCTCCTGTCTTTTCCTCAGTGACACTGTCTCTAGACCAAACAACATCGCTGGTCTCACCACAGTTTTGTACACCTTTCCTTTCATTTTAGCTGAAACTCTTCTATCACACATCACACCTGACACTTTTCTCCACCCATTCCATCCTGCCTGTACACGTTTCTTCACCTCTTTTCCCCACTCTCCATTGCTCTGGACTGTTGACCCTAAGTACTTCAAATCCTCCACCTTCTTGATCTCTTCTCCCTGTAACCTCACTCTTCCACTTTGGTCCCTCTCATTCACACACATGTACTCTGTCTTACTGCGGCTAACCTTCATCCCTCTCCTTTCCAGGACAAACCTCCACCTCTCTAGCTTCTCCTCCACCTCTTCCCTACTCTCACTGCAGATCACAATGTCATCTGCAAACATCATAGTCCATGGAGATTCCTGTCTAACCTCGTCTGTCAGCCTGTCCATCACCATAGCGAACATGAAGGGGCTCAGAGCTGCTCCCTGATGCAGTCCCACCTCCACCTTGAACTCCTCTGTCACACCTACAGCACACCTCACCACTGTCTTACAGTCCTCATACATGTCCTGCACCGCTCTAACATACTTCTCTGCCACTCCAGACTTCC
Organism: Antennarius maculatus; assembly: GCA_013358685.1. NCBI lineage: Eukaryota > Metazoa > Chordata > Actinopteri > Lophiiformes > Antennariidae > Antennarius > Antennarius maculatus. The sequence goes on from CM023629.1 coordinate 1,264,820, forward strand.
TCATACAATACCACAGTTCCTCTCTGGGCACCTTGTTATAAGCTTTCTCCAGATCTACAAAAACACAATGCAGCTCCGTCTGGCCTTCTCTGTACTTCTCTATCAACATCCTCAAAGCAAATACTGCATCTGTAGTACTCTTTTTTGGCATGAAACCATACTGCTGCTCACAAATGCTCACTTCTGCCCTTAGTCTAGCTTCCACTACTCTTTCCCATAACTTCATTGTATGGCTCATCAGCTTTATTCCTCTGTAGTTGCCACAACTCTGCACATCTCCCTTGTTCTTAAAAATGGGCACCAGCACACTTCTCCTCCACTCCTCAGGCATCTTCTCACTATCTAAGATCCTGTTGAACAACCCAGTCAGAAACTCTACTGCCACCTCTCCTAGACACTTCCAAACCTCTACAGGTATATCATCAGGACCGACTGCCTTTCCACTCTTCATCCTCTTCAGTGCTCTCCTCACTTCATCCTGACTAATCTTTGCTACATCCTGGTCCACAACAGTCACCTCTTCTAGTCTTTGTTCTCTCTCATTTTCCACGTTCATCAACTCTTCAAAGTACTCTTTCCATCTTCCCATCACACTGCTGCCACCTGTCAATAGACTTCCATCCCTATCCTTAATCACCCTAACCTGCTGCACGTCCTTCCCATCTCTATCTCTCTGTCTTGCCAGCCTGTATAGATCAGTCTCTCCCTCCTTACTGTCCAACCTAGCATACAAGTCATCATAAGCTTCTTGTTTGGCCTTTGCTACCTCTACCTTCACCTTACGCTGCATCTCCCTGTACTCCTGTCTACTCTCCTCAGTCCTCTCAGTGTCCCACTTCTTCTTAGCTAACCTCTTTCTCTGTATACACTCCTGTACCTCCTCATTCCACCACCAAGTCTCCTTATCTACTTTCCTTCCAGATGACACACCAAATACTCTCCTACCTGTCTCCCTGATCACATTAGCTGTAGTTGTCCAGTCATCTGGAAGCACCTCCTGACCACCCAGAGCCTGTCTTAACTCCTTCCTAAAGGTCATGCAATACCCTTCCTTTTTCAGCTTCCACCATTTCGTCCTCTGCTCTGCCTTTGCCCTCTTCATCTTCCTCACCACCAGAGTCATCCTACACACCACCATCCTATGCTGTTTGGCTACAATCTCGCCTACCACCACTTTACAGTCACTGATCTCCTTCAGGTTACATCGTCTACACAAGATGTAGTCTACCTGTGTGCTCCTACCACCACTCTTATAGGTCACCCTATGTTCCTGCCTCTTCTGGAAGAAAGTATTCACTACAGCCATTTCCATCCTTTTTGCAAAGTCAACTACCATCTGTCCTCCTTTCCTCTCCTGGATACCAAACCTGCCCATCACTTCCTCATCACCTCTGTTACCTGCACCAACATGTACATTGAAGTCTGCACCAATGACAACTCTCTCACTTCTAGGTATGCTCTGCATCACTTCATCAAAGTCCAACCAGAATTTCTCCTTCTCCTCCAGCTCACATCCTACCTGTGGGGCATACCCACTAACAACATTGAACATCACACCTTCTATTTCTAGCTTCAGACTCGTCACTCTATCCGACACTCTTTTTACCTCCAGGACATTCCTAACAAACTCCTCCTTCAAGATAAGTACTACTCCATTTCTCTTCCCATCTACACCATGATAGAACAACTTGAACCCTGCTCCTAAACTTCTAGCCTTGCTACCTTTCCACCTGGTCTCCTGGACACACAGTATGTCTACCTTCCTCCTCTGCATCATGTCAACCAACTCTCTACCTTTTCCTGTCATAGTTCCAACATTCAACGTCCCTACTCTCAGTCCTATACTCTTGGCGCTCCTCTTCTCTCTCTTCCTACGAACAAACTTACCTCCTCTCCTTTTTCGACCAACAGTAATCCAATTTCCACCGGTGCCCTGTAGGTCAACAGCGCCGATGGCGGTCGTTGTTGACCCGGGCCTCGACCGATCCGGTATGGAAGTCATAGGTTTGATTCGCATCTTTGATTTGGCAAACGTCTTACGCCGGATGCCCTTCCTGACGCAACCCTCTGTATTTATCCGGGCTTGGGACCGGCACAATAAGACACTGGCCTGTGCCCTCTTGCGGCTACATTTCACAGTGTAACGCTATATCACAGTGTAACACTGGATCACAGTGTAACACTACATCACAGTGTAACGCTACATCACAGTATAACGCTACATCACAGTGTAACACTGGATCACAGTGTAACATTACAACGCAGTGTAACACTATATCACAGTGTAACACTACATCACGGTGTAACACTGTATCACAGTGTAATGCTACATCGCAGTGTAACGCTTCATCACAGTGTAACACTGTATCACAGTGTAACGCTACATCACAGTGTAACGCTACATCACAGTATAACGTACATCACAGTGTAACACTGGATCACAGTGTAACATTACAACGCAGTGTAACACTATATCACAGTGTAACACTACATCACGGTGTAACACTGCATCACAGTGTAACCCTGTATCACAGTGTAACGCTGCACCACAGTGTAACGCTACATCACAGTGTAACACTGTATCACAGTGTAATGCTACATCGCAGTGTAACGCTACATCACAGTGTAACACTGTATCACAGTGTAACGCTATATCACAGTGTAACGCTACATCACAGTGTAGTGCTACATCAGATTGTAACTCTACATCACAGTGTAACGCTTCATCACAGTGTAACGCTACATCACAGTGTAACGCTGTATCACAGTGTAACGCTACATCACAGTGTAACGCTACATCACAGTGTAACGCTACATCACAGTGTAATGCTATATCACAGTGTAACACTGGATCACAGTGTAACGCTACATAAGAGTGTAACGCTACATCACACTGTAATGTGACATCACAGTAAACACTACATCTCAGTGTAACACTATATCAGTGTAACACTACATCACAGTGTAACGCTACATCACAGCGTAATGCTACATCACAGTGTAGCGTTATACCAGTGTAACACTACATCACAGTGTTACGCTACATCACATTCTAATGTGACATCACAGTGTAACACTACATCACAGCGTAATGCTACATCACAGTGTAATGCTATATCAGTGTAACACTACATCACAGTGTAACGATACATCACAATGTTACGCTACATCAAATTTTAATGTGACATCACAGTGTAACACTACATCACAGTGTAACGCTACATCACACTGTAATGTGACATCACAGTGTAACACTACATCACAGCGTAATGCTACATCACAGTGTAACGCTATATCAGTGTAACGCTGCATCACAGTGTAACACTACATCACAGTGTAACACTACATCACAGTGTAACGCTACATCACAGTGTAACACTACATCACAGTGTAACGCTACATCACATTCTAATGTGACATCACAGTGTCACACTACATCACAGTGTAACACTACATCACAGTGTAACGCTACATCACCTTGTAACGCTATATCAGAGTAACACTACATCACAGTGTAACGTGACATCACAGTGTAACGCTACATCAGGGTAACACTACATCACAGTGTAACGCTACATCACATTCTAATGTGACATCACAGTGTCACACTACATCACAGTGTAACACTACATCACAGCGTAATGCTACATCACAGTGTAATGCTATATCAGTGTAACGCTACATCACAGTGTAACACTACATCACAGTGTAACGCTACATCACCTTGTAACGCTATATCAGAGTAACACTACATCACAGTGTAACGATACATCACAATGTTACGCTACATCACATTTTAATGTGACATCACAGTGTAACACTACATCACAGTGTAACGCTACATCACACTGTAATGTGACATCACAGTGTAACACTACATCACAGCGTAATGCTACATCACAGTGTAACGCTACATCACAGTGTAACGCTATATCAGAGTAACACTACATCATAGTATAACACTACATCACAGTGTAACGTGACATCAGTGTAACGCTGCATCACAGTGTAACACTACATCACAGTGTAACACTACATCACAGTGTAACGCTACATCACAGTGTAACGCTATATCAGAGTAACACTACATCATAGTATAACACTACATCACAGTGTAACGTGACATCACAGTGTAACGCTACATCAGGGTAACACTACATCACAGTGTAACGCTACATCACATTCTAATGTGACATCACAGTGTCACACTACATCACAGTGTAACACTACATCACAGTGTAACACTACATCACAGCGTAATGCTACATCACAGTGTAATGCTATATCAGTGTAACGCTACATCACAGTGTAACACTACATCACAGTGTAACGCTACATCACCTTGTAACGCTATATCAGAGTAACACTACATCACAGTGTAACGATACATCACAATGTTACGCTACATCACATTTTAATGTGACATCACAGTGTAACACTACATCACAGTGTAACGCTACATCACACTGTAATGTGACATCACAGTGTAACACTACATCACAGCGTAATGCTACATCACAGTGTAACGCTACATCACAGTGTAACGCTATATCAGAGTAACACTACATCACAGTGTAACACTACATCACAGTGTAACGCTACATCACACTGTAATGTGACATCACAGTGTAACACTACATCACAGCGTAATGCTACATCACAGTGTAACGCTACATCACAGTGTAACGCTATATCAGAGTAACACTACATCATAGTATAACACTACATCACAGTGTAACGCTACATCACCTTGTAACGCTATATCAGAGTAACACTACATCACAGTGTAACGATACATCACAATGTTACGCTACATCACATTTTAATGTGACATCACAGTGTAACACTACATCACAGTGTAACGCTACATCACACTGTAATGTGACATCACAGTGTAACACTACATCACAGTGTAACGCTGCATCACAGTGTAACACTACATCACAGTGTAACACTACATCACAGTGTAACGCTACATCACAGTGTAACGTGACATCACAGTGTAACGCTACATCAGGGTAACACTACATCACAGTGTAACGCTACATCACATTCTAATGTGACATCACAGTGTCACACTACATCACAGTGTAACACTACATCACAGTGTAACACTACATCACAGCGTAATGCTACATCACAGTGTAATGCTATATCAGTGTAACGCTACATCACAGTGTAACACTACATCACAGTGTAACGCTACATCACCTTGTAACGCTATATCAGAGTAACACTACATCATAGCATAACACTACATCACAGTGTAACGTGACATCACAGTGTAACGCTACATCAGGGTAACACTACATCACAGTTTAACAATACATCACAATGTAATTTAGTTATTACATTGTAGTTGTTACACTGTAGTCATTACATTGTAGCAATGCTTTTGTTGAAACTGTCCAGAGCGTTACTAGTACTCTTTAACAGCAGTAGTATTGGTGAGGCGTGGCGTCTACAGAGAGCCCAGAGCGTCTTAGAAGGCCCCGCCCACCACAGCCACACCCCGTTCACCTGCTGCTGTCTGAGGTACAGAAGTATTTGCTGTTGCGTCACCACAGAGTAGCTCCCTCAGGCTGTGGAGCTCCAGAGTTCATCCTCCACACTGCATGAACTTTAGCTGTTACGATTGGATTGTTCATTGTTCAAGTGTAAAGCAATTATAACTAGAATATTGCAATGCATTCTTTAATATGAGTTAATAATAACTCAATTCACTCTTGAATCTTAAAGTGTAAATCACATTTCTGCACTTTAGTGTAAGAATTAAGCATTTGCTCTCTTTTTATTTTGCTTTTGTAGTTTGAAGATACAGATTTGAATTCATCCTAGATTATGTATGTTATTCCAACTGAAATTATCTAGATTTCATTGTTCACTGACGTAAGAACCTGCAACTTTTTGTGCACTTCATTTATGAATTGTGAGGCTCCAACCATTGGACTCTGGGTTGAACAAGTTAAACGTAGTCACAAATTATTTTCCCTCACACTTAAACATTAACCAGTGTTTTGGAGAAAGGAAATTTAAACTTTCAGTAATGATCTCTGTCAATTATTGACCTCTGTGGCATTGTTGTCAGGTCTTGGTTCCAACTTAAGACTCTGCAAGTGGAAACTTGAAGGAACACATGAGATTTCCAATCAAAATATAATTTCCTTAGATGTAGTTTCTTTTGTGAAAAATAAAGTAGATGCAGAATTTTGAATTAGCTCTCCAACATTTACAGTAAACACACTTACACAGTAACAGATTTGATGTAAAAGCGTAATATCACACTGATGCATTAACGCTGCACCCACACAACTCTTTCTTTAGGTTCTGTATTTGGGTTGGAAACAAAGCCAGCCAGCGCCGTCCCTCAGGTCTACAACCCGTGCTGAAATGCCATGCATCAACAACAGAATGTACTATGGCATTCCCATCACTATTTACCTATAAACACAGAGCAATCTGCCATTGAAGTGCAAGATATGGTCAAGGTCAAGAGCTCTGTCTAAACGGTGCAAAAGGAAATGAGCCTGAAACTCCATTTCCAGCTGTACAATCTATATATTGCTACAACCAGAGTAGTCAGTGTGCTAGATATTAAAATTTATCATGGATATTGTTGTTGTTTTTTAACTTAAATGAAACACATACATCCCTTTTCTTTATGGCAATACGAACTTCCAAAAACCAAATTTCCAAAAACCTGAAATATTCCTCCAATCATGAATCATAGTAGGATCCAGCAATTTAAAATATAAGAATCATGTGTTTTTATAATCATTTCATCTCTCGGTCTGTGATAATTAAGGGAAGAATGCCTCACTGCACACCTGATGAATTTACAATTAACTAACCTATAAGACACTTCCTCCAGCGTAATGTGATGCTGATAAATAGTTTTCAACTACATTTATATTACAATATTTTTCCAATTCCAAATGAAAATTTTAGCAAAAGTGCACGAGTATCTTATTCTAAAAACAAGTGTTTAATGTTTTAATGTAATTGAGGTTTTTCACACACGCTGGAGATGAGTTGTTTCATTTATTTACCGTAAATCATTGTGTTTCCCGTGCTGACGAAGAGTCACTCACCATGCAGGTAGATGGGCGTGTACTAACAGCATCATCCCATGAGGTGCACTGAGTTTGAATGGTTTCCAAATGCAGATGCTCTATATTCTATGTTATCACTGTATTTACAACTCTGTTACTTTTTTTTAATTCATATTCATATTGTTCTGTTTCTGATGCCATCTTTTCACCCTGTGGCTGACTGTTAATATATCAAAAAAGTGTTGATATATCTATACCTTTATACCTTTATAAGAGCTTTTTGGAATGATCACATGGACTGAATGTATTAACCCTTTAAAGGACAACACAAAGACTACAGTGGAAGGAATTGTGAGCGAGAGTTGAACAAATGAAAACATTCATTAGTGCTGATTATAATATTCAACCTGCGAGGGCATATAATAGGGAGATTCACTTTCACCTTGGCCACCCTCCCCCCACATACCCTGATACAGTACGCTGTTTATTGTGTACACAGGCTGACAAAAGGCAGCACTTGTCTGGGTGTGGTCACTTCACACACTCTTCTGTATCATTAGTGAGATTACAGAAGGCTCGGCGACGCTGCCTGTTATTCCAGTCTGATGGTTACCTTCAGGTTAGCCTCATCATGCAAAAACATAGGAAATGAGCATTGTGCTCATGCAAATTATGACTGTAACTGCACGGTTCTAGTCATCATGTTTGAGGCAGCAAATCGGTGGGATCCAGACGACGGAGTGACAGGAAGTTAAAACATACCAGCTGGAACGAGAAAAGTCAGATCCAGAACAACTCAAACGATTTATAATGAACAAAAACAACAATAATTATTATTCTGAGAACCTTTTTCCTTGCAGAAGGAACAATAGAGATGAACCTGTAGGGTGAGAGACACACACACTCCAGGTGAGAAGTCAACCTGTATTAAAAATGCATGAATGCACAGAGGAAGGGAGGGGGGGAGGAGGGAAGTGCATTATGGGAAGTCCCCTAGCAGGTTAAACCTATGACAGCATAGCTAGGGGTTAGCTTAAACTAGAGTTAGTCATGAGTGTGTTCTACTGTTACTGCATGTACAATCAAGGAAAAGAGATTTGTTTGAATGTCACGCTAGACTCCACACTGGATTTAAATTCTCTTGGCTTTTTATTTAATCCATACAAACACAGATGTCAACACTTCAGTAAGTTGATGTCAAAACTTTCTGTACTTTTAAAATCACGCAAAAACATATTTAATATGATTTGCGCTTCAAATGAGACGTTTTTGGTTTCATAAATTAATAAAAAGTTTTTTACTCAGAAAATAGTTTTTGTCCAAAAAAGATGGGATTGATTATCATCAGACCACAGGAGTCCTTCCTTCATGATGGAGTCAGAGATGTGGCTCCTGTCCTTCAGGTCATATTTAAAGGTCAACACCCTCATGTGCAGAATCGCACAATCACACAAATGTTTACATTCAAACAGCCTGAGAAGACCCAATGGCAGCTGAGCGATTTTACACACACACACACACACACACACACACACACACGCATTGCTCATGCAGACAGACGAGATGTACACACGCTCCTGTTAACTGCTATACGTGTGTGTGTGTGTGTCGGTACGGCAGGAACAGTGTGTCCATATATGAAAATTAAATCCCACAGGTGGAACAGAGAGACATTTATTTAGTGATGACGTCACACAGGTGGAGCGTGTGTGGATTCATGAGTGGGTTGTTCTGCAGGTGTCGAGCTGTCACTGAAGTTTTTTTTTTTTTTTTTTTTTATTTATTTATTTATTTTATTAATAAAAAATTTTGAGTGTAATTTTTTTCTATTAATAAAAAATATTATTAAATTAAAAACTTTAAATTATTAATAAAAAACATTAGCATATGTGAGATCAGATGTAAACCACTGCTTCTCCACACGCTTTTCAGTCCGTCTTCCTGACGTCACCCATTACGCACGACCTCCTTGGCCCGTGATTGGCTGCTGGCGCTCCGCCCTCCTACTAGGTGACTTATTGAGCGTTGGGGGCGGGGCCTGGCGGGGACCGTTTATATTCGGCAGCTGCTATCAGTCGGCGCTGGTTCGGTCGCTGTGAAGTGTCCACGGGGGACCGGAGCTACCGGAACGCGCGCGCGAACGAACCGTCCGAACGGAAATACGTCAGAGATGCCTTCAGACAAAGATGACGGCGGCTGGAAGAAGTTCCTGTGGAATTCCGAGAAGGGGGAGCTGCTGGGTCGCACCGGGGGCAGTTGGTGTGAGTGTGTGCTTTCCTAACTACCCCGGGTGTTCGTTGGTAGATTGATGAGGGCGCGCGCCCCGGCGGCGGGAGCGCGCGCCCCACCGTTCGCCTCGTGCTTCTTCCCACCTGTTGAGCTGAGTGGTGCATTCAGGGACAAAACGACTGCGGGAAATTTTTGATATATCTGCTATATGTTGACGAATGAACGAAATGAATGTGAATTAATTTATTTCATTTTAAATATTTAAAAATGTAGTTACGAGTGGATTCAGTTTATGAGTTCATTGACAAGATCAATAATGGAGTCTTGATTTGGTCCTCCTGACATGATGTTGTTGTTGTTGTTGTTGTTGGTGAAACGTCAAGTTGTTTGTGATCACTTCAGGAACGTGCAGCCAAAGGGTTAAAAATGCATCACGGTTCCAAGGTGAGTCAAGGTGATCGAGCCTATCAGGAAACGGGAGAGAGATCAATCGATCAGTGTCGGGTTGCTGTGATCAGATGTCACCAACAATACATCTGATTAACCGGCCGGACCCCCCCCGATCCGGTTTCCCCGGCGCGTCCTTGTTCCTCTGCTCAATGTCACGCAGGGATTCGAACCTTAGCGCACTCACACACACCTGCAGGGAGCTGAAATCCGATTGGACGAGAGCTCGGCTGCTGCAGGAGCTCCAGCTGATGCCGGGGTTTTTTTTTTTTTTTTTTAGTCCTTCTGAGGTCATCGGAAAATGCTGATGCGTGTGGAAGCATGCGCAGTGCTGAAGGTGGTGATGAAAGGACGTTAAAACCTATGTAGGACCCCCCCCCCCCCCCCACACACACACACACACACACACACACACACCCTTATGAACAAGTTCAAATCAAAAAGAATCCAAAAGCCTCGTTTTTCCGTCTCATTTTTTCCTGTTCTTCTCGTCCGATCAGCTTCCGTGGAATTCAAACAAACGTCGCTTCAGCTTCAGCTTCAGATAGAAACTCAAGTGGGTCACGATGGAAACGTGTGCAGAAAGTGTTTCGTTAGCTCGCACAACTTCACGCTCCGGTGACCTTTTTGACCTTTGCTTTCACGCCTCAGACGAGCTCATTGGAGAGGATTAAATCCCGATTCTCTAGGATTTAATGTGAAAAATGTCGTCTAACAAACAGCAGTGTGTCATTACCAGGGTGTGCAGGTGAATTAGTATGATCGACTGTGTTAGCGTGTGTGTGTGTGTGTGTGTGTGTGTGTGTGACTAGTTAAACACATGTTTGTCTGTCTGATTGTCATTTTCCTGGCAGCTGATCTCCCGTCTCGACGTTTGCTTTGACTTTACGTGGCGTTCTTGACGCCGATGCTTCCAGCTGGACACGTTTAGTGTTGGGAAACAAATGACTTTGTGATATTAAAGTAGAGAAAACATCAATAAATCATAATTCATCGTCTCCCCCCCCCCTCCCCCCCCTTACAGTCAAGATCACGCTGTTCTACATCATCTTCTACGGCTGCCTGGCCGGGATCTTCATCGGGACCATCCAGGCCATGATGCTCACCCTGAGCGACTACAAGCCCACCTGGCAGGACAGGGTGGCCCCCCCTGGTAGGAAACCACGCCCACCTCCCCATCTTTGTGGATGATGATCGTGTATCTTTGAGTCTAAAGGTCGCGTGTGAATAAACAGCAGCTACCGGTGGAATAAACGCCACCACAGAGGTCAGTTTAGAGACGCTTTAGTGAATAAAAATGGAACTCGGCCTTTATTCCACCTCTGGTTTCTGTGTGTGTGTGTGTGTGTGTGTGTGTGTGTGTGTGTGTGAGATCCTGTTGACGACAAGTTTGCTACCATACATTGTTTAAGTGGCGTAACCTCCACTGGCGCCGTTGGAGGCGCTAAACATTCCGGTTATGGACTATGTGAAGTATTTCGGCGGCTGAGGGCCAACTTAATTTACACGCGACGTAAACATGTTTTTACACACGGATCTCAAGCCCATGTCACTCTTTTTTTTTTTTTTTTGATAGGATTCATGAATCTGGTGACAAACATGCAGGATTATGGCGTTTCCAGACTGAACTACTGGCGTTAATCTGATGCTTCGCTCCCCTTCAGGGTCCAGAACCGGTTTTGCTTGTTCAGCAGATTTTAGCACAAATACAGTAAATAGGATGAAGAACACACAGACATCCAATACGCGTCTCATATTCACGCTTTTTTTCTTGGATTCTCCTGCTTTTTTAAATATTCCTCGCCGGTGATTCCGTTACGCTGACGATCCCGGCGTTTCTATTAGCGTGCGTGTTGTTTCCCAACAGGCCTCACACACACCCCGCGGTCGGACAAAGCCGAGCTGGCGTTCACACTGAACGACGTGGAGTCCTACATGTCCTACACCAAAGCCCTGAGGGAGTTCCTGGCTGCCTATGACGACAAAAACCAGACGGACAAGATGAAATTCGAGGACTGCGGAGGTGGGTCCTCGAACGCATCGCTGCTCCTCTCTCCAGTCGCCTTGAGAAAAATAAATGGCAGTAGCGATGATGATGTGACGCACACGCAGGAGGTGCTAATAACCGGTTTTCCCGACACTTGGAATGAATTTTCGTCTGACTGGACCTCCTGTTCCCGTCCGCAGGCGAGCCGGCGGGCTACAGGAACCGGGGCGACCTGGAGAGCGAGCAGAGCGTCCGGAAGGCCTGTCGCTTCTCCAGGACCCTGCTGGGCCCCTGCTCCGGCCTGGAGGACCGCGACTTCGGCTTCCAGGAGGGCAAACCGTGTCTGATCGTGAAGCTGAACAGGATCGTCAACTTCCGTCCGAGGGTAATAAAAATAAAGGCGTTGGTCAGTTCTGCAGAAACGCTGCCAAGACCCGAAGGGACACTTAGAATGAAATTAAACCCTCATGCATATTAATTCACAACCAGTTTTTATTCAAACCTGTCTAGTTTTTGCATATTTGATCGAACGCTGAAGAAATGTAAAAATGTACAAAGAGCTGGAAGTATTCTGGGATGTTTTTCCACCAATCCGACCTTACCCCAAAAAACGGCTTCAGCGCCAGAAGAACTCCGAAAAAGATGTTTGTCCTTAAACTTCCGTTTGTGTGCATCAAAAAAAAAAATCTATTCTATTTCTTATTATTTGTTCCAACTTGTTTCTGTCTCAGCCTCCTGCCTCCAATGAAAGCATCCCTGAAGAGGGTCAACACAAGGTGCAGCCCAACGTCATTCCCATCTACTGCACCAACAAGGTACTTTATTTTAATCCATTAGATTTTTTTTGTTTGTTTTCTTGAATTTTTAAACCATTTACTTGTTCCATCATTTTAATATCTTCATATCTTCTTCCAGAAAGAGGAGGATGCCGGTAAAATCGGGGAGATCAAGTACTACGGTATCGGTGGGGGGTTCCCCCTGCAGTATTACCCGTACTACGGCAAGCTGCTGCACCCCCAGTACCTCCAGCCACTGGTGGCGCTGCAGTTCACCAACCTCACCATGAACACTGAGCTGCGCATCGAGTGCAAAGTGTTTGGAGAGAACATCAACTACAGCGACAAGGACCGCTACCAGGGACGCTTCGACGTCAAGATCCAGGTCAACACTTTATGACCATCGCCAGGACCGTAGCACCTCCCCCCCCACACCCCCCCCCTCACCCCCCCCGAAAGGAGATGTTAGTGAAAGGGAAAGGGGGCGGGGTTAGGCTGTAGCAGTTCAACCAATCACAATTAGTCTTGAATAAGTGAAAGAAAAAAAAACACACATAGGGGACCGATGTTGAGTCTGTCTGCTCTCATCAGCTTCGACATTTCTGCATTCATTCCAGCATCGGAGTGTAATTTAGAGGAGAATTAGCGCTAGGTAGGCCTTCTACAAATATTTATTCAGCTGTCAAACTTTCCCTGAGCCGAGGGACGCCGTACACCGTCGAGCAAACCGTCTTAGAACCCGTCTCTGTGTCGTGAGCTTCCAGTCGGTTTGTCGACTGAAAATGTTCTTTTAATTCTGTGAGCTTTAGCCGTTCTGTGTGCGTGTGTGTGTGTGTGTGTGTGTGTGTGTGTGACGATGAACACGCCGTTCCACTTGATTGACGCGACTCTCCTCGTCTTGAGTAAGGAAAAGGCTGCACTCCAGGGAACTCCTTTCCTCTTTTTATTTTTAGTCTTTTGACTTCTGATCGCAGGAGAATCTTTTGACTTTTCCTTCTTTTTATGCTTTTTAAAATCACTCGGATGTGTGAAGGGGATTTATTACTTGCTTTCACGCCTTTTTAAACTTCTGATTTTGCCTTGAACGTCCAGCCTGTTAGACATTGACCTGCTGAGGGCGACGGTGCTAACTCGAGTCTTGAAGGAAGATTTTTTTAAATTTTTTTTTTTTTTTTTTTTTCATCGCTGCATCGTGATGTAAACTCTCTGAATGTTTTAGCCGTTGAACATAGTTGGAAGAATTTTATATTTATGCAGTTGTAAATTTTGTTCCTTTGCAGAATATTATAATGTATAAATGCAATACCAAAAGGAGTTGAAGAGAGTTGAAGTCATGCAGTACTCATCTTTAGGATCTCTTCATGTTAAGTGCTAAATTAATATCTGACCTTCCGGGCTTTTGATTGGATGAAACAGGCAGTTTAATTCCACCATGACCTGATGCATTTCAGAACAAACGGGTTCTTAGCGACTCGTGATCTAGACGTTATTATTCCGCAGGATTTCATGTCGATGTAAGAAAATCTCAAACTTGAACTGGGAACATTAGCCGACCTTCCATCCGTTCATACGCCTTTGTCATTTAATCAATGATGGATGCAAATAAAACTAATAATGGATCTTTCTCTTGTTGTCTTCTGTCATCGAGATTTTTTTTTATTTGTTTTTTTTTTTTTTTTTTTACACTAATCTAAATCGTGATAATATTTCCAAGGCCTTTTCCCAGGATGCACTGGGTGGAGGTACGCGTTCATCATGTCATTTTATTTGATTGTCGTCATTCTGGGTTTGCAAATGAATACATTTAGTGTGTGCAGAAATCCTGACTAGGGCAGTTTTATTTGTAAGATAAATTTAAAATGAGTGATACTTTATTAATCCTGGAGGAAATTGCACTCTCATATACAGTATATATAATAGTAATATATGATAATATATAAGCAAGTACAGAAAACGATGTTGAGAGTCGCTGGGATGAAAATGTGGCTGAAAAACGTCGCTTTTTATAGAAAGTGAGATGGATTATTGTTAAATATCAAATCCTAAACGTGAACATCTCATCGTTTGTGAAGTTCACTGAATGTTCACTATTCCAAAAACCGTGATGTCCAAGATCATTCAAGAGGCGATCAGTCGCCTCAAAAGTTCATTTGATGGAGCTTTTTGGAGACCGCTTGCATCCAACGGTCAAATTATTTCATATTAATTGTGTTCTAAATAGTTCTGTTTTACATAATATCCTCTTAAACCAGTCTTAATCAATGCATAAATAGGATGGATGAATGTTTTTGGTAAATGACACATTCTACCCATTCTTGGCAGTGGAACACATAGTTGTAAAGAAATAGAGAGTGGATTAGGAGATTAGGATTATCACACTGTTTTATTCATATTGTACTGTGAGAACCTTTTTGAACTTCTGGTTTTACCGGTTTGATAATTTATGCGAGCGATTATATTTTTGAAGCACGTGTCAAAGACTTTGGTTCTCGTTCCACTGAGTCCGGTTCAAGACCCGGGTGGGTCAGAACATCTGGAGCGTGAGCCGGCGGTGGGAGGTGTCGGTTCCCCTCCTGAGCACTGCCGAGGTGCCCTTGAGCAAGGCAATTTTTGAATGGAGACTCCTATGCCTGCAGGTAGAGTTTGTTCTCATCAGTGGTTAAATTAGTAAAGTAAATGTACTCCGAGGAGCTTCATGTCCACGTCGATTGGAGCTGGAAACTCCCTCACACCACAGCAGGAAGTCGATACCTGAAAACGATGTATTAATGATCACTTCCTGTCATAAACAAACCCCTTTTTCACTGCACCACAACGTCTTCTTCATAAAACAGAAAATCCAACTCAAAGAGTCGGACGAGTCTTCGTCAATGCACCATTGTTGTCCCCTGCAGCCCCCCAGCTGTGGGAACCCGTCTCGTGTCACCAGCAGGAAGACCTCATGTCCCTGGGGGGGCGACAGGTTTGCATTCAACCCCGTTTTAAAGTGTCTTTGTCGAGACCCCACAAATCTGCTTCTGTGATGTTTCAGAAATCTCACGATGAACCTCTTTGAAAACAGAATATTTGCTCTGATTTACAAGAATTATGTTTTAATTGTTTGAATGTTTGTTCTTATAACAGAATAAATGGTAAAAATGCCATCTGAGTTTCACTACAAAACAAAATAAACATTTGTTCTATTATATTTTAAGTGTTTGTCATGAAGTAGAACAAATGCTCTTGTATTTGTTTGAACACTAAACACTCCAATATGCATTCTGTGTCTTTTAGGTGACAAGTAGAACTACCAGTCTGAACTGTAGTGCCCCCTAGTGTCCAACAAACGTGGATTCACCTCAACAGATAAAGACAATGCCAATTACAAAGACAATGTTTCAAAAAAAATCTAAGCCAGACATAAATTTCTGCTACTTATACTTCATACAAACTCTTCTTCTTTTCCTTTCGGCTTTTCCCTTCAGGCGTCGCCACAGCCAATCAGTGTCTTCCATCTCACCCTGTCTTCTGCATCCTCTTCTCTCACACCAACTACCTTCATGTCCTCTTTCACTACATCCATAAACCTCCTCTTTGGTCTTCCTCTAGGCCTCCTGCCTGGTAGTTCAAAACTCAGCATCCTTCTACCAATATATTCACTATCTCTCCTCTGGACATGTCCAAACCATCTCAGTCTGGCCTCTCTGACTTTATCTCCAAAACCTCTAACATGTGCTGTCCCTCTGATGTACTCATTCCTGATCCTATCCTTCCTGGTCACTCCCAGAGAGAACCTCAGCATCTTCATCTCTGCTACCTCCAGCTCTGCCTCCTGTCTTTTCCTCAGTGACACTGTCTCTAGACCGAACAACATCGCTGGTCTCACCACAGTTTTGTACACCTTTCCTTTCATTTTAGCTGAAACTCTTCTATCACACGTCACACCTGACACTTTTCTCCACCCATTCCATCCTGCCTGTACACGCTTCTTCACCTCTTTTCCACACTCTCCATTGCTCTGGACTGTTGACCCTAAGTACTTCAAATCCTCCACCTTCTTGATCTCTTCTCCCTGTAACCTCACTCTTCCACTTTGGTCCCTCTCATTCACACACATGTACTCTGTCTTACTGCGGCTATCCTTCATCCCTCTCCTTTCCAGGACAAACCTCCACCTCTCTAGCTTCTCCTCCACCTCTTCCCTACTCTCACTGCAGATCACAATGTCATCTGCAAACATCATAGTCCATGGAGATTCCTGTCTAACCTCGTCTGTCAGCCTGTCCATCACCATAGCAACAAGAAGGGGCTCAGAGCTGATCCCTGATGCAGTCCCACCTCCACCTTGAACTCCTCTGTCACACCTACAGCACACCTCACCACTGTCTTACAGTCCTCATACATGTCCTGCACCGCTCTAACATACTTCTCTGCCACTCCAGACTTCCTCATACAATACCACAGTTCCTCTCTGGGCACCCTGTCAAAAGCTTTCTCCAGATCTACAAAAACACAATGCAGCTCCGTCTGGCCTTCTCTGTACTTCTCTATCAACATCCTCAAAGCAAATACTGCATCTGTAGTACTCTTTTTTGGCATGAAACCATACTGCTGCTCACAAATGCTCACTTCTGCCCTTAGTCTAGCTTCCACTACTCTTTCCCATAACTTCATTGTATGGCTCATCAGCTTTATTCCTCTGTAGTTGCCACAACTCTGCACATCTCCCTTGTTCTTAAAAATGGGCACCAGCACACTTCTCCTCCACTCTTCAGGCATCTTCTCACTATCTAAGATCCTGTTGAACAACCCAGTCAGAAACTCTACTGCCACCTCTCCTAGACACTTCCAAACCTCTACCGGTATATCATCAGGACCGACTGCCTTTCCACTCTTCATCCTCTTCAGTACCCTCCTCACTTCATCCTGACTAATCTTTGCTACATCCTGGTCCACAACAGTCACCTCTTCTAGTCTTTGTTCTCTCTCATTTTCCACGTTCATCAACTCTTCAAAGTACTCTTTCCATCTTCCCATCACACTGCTGGCACCTGTCAATAGACTTCCATCCCTATCCTTAATCACCCTAACCTGCTGCACGTCCTTCCCATCTCTGTCTCTCTGTCTTGCCAGCCTGTATAGATCAGTCTCTCCCTCCTTACTGTCCAACCTAGCATACAAGTCATCATAAGCTTCTTGTTTGGCCTTTGCTACCTCTACCTTCACCTTACGCTGCATCTCCCTGTACTCCTGTCTACTCTCCTCAGTCCTCTCAGTGTCCTTCTTCTTAGCTAACCTCTTTCTCTGTATACACTCCTGTACCTCCTCATTCCACCACCAAGTCTCCTTATCTACTTTCCTTCCAGATGACACACCAAATACTCTCCTACCTGTCTCCCTGATCACATTAGCTGTAGTTTTCCAGTCATCTGGAAGCACCTCCTGACCACCCAGAGCCTGTCTTAATGCCTTCCTAAAGGTCATGCAACACTCTTCCTTTTTCAGCTTCCACCATTTCGTCCTCTGCTCTGCCTTTGCCCTCTTCATCTTCCTCACCACCAGAGTCATCCTACACACCACCATTCTATGCTGTTTGGCTACACTCTCACCTACCACTACTTTACAGTCACTGATCTCCTTCAGGTTACATCGTCTACACAGGATATAGTCTACCTGTGTGCTCCTACCACCACTCTTATAGGTCACCCTATGTTCCTGCCTCTTCTGGAAGAAAGTATTCACCATAGCCATTTCCATCCTTTTTGCAAAGTCAACTACCATCTGTCCTCCTTTCCTCTCCTGGATACCAAACCTGCCCATCACCTCCTCATCACCTCTGTTACCTGCACCAACATGTCCATTGAAGTCTGCATCAATGACAACTCTCTCACTTCTAGGTATGCTCTGCATCACTTCATCAAAGTCCAACCAGAATTTCTCCTTCTCCTCCAGCTCACATCCTACCTGTGGGGCATACCCACTAACAACATTGAACATCACACCTTCTATTTCTAGCTTCAGACTCATCACTCTATCCGACACTCTTTTTACCTCCAGGACATTCCTAACAAACTCCTCCTTCAAGATAATTCCTACTCCATTTCTCTTCCCATCTACACCATGATAGAACAACTTGAACCCTGCTCCTAAACTTCTAGCCTTGCTACCTTTCCACCTGGTCTCCTGGACACACAGTATGTCTACCTTCCTCCTCTGCATCATGTCAACCAACTCTCTACCTTTTCCTGTCATAGTTCCAACATTCAACGTCCCTACTCTCAGTCCTATACTCTTGGCGCTCCTCTTCTCTCTCTTCCTACGAACAAACTTACCTCCTCTCCTTCTTTGACCAATATATACTTAATACAAACTATCACCTGCAAATAAATTAAAAATAAAATAATTATAATCAGCCGTTGACCCTTGTTTATATTGATTTCAACATAGATTGACCAGTAAAGTGAACTGACTCATATGAGAAACAACCATAAACAACCATAAACAAGTCCTGTATTGAAAAAATACAAACAATACAGAAATTTATCTGCCTTAAATTCATGCATAATTAATGTAAACTTTACAGGACATTTTGTGTCCTGACGTATTCATACCAACATTCTTCTTCTAAGAGGGTACTGAATAATGAATAAAGATGGAAACCTTATATACTGCATGTATTTATTATGAACACAGCTGAACTCTAGAGGGCAGCAGAGTGTTAGAACATAAAACAACCTGTCTGCATCACCCCAACACACACTGAAGGTCCAGGATTGATGAGGCCAACAGGACAACATCATCTGCAAAAAGAAGAGAGGAAATCTTTTGGTCCCCAAACTGCCGCCCCCCGGCCCCCGGCTGCTCATACAGATTCTTTCCATAAAGATTCTGAACAGAACCATCGATAAAGGGAATCCCTGAGCGGTTCTGACTGGGCAGAGGCCAGTTCACACACTCACACAGGACCATCACGATGATTAAATGAGGAGATGATCACACCTCGTCCCCGCTGACCTCAGGTGTTTCCAGTCAGCTGTTTGAAGCCTCTGTCCCGGTGTGTTCAAAAGATTTCTGTTTTTACATTTACAAACTGATTAGGAGCACCTGAACGCACCACCGCTTTGATCGCTGTGAAGTAAGAGTCCTGGTGGTGAACTGAAATGACCTGGGGCTTGTGTGTGTGTGTGTGTGTGTGTGTGTGTGTGTGTGTTCATATGGGGGGCCATATATATAAACAATTATATATATATATATATATATATATATATATATATATATATATATATATATATATATATATATATATATATAAATTATTATTATTAGGGTTGAGCCGGATACTCGTTTCATAGAGTATCCGGTACAGATAATGCATTTTGACGAGTACGAATACGAATACGAATACGAATACGAATAAAGCCCGTTAATACTCGTGATCGGACTGAAGGAAAATCAGCTTGACTGTTTTCACGCTCTGTGATTGGCCAGTCACACATAGTTCCCGCCCCTCCCTACTCGCTGCAGTTAGAGCGGAGTTTCCCTGTCCCACTCTCTGTCTCCGGTACACGCAGTTACTGATCTCTCTGTTCGTGGCTTCACTGTTGCTCACGTCCTTATTAGATTTTCTTCAGCTTGTCTCTATTTTGGTGTTTGGTTATGTGGTGAACTTTGTTTTTTTGTTTTTGTTGCACGTACGTGTGCATTTAACCACCGCCTCGGTGTTAAAGTCTTTTTTTTTTACCTGTTCTAAACTCTGTTCAAATTAACAATGTCTATACTTAATATTTTAACTGAGATATAGCGCGTGAGCGTGCGCACACACACACACACACACACACCATAATCAATACTGTTAACTTTATGTGAATAAAAAATGGCAATAGCATGAGGAACTAAAAATAAATACAGTCAACCCTCGGTTTTTGAACGCTTCTGTTCTCGACCAATTCGGTTTTCGACCAGAAAACCCGAGAATTTTACGTCTCTGAATTCGACCAAAATTCGGCTCTCGACCAAACTGAAAGAATCCGAGCGTACCTGAACGCGACTCACTTGGGAGTCGAGCGAACTGCCCAGGATGCTTCCTCCGTAGCGCATTCGTGTTCAAAGTTCGATAGGATATCTTTTATTAAAATAAAACACAGTGTCTATTTCTACCCTTTTTTATTTATGGTAAACAGTATACAGTGCAGTTTATGGTGTAAAATAGCAACAAAAAACAACTTAGAAAAAGTTGTCTTTTAGACTTGGAACGGATTAAAATTATTAACATTAATTATAATGGGAAAAATAGTTTTGGATTTCAAACAACTCGCTTTTCGAACAGCCTTCTGGAACAGATTATGTTCGAAAACCGAGGGTTGACTGTAATTGGAAAAAAAAGTACTAGAAAAAAATTTAAATGAAAAAGAAGAAAAAAAATTAAAAGGTTTTGTTGAGTATGACAATTCTTGTTCATGCATACTTTGTAGTTAATTACTTTTTTTATTGCATGTACGTCATTAATGCACTTTTGTGTTTACTCGTTCTATACTGTATATAGTTCTTTTACTATTGTGATCAAAAGCGTTGAATCTCAATTCTGAGGCTCTTCGGTAAATATTCATTCATAGACTTAAGAATATTCATGTTCTGACTCAGTTCCATAAAAAACTTGTTCTGTAAATACTTGTCTTACTTTTGTGATCAAAAACATTAATTTGAATTTCAATTTTGAGGCTGTTTTGTAAATAGTTTTACAATAAGCAAAAATACAGCAACTTGTGATCAATCCATATCAATTTTAGACTTAAAACAATGTGGTGATTTAAATCCCACCCATTTCCTGTCAAACCACACCCACTTCCGGTTTAAGCCCCGCCCATTCCGAATACAGATAATCTAGTTAGTTGAACAGATACAGATACAGATAGTGGTGTACTCGCTCATCCCTAATTATTATTATTATTTATATATATATACATATGATATAAACTGTGATACAGGGGATTGATATCTGATCACACTGGGCATAAACTAATAAAAGGATAAAATAAATATAATCAGTGTTTAGTTTATGCCCCAGACCAACCAACACATCAGCTGCACCTCAGGTTAAATTAGACTGTTCAACTAGGGTTGACTTATAAATGATTTAAATTTAAGTGATCTATGGAGGATTTTTAAACTTGACAAATTCAAATTTTCCAACTACTCATTTTAAATCACGCTACTACAGTTGGAGACAGAGTCCTTGAAATAAATGAAACAAAAATTAAAGTCTCTTACAGTGCAATAGAAAGTACTGCCTACAACAAAAACAGAAAACAGCTTCATACACATTAAATGTTTAATGTGTATTAAAGTTGCTGCAATCAAAATGAGAAACCGCAGAGATTGCTGGCCTGTTAAAAATTTAGATTTGTCAAAATTTAACATTTTATAACTTAAACATGGTTTTATTGAAATGATTAAAATAGTCGTAATAAAAAATTAATAAAAACACTTTTAATCATGTA
The DNA here is from genome assembly GCA_013358685.1 of Antennarius maculatus. Taxonomy (NCBI): domain Eukaryota; kingdom Metazoa; phylum Chordata; class Actinopteri; order Lophiiformes; family Antennariidae; genus Antennarius; species Antennarius maculatus. The sequence goes on from CM023629.1 coordinate 1,286,787, forward strand.
GTTTTATAAAAGAGAAACCAAACTTGGAGGTCGCAGGGGGTTTTTTTGTGTGTTTTTTTTTTTCAGAACACGATATGTTTGTTGTGTTATTGTGAGCAGGTCTTTAAACACCTTTTTGTTGGTCCCCAGTTTTCTGAGGAGAGCTTCAGGTCTCAGGGGTAAAAGTGATGAATCAATCAGCTCACAGTAATCCGATGAGCAGTGCATCCTGGGAGACAACAAACCGCATCCATAGCAGCTTAGCAATTACAAGTGCACATGGGGCCGGGGGCTTTCGACGAGCAAACCTCCCAATCAAAGCATGAGCAGCTCTGATTGGAGCTCAGAGAACAGCAGATGTGAGGAGTGTTCATCAGAGGAGAGGATGATTAAAATAAAGAGCATCTTTTTAAACTACAATAGAAGTGAATCAGCGTTCCTTCCTTACGGATCATTTTAACATCAGAACGTTTGGTCGGTGTGAATGTGATCCATCATTTCTTCGCTGGTCCCCAAAAACAGTCAACAGATTACATTTAATCTCATTTGCAGAAGATAATCTGACTGCTCTGTGGCTGTTGATGTCTGTGTTGGATGGATGTTCTCAGGCTGTGACAAACACAGGAAGCATGCGAACATTTTATTTTACAGTTTGCAAAATGTGACATGATTTTCATTCTATTTTATTTCATTTGAATGATTTTGGAGATGTTTTATTGGAAATAATTGCAATTTAGCTTGTTTAATTTATTAATTCCTACCACAGGTTACATATGGAGATACAGTTTCTTTAATACTGTGAAATTTTCACAGTAAATCTGTGGGGGGGAGGTGCAGCAAAGGAAGCAGAGCTGAGATTAGCTGGGTCTGAAGGTGGGGGGGGGGTTGTCCTCCTGCAGGTGGACTCTGATGTCTCACACACTAAGAGGATTTCCTCAGACTGGAAGGGATAGAAGTAAAAATGTGGCTCACACCCAGTGACTCCTAAAATAATATAGAAACTGAAATAACAATCCAGCAACATGGAAACAAAATTTAATAAATTTGATAAAAGTATTTAGATCACAGAAATAATAATAATCATAGAAAAAAAACAACAACAACCACTTTCAGCACTTTCAGTATTGAAATTATGATTTGTCAGCAGCGTAATCTAGAGTCAATTCAGATTATGAACTGAAATTATCTAGATTAGAAACGGATCCGGTTCCACATCCACCTCCCCCAGCATCGCTGCACTTTTCACCAACACTTTCTCCCGTTTCACTAGCAGAAACAATAAGTGCATCTCCACTGTCTGCGCCATTGACGCACAAGGTACAGCAGTTTGACTTCTTTCATAATTGAAATCCCGATTGTCAATTATGTTTAATAAAATTGTCTATTCTGTGTCTATTAATTTAAAGTTACTGCTGTAAACAAAATATAAAGAAAAAATTTTGTGTGTGTGTGTGTGTGTGTGTCCTCTCTGGCAGGCTTATTCTCAGGTCTCTTAGTTTGAAGATGCAGAATCCTCCTCTTCTCTCTTCCCCTCCCCCTCTCTTATTCTCAGTTGAAGCTGGTGCAGAGGATGAACAGAGAACTCGTCCACAGTAGAGGAATATCTCATCCGTAGTTCAGCCTGAGGCTGAGCTGCTGCTGTCATCTGTGTTAGGATAGTTTTTATGTCTGCAGCAGGAGATCTGAAAAGAGTCTCTGGATTTCCTCACATTTGATGTGATGGAAGAAGAAGAGAAGGAATAAAATGGGATTCACAAAGAGCTCTCCCTGACACCTCCTCTCCTCATCATTGTTACTGAGATTCAGGTAAACTCATTTCACACATTCTAACTAGTTCATGTAAAAGAGTCGTAGAACTAAAAACTACCCTTAAGAGCTCAGGAGTCACTGCAGGTTGGAAATCTATTTTTAGCCAAAGTAATCTGGGAGGGAAGGATTTAAGTTAACAGTGAGAAAGAATAAACACGGTGCGCTAATGGGACTAAGTAAAGAAGCTCTGACTGCCTGTTTGTGAAATCAGTCTGTAAGCCAAAGTTTAAACCAACACAGGAAAAACATGAGCAGTAATGCAAAAAATAAACAGTCAGTGTATGAATCATTAAAATACTGTAGATCTAAATTACAGGTAGTGAAAATATTTTTTTAAACAATTCCAAATCCCGAGTGTATTATTAACAGATAAATGACTAAAATCCATTGCTCTTTCTTCAAGGTTGTCAAACATGATGCGCTTTGGGAGAAGTTGTGTTGTGCCGATGGAGGCCAACCTGAACAGCACAGAGACCAGGTAACGTCTGCAGGTGTAACAACAACCCAAAACACAGCGTATCAGGCACAAAGAACTGTTCATGACGTTATATATAGAAATATTTCCAAAAAATGCACTGTAAAAACTAAAAATCTATGTATGCATGATAAACTATTTCAATGTAACATTCTGTGTTTACTTGTTTTTAGTTGACATTTTTTCTCACCCTTGCAAGACTTTATCTTCTCCTTAATCATTTATCACTTCATTTATTTTTCTGATTCTGTTTAATCTAGTTTTTGAAACTATGATTAGTAGAATATAGTTTTTTTTTTGTAAAACTGACAGCAGGACTGCTTTGCCTACATCAAAATGTGTTGTTTCACCACAACACAGTGATGTTAACTCGTGTCAGTCGGATTCCAACATGGTCTTCTTCCGCATGTGTACATATTCAATCATCAGTCTCTTAAAATTATAGATATTATGACACGTAAAGTCTGATAATGAGTGCAGTAATGGTCACAACTTTATTCATCTTGTTCCTTTCCAGCGATGGTCGTCTGAACCGAGCCGCACAAAACGTGAACAACTGCAACAACAATGACGGGTAAGACAGATGGATGTTCTCACATAGAGATGAGAGTTAATAAGAATAAAATATTATCAACTTTCAGAAACTTGGAGTAAAAAAAAGGGTAAATAAAATCAAATTAAAAAAAAAAAAAAAAGGAAAGACAGGTTAGCAGCTTTAAAAACTGCCCAAGTAATTTAGAATTGGCTTTAGTTACATTTTCAAGTTTATTTTGCTTCTGTTGACTCAAGTCTCAAAATTGCACAAGGAAGTCGTGGGATATTAGTGTAATCACTTGAAAAAGCGTGTTCACAAACGTTTGCTGCTGATCCATGAGGGTCAGAAAATCCAAAACAAGAATTTTAAATTGCAGAGAACCAAATGAAAATCAAATATTTTAATAGCTACATATACTTTCATGACTGTAATGCATCACAATGCAATACTGGATTATAGATGGATGATAGAACATTCACCTCATCTGTCTATGTGTGTTTGTAATGACAGCAAAAAAGATGAGAAGAAAGACGACAAGAAGGATGAAAAGAAAGACGACAAAAAGGACGACAAGAAGGAACCCAAAAAGGATGAGAAGAAAGATGACAAAAAGGATGCTAAAAAGGAAGAACCGTATGTACGACATATCCAAAATTTGAAATAAGCTTTGCTGGTATGAGTAGTCTTGGTTTTGGGTACAGAAATGGGAGCAGAAATTCTATTCTTACCTGAATTTCATTCCTTTTCTCATTCAGAAAGGAGGTGTGGATCATGGACCCCGCCACAGATATGTACTATTACTGGCTGTGCACCATATCCATCCCGGTGTTCTACAACCTCATGTTACTCGTGGCGAGGTCTGAATTTCTGGTATTTAAAATCTGTGTTTTAACATGTTATTTCTGAGTCCTTTGTCATGGTTGTTCTTTCCTGCAGGGCCTGTTTCAACGAACTGCAATACGCAAACTCAACCCTGTGGATTGTTCTGGACTACATCTCTGATGCTCTCTACTGTGCTGACATGTTTGTGAGAGCCAGGACCGGTCAGTCATTGAAACTTCACTAGATATATGCAGTTTGTGACAGATTACACTTTGATTATGTCGTGTTTATCATATTCTAATCGATCAACAGGCTTTCTGGAGCAGGGATTGCTTGTAAAGGATGAGAAGATCCTGAAAGAAAAGTACATGAAGACTCGTCAGTTCAGACTGGACATCATATCCGTTCTTCCCACTGATGTTGTGTTCCTTAAAATTGGAATCAACAACCCAGAATGGAGGTTCAACCGTCTCTTCAGGCTGTCCCGACTCTTTGAGTTCTTCGATCGGACTGAAACGCGAACCAATTTCCCCAACATCTTCAGAATTGCTAATCTTGTGCTTTACATTATCATCATTATTCACTGGAACGGCTGCATTTATTTCGCAATCTCCAAGGTGCTTGGCTTCGGTTCGGACACCTGGGTGTACCCAGACACCAAGAATCCCGAGTATGCCCGCCTGGCCAGACAGTACATCTACTGCTTTTATTGGTCCACTCTTACCCTCACCACCATTGGTGAGACGCCACCCCCAGTCCAAGATATCGAATACTTTTTTGTGGTTGCTGACTTCCTCACTGGGGTTCTGATATTTGCTACGATTGTGGGCAATGTTGGTGCCATGATTTCCAACATGAATGCTGCCCGCGTAGAGTTCCAGGCAAAGATCGACTCGATCAAGCAGTACATGCAATTTCGTAAAGTCAGCAAAGACCTGGAGGCGAGGGTGGTGAAATGGTTCGACTACCTGTGGACAGAGGAGAAGACCTGCGACGAAAAGCAGGTCCTGAAGAACCTGCCGGATAAGCTGAAAGCTGAGATCGCCATCAATGTACATTTGGAGACTCTAAGCAAAGTGCGCATCTTTCAAGACTGTGAAGCAGGATTACTGGTGGAGTTGGTCCTCAAGCTACAACCTCAAGTGTTTAGTCCAGGGGACTATATCTGCAAGAAGGGGGATATTGGCAGGGAAATGTATATCATTAAAGGAGGAAAGCTGGCTGTGGTAGCTGATGATGGAGTCACCCAGTTTGTGGTCCTCAGCGATGGAGCGTACTTTGGAGAAATCAGTATCCTGGGCATTAAGGGAAGCAAAGCAGGAAACCGAAGAACAGCCAACATCCGGAGCGTGGGCTACTCCGATCTGTTCGCCCTGTCCAAAGACGACCTGATGGAGGCACTAATCGAGTACCCCGATGCTAAGAATGCCTTGGAGGAGAAGGGAAGGGCCATTCTGATGAAAGACAATCTAATAGACGAGTCGCTTGTTGCTGCTACCGATGCTAAAGACTTAGAGGACAAAGTCAGCCAGATCGAAAGTAGTTTAGAGGTCATGACAACCAAATTTCGAAAACTTAACGACCATTATGAATCTTCCCAGCGTAAACTCAAGCAGCGGCTCACTAATATGTCCAACAAGGTTCGAACACTGAGAGAAGACAATTAGTATTAGCCTTGTATCAGGAGATTGGTTGCTACGTCATACCAGTGCCGCAGGACTCTACATATAGAGATAAAAAGCATTCCCATGTCTGAGAAAATACTAATCTTGATGTGAAAGCAAACCATCTTCATCCACCAAAGTGGCTGGGTAGCTCAATATTTGATTAATATCAAAAAAATATTCAGTAATACAAGTTGGTAAGCAATGCTTGTCAATTTCAGTCTAGTTCCTCTCTCCTTTATATTTTTTGTAAACCATTCATTGCTGTGAGACACAAGTAATTGTTACAACTTACTTCAAAATTCCTGTTTAACAAAAGCAACAATGTTAAAGTTTAGTATTGAATGTGGGCGTATTTGGTGTAATAAATCCAGTGTGAACGATACGACCCTGCCAATGCATTTTTGGAACAATGTTAATTCAAGTTGGAAGAAAAACCTGCAACATTACCGTGACACCACTTTCCTTTGATTGTGTGTTAAAGCCTTTCAGACTGAATTATAATTATTATAGTAAAAAAATGTACGGGTACTGCACTTTGTGATATTTCTTTCATTCTGTGACCCAAAACCTGGTTTTCCTTTTTTTCTCACACTAAAATTTTGTGTAGTTAAATAAAATGAAGTCACAGAGGTGTAGTGTCTTAACAATTGACTGCATTGGATAATTTATAATGGGAAATAACTTGAAAATTGTTATAGCCAGAGTTTAATTTATAATTTTCTTTTGCACTTGTTACTCATGTGGATAAATATCCCCTTTTAGAGACCAATGTTCAGCAAACTGACATGAAAGTGCCTCGAATTCAAAAGCTGCAAGGAATTAAGCATTAAGAAAAAAAAGAACAGCGCAAGTTGGAAAAAAGCAATCATCTTTATTGAGCATGTTTTCACAGCACTGGATACTTTAAGCCTCTCATCAGTTTGGATCTTTTCGAATGTAACCGGGGACTCAAACCAACTGATGAACTGCCTCTATGTCCAGGATTAGCTTTGTCCAAACACCTTTTAGCATCACGAGGCTCCGGGACGCGTTCACATATCCAGGTGAGCAGCAGATTCAGAATTGCAAAACAGAGGTAAAAAATAATTCTAAACAGCTCAAACCAGACCTGGACACAATATTAAACAACTTTTATAACCTTCTTAACCTGTACAGAATGCCATAGGATTGAAGTTCACTTCAGTCTAACAATACCAGGTGACCGTTCACTGAAGCTACCCCCCAAAACACAGTCCAGTTAAGACTACACCAGGCACTCTTTGTACTGCCCAAAGTGACTCTTTAAAAGGATAAAACAAGCAATGAAGATTTTTTTTTTTTTTTTTTTGCCTCGATCTGGTTGAATCCATGAAAATGAGAGTGAGAGCGCCGTAAGGAAGAGTGGCTCAGAGGTGTGTGTGTACAGCAGTGGTCGAGCCCTGTGGTGGAGCGCCGTTAGGAGGGTCCCAACACGCTCACAGGCAAAGCAGCATTCACCCGCACCCCCTACCAAAGATGTTAGCATGTCTCTATGACAACAGGAACCTCACGGTTAGACACCAGTTTGAGATTCCACATCTCATGACCCCCTTTTTCAATATTTTTGAAAAATACATAAAGACTATTTTTGCAAGCTTTTTGATCTATAATCAATAAAAACCAGTGCAAAGATAAAGTCTCTTTTATCCTTTACAAATATGCACAATTCTAAATTTCAAGCCCCCAAGAAATGATGGGACAGGGACATGTTCACCACTGGATCACTAATAATAATAATAATGATAATTAATAAATGGCAATTTGAGAAGTTTTGAGAGTAAACTTCTTACAATTCATGCTTGACACATGACTGCAGTTGTTCCATAATAAATCCCATCTCCATAGTCAGAAACTAAGTTAATGAAGTTCACCGTTATTCAGTGATTAAATAAAGATTCTCCAGATTTTACATTTTAATGGCATTTTTATGGACTACATGAAGTGAAATCCCTTAAACTCCTTGCAGCTGTGCATTTATTCCCATGTGATTCTGTCGTAACAAAGTGAACCTTAAGGTATCTTTACTTGTGACGACTTTGGACGATGCTCTTTTCATTCCCACTGAATTAGTTCATTTTTTTGTGACCCCTGTCCCAACTTGGTTAAAACCTACTGAAGGCATCAACTTCAGGATGTGTATATTTGCAAAGCAATTTCTAAAGAGATTAATTTGAACATTAAATATCTTGTATTGAATATATGTTGAAAAGTATTGTCAATATTTCAACAGACTAAATCAAACTTATGGTTGTAAATTCCTAAAAAACCTAATAATGAAAGTGTTACGAACGTTTTATAGTGTGTTTGACTGTCTGCAGTTGTTGCAACCAGTTGTCTGGAAGTAAAATAAATGTTCAAATTTGTGATAATTTTTGGGTGTATTAATTTTTGACTGGTATGAAAATCTATAAAATGTGCTGTATTAGTCGTGTGATCTGTCACAGTCAAAAGAAAGTCTGTGTTGATGTATGGCCAGTTTAAAAATGTCTTTGGTAGTGAATTTATATATGGTTGCAGATATTGGCTGGACTGTATGTGAGCTCCTTCATCCTCAGCCTATCATAGTTAATCTATTTTTAGATAAGCACAATGCTAATAAACTGTTAAAAGTGACCTTTTGCGTTGTTTTTTCTTTTCAAGTGTAAACTGGTTTTAACTGCAGACGTGTGTGAAACCTGTCCGGGTGTCTGATGACTTGTGCTGCTGGCCCCTAATGCAGGATTCAGAGGATAAAAAAGACGTATGATTTAAACCGACAAAAAAAAAAAAAAAAAAAGACCCACAAATATTTAAACGGGTGAAATGAGTCTGTGTGAAAGAGCTTCATGCAATTTCTTTACAAATACAGACAAATCAACTAAATAAAAGTAAAACTTTCCAGGGACAAGGAGACGATATGACCGGTCAGGGGAGGGTTGTTGTCATTTTTCATATTCCGATTTTTTGAATGGTCCTATGTAATGTTTTTCAGTGGTTACACCTGCTTTCATGTTTTCTGAATGTGACAGATTCAATTAAAAATCAATAAAATGACCAAAGTGATGTGTCCACACAGTAGTGTGACCACAGGGACAAAGACGTCATTCAGTTAAAAAACACAACATGATGGGAGTTTTTAAAGGATGGCTTTTTTTTTAGTTTGAGCCTCTTTACAGTCTTTTAGCTACAATCAACTGGACGGATTCAAGACGACAATCTTTAAATTAATGATGATGAATAAAAAAAATAAATTAACTAACTGTGCTAAGACTTGGGTGCTTATTTGTCCAGCATCTATTAATAAAGCCGGTCCGTCCACACAGGAAGTGGTGCGGCATCGTCAAAGGAAACATGGAGATGTGAAAGGGCTGTACTATGAAGCAAGATTAACGTTTTATCGAGCCAAAATTAAATTATGACATGAGGTGGAGCTTCTCAATAAACTGAAATACAAAAGGTGGATATTTTTTATCTGATGTGTGCTTTCATGAGCTGGTCGTCTTTGTGGTTAATAAAGCGTTTCTTCAGACCAGCCGCTTTAAGGGAGACCCAAGTGGAGGAGAAACATAGTGGCAAGAGAGAAGGAAATAATCTGATCAAGAAAATAAATTAAATTAAATTCACAAATTGATGAGAATAGATTTAATCTGAATGTTGCATTCTTTTGACAAGGTGCAAATCAATGTAGTATAATGTCTCTTCAAAGTCAAGATGCCTGTGACATAACGATTAGAACATAAATCCACAAATATGTTTTTCTATTTTTTGAACTCTTCTCTCCAGTATTTGCAAATAAAAAAATAAAAATAAAAAAAAAGCAGACAAATGCCTAAAAATATCATTCAATATTACAAATAAATCTGTCTGTCAACATAAAACAGGTAACATAGAAGCATCCCTGTCTTTGTTGGTTGCTATGGTTACATTTGGCCAGCGAGTTCCCTTTAACCCTTCACAGCCTGTCACTTTTATTTTGCATTTCTAAGGAAAAAAATATGGAGCACAAGTCATTATAAACAGAATTAACTGACAGATTCCAACATCTGATTCACTATCATGGTATCTTTAGTCAAAGTGAGCTCTGGATTAACTCCCTTCATAGCACAGCCCTTAGTTCATGTGTGTTGTATAAATTCACAGGTGTAACCGATGGACTGGAGATCTGAGACGATAATGTTAAAACCTACTGACCGTGTGAGACTTCATCTAACATTTAACTCAGACTCTGTTCACGTGAGACAAATGGAGAAACAGAAATCGCAAAAGTGCTTCCTGGGGTTCGGACAGAGTTTGGCACGAGAGGAGCACTATCGTCCACACCATCAGTGAGCGGTTCTAAACAGGCTCGTCCTCAATCGTGTGCACCATGTGGTGCTGCAGTTCCAACCGCACTGATATATAAATACTGTTTTGTTTTTTTTATTTAGAATCGTCAACACAGGAAGACATGGAAATAAAACGCTTCACACAATCGTGGCAACCTGTGGCCAAAGAAATAAACATTCTGAGAATGTCTAAGTGCACTTACACGTCTGACAAGATTTTAGTCTAACCCCTTTCCTCTCTAAAAAGGCCTAAAACAATAACAATAATAATAAAAAAAGAAGTTATTTTATAATGTGCCATTCTGGGTTAAAAACATTATCTGATGGCTGTGAGCGGTGGTCAGTGGGGAACACGATATTCCGTCGTAACGACTACTCTACGACTAGATCCTTTGTGACTAAGTCTTCAGGGCTACTTTGACACATTTTTTGTTCAATAAATGAGTTTATATTAACTTGTTGATACATCATCCCAAATGTACACGGTTTAATATGAACCCTCTGCCTTTCCTCAAGTAGGGAAGCGTGAAAAATAACTCATTTTAACCTCAAAATAAATAAGGAAATAATGATCCTTTCTGTACACAGAAAAGAAAAAAAAAATGGAGCGGCTGCAGCACATTCACATAATGTGGATAAAGTGGGGGGGGGGGGCTTTGATCAGAAGATCTCTGTACTTACACTGACTGATGGAGAATGATGTAGGCACAGAAGAAGAACAACTTGAGTGCTGTTTCGGAACCATTTCTTGACTTACACGATTATTCTCCGTCTCTTCTCACCTTTCAAACTGCGTCTCATAGAGGGTTGTGGGGGGGGGGGGGTGTTGATGGCCTTTTTGAAAAGGAGTCCATGAGCTGTGGTTCTGGAGCAGGTGTGGGTGGGGTGTGTGTGTGTGTGGGGGGGGGGGGGCTCAGAGCATGCCGAACCCTTTGGCATAGGTGATCGCTTTCAGCAGTCTCTCCCTAAGCTTCTCCTTGCTGCTGTACTCGGGCAGCAGCAGCACGTTAAAGCAAGTGTGAGATGTTGGTAACCTGCCCCCACACACACACACAGACACACAGACACACACACACACACACACACACACACACACACACACACACCAAGAACAATCAAAACGGGTAAAAACTGCTGCGGACAAATATTTCTACCATGAGACAGTATCTGATCTCTTATAAAATGATGTTTAAGTGAATATTCTACTCTAACATTTACACAAACCCAAATGATTTACAGTCAAGGACACATGTCTGCTTTTAGCACAGCAACAGTGACCCCTATAGGTCAAAACAGGAAGCGTCATAAGTCAGTGGTCCCCAACCGACCGGTTTAACCGCATGATTTTTCACAAACGGACCTTTAAGGTGTGGCGGATAAAATCCCGACTCACCTGTCGGTGTCCGGGCCATTCTTGGCGATAATCATCTTTAGCTTTCCCAGCCCCCCCACGGGCGCTCGGTCAGTGCCGGTGGTGAACTGCAGAAAGAGGCGCTTCTGTTCCTCCCCAAACGAGTGCAACGTCTCCCAGAACTCCCTGCGAATGAATAAGACATCAGCGCGGACGCACACAGACCGACGGATTTCAGACGCGCTCACGAGCTTACTTGATGATTCGTGAATCTCTGTTGTAACCTCCGTCGTATTCCGTCGTTTCTTCTAGCGCGAGGAAGTCCAGGTTCTGCAGCGTGTGAGGAAGACGACAACAGATTGAAATCAGGCAGTGAAGAATTTACAACAACTCGCCGAACGTCTTCAGACGGTTCTCACTCTGCTGCCACAGATCAGGAGCTCGATTTCCTCGGGTCTGAACAGATACTTGAGCGGCGACTCGTTGGTGACCATGTGGAAGCCTCTCCTGAACGCTTTGAACTGCTTCTCCACACTTTTATTCAGCATGTACTCAGCGTACTGGGCGACAAACTCCTGCGCAGAGAACACATCATCAGTCATCATTAAAATACTACTGAGGGGAAAGACCGTTGTTTCGTCTAGGGAACATTTCATGTCACAGAAATAGAATATATGCAAATAAAATGACTGTATGTGTGTCTCAGCGCTGCAGAACCACACGGGAAGCTGCTACCCTACAGGAAACACATCAAAGCCTCTGATTAAAGGACTGATTGTGTCTTGATGTGCTGGACCTCAATGCACACCTGGAGGCATAAAAAGAGACCCGTGTTCCAATCAGACCCGTGATTCACGCCGATCCCTCTTCAGAGCAGGACTGAAGCAGCTAAAGCACAAACAGGAAGTGACGTATGACCCGCAGGAAGCAGATCGACTACCAACACATGCAGGAGCAGCTGAGGGGAGAGCTGGGGGGCAGCTCGGTGCAGCTCTCTGAAGGAACGGAGGAGGGCAGAATCCACCTGGACATCGAGGTGCACATGCTGACGGATCTTTTCCAAAAGGTTTCTGAACGGCAGGAAGTCGCCTCCACCGTGTTCCTGGAGAAGGAGCGGATGAGGAGGAAGATCCACGATCTGAAAGTCCAGCTGGCTCGACGAGAAAGGATGGCCCCGTTAGAGGCAGAGAAGGGCCTGAAACCCACAGACCTCAACTCCAGGACGCCGGAGTCAGAGAAGACAGAAGCTCTTCTGGCTCAGATCAAACGGGAGCACAAACAGGAAGTTCAGGGTCTCATGTCCCAGCTGGAGACCCTCAGCAAGACGCAGCTGGACATCCAGACCAGCCTGGAGCAGAATGCTGACCTGCAGGTCCAGCTGGACAAACTCAAAGACCTGAATAAAGGTCTGGAGATCGCTCTGCAGTGTGAGAAGACCTCCTGCGAGGCTCGGCTGGAGGAGCTAAAAAATCAAACGCAGGCCGTGAGGGTTCATCTGGAGGAGGTTGAGCTTCAACTGGAGACCAGGAAGGTGAACTGGGAGGAGGAGAAGGTGTCTCTGGTCGAGGACCTGCTGAAGCTCAAGGATACACTGATGGAGAAGAACCAGCAGTCGTCAAGCTACCTGATCCAGTGTGAGAAGGAAAGGTCATCCCTCCTCCAGGAGGTGGAGTCTCTGAAGACGGTTCAGCTGCAGGAGGAGCAGCAGTGGGAGAACAAGGAGAAGGTCTTCATGTCCCGGCTGGAGGAGCTGGAGGCTCAACTCCAGAAGAAGACAGAGAAGAAGTGCAGGAGGCTGTTCAGGTTCTGATCAGATACCCGTCAAACTCCTGCTTCGTCTGCTGTCGTGGGTCTCAGGGCGCTGGAGCCCATCCCAGCTGACTGGGGGCGCTCCGGGCGTGACGCCAGGTAGGTTCTCATTTATCCAGGTCACGGTTATCCAAAGTTGTGGAAGTCAATCCACTGGACTTCAAGAAAGTTAAAGTACCAACATGATATACGCGTGTACATCCGTAAAAAAAAAAAAAAAAAAAAAAAGAATAAAGTTGATTTCATTTCATTTCAATGTCTGATTGATGCCTGAAATCTGAATAAGACATTTCTTAAAAGTCGTATTTGTTGTGTCGTCTTTAATGCATAAGGTTATGTTAAAGTTACATGTGTTATATTATATCTCATGATCATTGCAGCTTTGAAAAGTCAGCTTCAGTTTAACGCAGATCTAATAAATTAACAAATACAGCAGATGTTTCGTTCTGTCAAAAACATACCTTTTACTGGCCAAAAAATAATACTAAGCGACCGCTGCAGTCTCCATGATTAAAATAAAAACTACTGAGACGTTGGCTCACCTTTCTGTTTTCATTTGTCACTGGAATCTTGTCCCCATTTTCCCTTAAGTCATACATGAGGGGGTTCCCAAACAGGTCCGTCTGAGAAATCTGGAAGGTGATCATCATGTCTTCCTCCACGCTGCCCTCGTACTCCAGCAGCTCGTTCAGGCTCTGGTGGAGAACCTTTTCCAACACATTCAGTAGGAGACGTGTTCAGGATCGCTCCTCATCAAAACACAAAAATCACGAGGTTTCAAAGGTCAAAGATCTGATTTCTTACCGGGTTGGCATCGGCCAAGTCCCTGAATGTTCCTTTCTTGCCCATCAACTTCCTGTACACCACCATAGGGAAGTGGACGTCCAGAATGCAGTTGTTATAGATGGCCAGGCCCAGAACGATGCCGATCAGAGTGTACTGTCCCTCGTTCTCAAACGATGACGGGTTGAACCAAAAAAGTTTGGTGCCCTCGTCGTACGTGAACATCCCTTCGGGAGAAATTAAAAGAAAAAAAAAAAAAAAGGGATTCAAATTAATTGTGTGTCTGATACGATTAGCTTTAAATTAGATCTGCTGTCTTACCAATATCCGGGTTGAAGATCTCCTCCACCACCAACTGAAAGAACTCTTTAGAAACTCCTCCTTCATCGACACCTTGCTCTCCTTCAAACTCCACGTACAGCTGCTTCTTTAAGTCCGCAGGATTCTCCATTGCTATCATTTCCAGCTACAGACACAAGAAAATAACAGCTCAGTGTATTGTGTACCAATCTCAACTAAATCGTCTTTTTGACCTCCACGTACCCGGACCAGAGCGTCGTCGATAATGTGATCTCTACGCACTTTCAGCCTCAGGTAGGGGTTGAGCTGCTGGCCCTGCACCAAGCTGTAGAGCACCGTGATGCGCCGCTCGCTGTACATGCGTATGCGGTTGTCGTAGTAGAGACCCAGGTTCTTGGTGACGGCGTTTAGGATGAAGGGGCAGGTCATGAAGGAGAACTTGTTCTCAGTTTCGACCTTAAAGAACGTGTAGTCCTTGTCCATCTCCAGCACCTCGTTCAGAGGCTCGTTGACGAACTCCTCGAACGGAATGAGCGGCCGCCGACAGTCGTTGGTGCGGATCCCCAGCTCCGTCTCCAGGGGGTCCACCCGCGGGCCCTTCTTGTTCCGTCGCTCTTCGCCCAGCAGCTCCTGCAGCGTGAGCTCGCTGGATTCTGGGATGGGCTCCTCGTCCTCCTCCTCGTTGTGCTCCACGTCCAGGTCGCCCCCCAACACGTTTGCATAGTAGACGATCTTCAAGCACTTGGTGGCCGCCACCACGGCGTCGTCGTCGTTCACCAGGTTACGACTGTTGAACTCGTTGCTGATCACCTTGTAGGTGATGAGCTGCTGGAAGGTCTCCACCATGCGCCGGATCTGTTTGGCGCTGTAATGCGACCATAACCGCGCCAGCTTGGCCTGAGCCACCAGCGGCAGTTTGCTCATGGCCTTGCAGAACTGAGGAAGAGCAATCTCCAGGTACTCTGGACTGTGGAGGTTACTGTTTTCCATCACTATAATGAACAGATTCAGGTAGTTTGGGTCTCGTGAGTAGACGTTGTGGTACGTTAGGTCACACTCTACGTTGGGGGAGAGGTATACCAGTGCATTCAGGAAGGCAGCTTCTATCTTTTCGTTCGACAGCAGGCGCTCGTAGACCCGCCGTACGGCTTCGATGTCCACCGACACCTCGTCAGGCGCCACTTTCTGGACGTCGTTTTCTGCCGACGAACCTTCTCCGAGCCTTGAAGACGAAGATGACGTGGGGGAGTCCTCCTCCATCGCCGTAGCGGAGCAGGCGGCTGCTTCCTTCTCGTCTTCATCCTTGTCTTCGTCCTTACCTTGAAGGGATTTGAGCTCCTCTTTCGTGTGAGGTTTGGACCTCCGGAAACTCTGAACGAGACCCTCGGCGCTGGAGAACACCCGACCTATTACCCTAATCAGAGGCGAGTAGTCTTCCTTCTCTCCACAGATGTCCAAGATTTCATACACTTTGTCCTCTGTTAGGTAATTTACATCTATAAAAGAAATCAACAAGGTCAAAGGTAAAAAAGGTCTATTTTTTTTAACAAGAGTTTGTCAATCTGGAATTTGTGGCATCAACTCACCTTTAAAATTGTCTCTTACAAAGTGGAAATCCCTATGGTTCATTTTTCTATTGCTGCAGGCTGAGTTGTTGAGTGCACTGCTCTCCAGGTAGGCTGAGGCGCTGCCTTTCTTTGAGGGGTGGGGGTCACACAACTTGGCGTTGACCTTGTACAGCTCCAGGGCTTTAACCGCTGCCGTGTTGTTATCCATGCGACTGAAAGCGACTGATGAGGCACACCAGGAGTTGGAGCACGACTCATTACCACAACCCTCTGTTAGCTGGTGGTAATAACGTTCTATTAGATGCTTGGCAGCTGCTCGCTTCCTGCATTCAGAAGTAAGAAAATCTTTGTCAATTTTTTTGTCACACATGAAATAACCGCAAGAACAGAAACCAAACGCTACAGGATGGTTGAGAATTCCAGTATCAATTCAAAATATATTTATCATCTGGCCATAAATATTTATTGACATTAACAAATATGATATAAAACTGCTATGGCTCTTTCAAATTTGAGCATTTCATTTGTGATTTGAAGAAAAGCAGCTTGATATAGAAAATCTGTGAAGTTATTTAGTAAGAATCAAGAAAAAACATTCTTAGACAGACCACATCCTCATTAGAAGAAGAAGAAGAAGAAGAAGAAGAAGAAGAAGAAGAAGAAGAAGAAGAAGAAGAAGAAGCTTTTTATTGTCAGACTTCCTTGAGAGAACCTTGTTAGACGTTCATGTTTTAAGAAAGGCTGTCTGTGCATCTGTTTGTTATCGTAGTTGTTTTTGGATTATCTACACCTGCGTTCCACCGTCTACATAGAATAACATGGTAATAACAACCACAATCATAATGGTTTGATGGTTATAATGCTCTTTGCTACTGGCAGGGCAGTCTTCACATGAAACACACATTTCACTTACATTCGGCTTGCTTCTGGGTTCTCTAATTCAGGCTCCTCGTATTCTCTAAAGGTACAACAAATAAGAATGATAAGAACGCACAGCAGGGGTCACGTTGGCAACAAGTGAATCTAGTTAGCTGCATTAACTCTGCAGGGTTATGGAAATCCGATTTTATTTAAAGCTATGTATTCCTTAGACTTGAAATGGAAAATAAAAGCAGCTAAAACACTGAAACCAGCTCAGACCACCGGGTTAGCAAAATAGTCATTCAGGTCCCATTCAGTGTTCTGTTAAATTTATAGTTAGTAATTAAATGTACGCTGTTATTCGCGGTTAAAATGTGATTATAACATATATTACACTCAAACGATGGAAGGGAAGGTGACATAGGATCAGGATCTGTTGTACAGTCGCTGATTAGCGAAGCTACATAAGCTATAGCAAAAACTAGCTAGTCTGAAGGCTTTACTTAAAAAAATGATTATGCGTGCAAAAGAACGTTTAAAAAGTAAATTAACATTTAATTTCTTCATAAACTAATGGCTGAATTACTGTTTGCCAAAACACATTTTTGAAAACAGTGAAACAAAAGCATTTCTGAAGCTAGCAGTAGCAGTTAGCTAACTCCCGTGTATGCTAGCATCCCCGGGCCTCTCGTGATCCGTCCTACCCACCGATAGGCTCCTCCAGCGGGGCTCGACTCGGCCTGTGGTGGCGCACACTCACAGTCCTCCTTCTCGTCGGAATTCATACGAGGCTTTCTCCTCAGCTGTATTTTATTCTGTTGATGTTTGTCAACGTAGATTCCTCCACAGACAACTTCACCAACTCGATTATTTAAGGGTAAACAAGCAGAAACGAAAGGTTATCTGTTGGAAACTTCATTCACGGCCTTCGTACAGCAGGCTCTCCCCTATGCCTGACGTTCATAGCCATCTTGACTTCTCCAGCAGACCATGTCCCACAATGCATTTCGCCACAGCGGCAGCGCAGACTGGAATGGATCGAGACATTACGAGGA
The DNA here is from genome assembly GCA_013358685.1 of Antennarius maculatus. Taxonomy (NCBI): domain Eukaryota; kingdom Metazoa; phylum Chordata; class Actinopteri; order Lophiiformes; family Antennariidae; genus Antennarius; species Antennarius maculatus. Next base: position 1,304,123 of record CM023629.1, read on the forward strand.
ACTGGATTCATGTGCGTCACAATAGTAGACGTCTACCTTCATCATAGTATAATTCATGATAATATAATCGATATTAATATCAGTTAAAACTATTAACTAAAATCTAGTTATCTTGGAATTAGAATTGTCTCTAAGACAGTTTCCTTTTCCACATATCTCCCTATTTTTTCTTTATTTTATATACTGTAATAATCCTCGAAGGGAAATTAAGAACTTAATTACTATAAATAAAAAATATAAATATGAATTAAGAAATTCCTTAATATATCTTCTATAAAATTTACCTCGAAGTACATACTGTTGAAGGCAGTTAAGGGTAATTAAGAAAAAGAGCAAACAATCAAAAAACAAATAAATAAATACATGTCTTCTTCTTTTCCTTTGGGCTTTTCCCTTCAGGGGTCGCCACAGCGAATCAATTGCCTCCATCTAACCCTGTCCTTTGCATCCTCTTCTCTCACACCAACTACCTTCTTCTTCTTCTCCTTCTTCTTCTTCTCCTTTGGGCTTTACCCCCCAGGGGTCGCCACAGCCAATCAGTTGCCTCCATCTAACCCTGTCTTCTGCATCCTCTTCTCTCACACCAACTACCTTTATGTGTTTCTAAACTGACGGAATTGTCCAAATCGTTAAACGTAGAGCAGAAAAATTTAGAATTGTATTTAAGGAACGGTGTTGTTACCTGCTTTTCAAAAATAATGTTATAGAAATAATTGCACATAAAACATATCGAGTCTATCAGAATCAGAATCCTTTATTGAGTGGAAAATTGCTTTTTGTCACGATCACTCTGCAGTAGAACAAAGTAAAAAATGTGAGAAAAGAGTTGATAACTTAGAATCAAAAAGAGCAGATAAATAACAGAATAAATAGACAGAATTCAATCTAAATATATACATACTGTATGTAAAGGTTAAAAAGACATGGAGAGAGAACAGTCTTTTGTGGGGCCCCAGTGTTGCGGACCCCCGTGTCAGACAAACAGCCTTGCAGGTGCACAGGTGTTATCTGGGGGTCGGGTAATCAGCAATCCAGGACAACAGAAGATGGTCCACCTGCATTGCCGTAAGCTTCTAACCCTGCAAAAGGTTTGCTGACTCAGGGTTGATTACTATTAATGAATACAGGGCTGTTTTGGGTTGCATTCAAAAGGCCGCTTCAGATGCTCTCAAACAAGCCCTTATATAGTCGCGTACATTCACACACACCGAGTGGGTAGTAATTGTTAGAATCGCCTTTTCGTCTCAGAAACAAAAAAATCCCTCGTGCCAAAAATCAATAGACCTTCTCTTGGCGTTCAAACCAGATGATTTATTGCAGGGGTTCTTAACCATTCTGACCTTGAGGCCCATTTTTTTCAGTACAAAGTGGCCCAGTGCCCATTAAATATTAACACTGTATAGGTTTAAATGATCTCACTCTTGGTTTGATTTGTATTAGATAATAAACCAAATCCACTTACATTTAACAAGTAAAATCCTTCTCAAATAAAATGACAATAAAATATGATCATCACAAAGACTTTTATTGAACATGTCACGTGAATGTGAACAATGTCAGTGTTAAACATGTCAATGTAACAATAACAGAATATACCTCAGCACTTCAAATCACACATCAAACCTGAAGTGTGTGATGTGCGCACGCTTCAGTTCATAAAAAATAAAATTGTTAATAAAAAAAGACCAATAATCAAATTTTACTTGAAAAAAGGAAGGGTTCAGAATAAAAGTAATAAAAGCATATAAATCAATCAATAAAAAAGCTGGTGATAAAATAAACACATTCAAAATAATGGTTTTTTTTTTTTTAAATAAAATAAATATACTGTAAATAAAATTGAAATAAAGTGCAAATGAAACTATATTTGTGCATGCCAGAGCCAGAAGAATTGTTATATCTGTAACATACGAACAATGATAACAATGATATAACTTCCTTTTTCTCTTCACCACTTAATGAGACACGTGGGCCTCTGAGACACAGTCAGATCCAGGCTGGGTGGAATGGTGGAAAGGCCTCCAGAGTTGCTCTGAGTCTGTTTCAGGCTTTGGTCTCAGTTGTGGCCAGGATGGAGAATCCCGACTCACACAGGTGCGTGGCCGTGAAAGGGAGAAGGAGTTTCACAGCCCTCAGTGAAGACATGGGTACTCCTTTGAAACAGTAACCCAGAAGGAGCCCAGGTCCAGTTTGCCCCGTTGTAACTTTAAAGCGCTGTCAGTGGAAACTTCCAGACGCTGGGATTCCAGATGTGAGGGCAAAGCAACATCATTTGCAGTGGGATCCACAGAAAAAGGGTCCAAAATCCACACGTGTCCCTCTCTGGAATCGTCAGGAAAGTATTCTGCAAATTTCTCTGCCAGTTGTGAGACGTGCTGAGAGACTGAGTCACTAATATTCACCTGAGGGGAGTTTTCCAAAATGTCAGACAACGGTGGAAACATGTCCATTCTCTTTTCCTGGGCCCTCTTGGTACACAAAGCAAGTTTCCCCTTGAAAGCTTGAACTTTGTCTGCAACAACAAATATGTTGCTGGTTCTTCCTTGAAGTGAGATGTTCAGCTGGTTCAGTCATGAAAAAATGTCACAGAGGTAGGCAAGTTGTGCTGTGAACTTTGTGTTGGCATAGTGATGTGCAAGAGGAAATTTGTTCACTAGGTGGCCCTCGGGGCCCAAGTTTGGAAAAGAGATCAAAATTGGAGAATGCATTTGGTTGGATGAATGAATGGATGGATGGATGGATGGATGGATGGATGGATGGATAGATGTTGTTAGTGCTGTAACCATGCATATAGTCTGCCAATCCTGAATTATATTTTACTACGTGAGCACATATACAGAGGTCAACACAGCACATGATGAAGAGACCAGACATTGTAATCACTACAGCCGGAATCATCATGATAATTTGAACTGGTGGACGAATCAAGAGCAAGTAGAGGCAGAACTGAGGGTTCAGCCGTATACATGGAGTAAGGTGGAGGTTTACTGTTCTCAGTGACAGTATGGTGCATCCAGCAGGCGAAGAACAGTCGTTATTCTGGTCATTTGAGTGAAGGGAAGCATTTATCTTATATATATTTAAACAACGATGTAACTAGATCATTATGAGGATACATCCAATATAAAAAAAAAAAAAAAAAAAAATCATTGGTCCTCACATATAATGTGAGGACCAATGATTCCACACTGTGAAAAATCGAAACCAGTAATTGTACTTTTTGATTTGATAGGACACAGGCAGTAATATTTAGTCGTTTCTTGAAATGAATGAAAAAAAAACCCCACAATCTCAGAGTTCATTTTACCTCAAGAAAGTAGTGCATCCCTGGGATGCGCTTCAAGAAAAATTTGTGCATCCCAAAAGTAATAACAAAATATATGGTAGAGGAGTTTGCATGGATTGAGTTTTGTCAAAAGTACAATATAAAAACTGAACAAACTGTTAATTTTAATGTTTTTATTAATAACAACATAAATGTTAAAGTAAAAAGAAAAAAAAGAGTAAAATGATGTATTAGTTTTATTAAAATGTTAAAGCCTGGTGGTCTATCTCTTAATCTGCATTGACTTCTGATTGGTTTTCATGAAAGAAATTGTAAATATTTTTGTTGAATGGAAGTGCATTTATATCTTGCGTCTCAGGGACGCACGCTGTCTGACGATCGTGCGGCTCTGTCAAAATATGTGCGTCAAAGACGCAAGGACGTTTAATAAAAATATCTATTAAAAAAAAAAGACGCAAGGATGCACGCAAACTAGAACGCTGCAGAAGAGGAAAAGCAGGTAAATATTGATTTGTAGGAGTGTTAATTCTGTTAGTAATAATGCAGGAGAATAATCTTTGTAATGACTGGCAGGAGCAACAAAACAAATCTTTTATCGTGTTTCTTAATTTACCAAAGTTGCATGATTTTTGGTGGTGGGAGGAAGCTGGACAGTCAGACAGAACCCCAAGAGACATGAGGAGGACATGAAAACTCGACTCAATAAAGTGTCATGTGGATATTATTTATTTATTTATTTATTACAGGGGGGAAACTCATCTCACTGAACTTCCTGTTCACACTCATGTGAGACACAGGTTCTCACTGTTCCAAATCCTCTCATCTTACCATTCCACCCACTCTGACTTGAGTTCATCCAGTTCATCAGACCTGCAGATACTTGTAACAGCTGCCATTGTAAATATGATGATGTTCTTCATTATTTCCCTCATCAAATAACAGATCCCAAAACAAAATGTCACCTGCCAGTTCCCAAAGACACTGACAGCTCATCACTGTTGGTTTTTCCTCATGTTTTTATGGGTAAATGCATTCGATTAGAGGAGAAAACTAACAGTTGTAAGTATTCATTTTTTTTCAATTTATTATTTCAAAATACTCTTGTGGAAAATGTTCTCTGGCCTTTCAGAGAACCCACATTCGAGTAGCAGAGATCATTGCTACACTTTCATGTGTACCAGCCAGCTCTGAGAGTCGGGGATTCCACTGGACCAAGAAAGGGAATTACAGCTTTAGATGGACATCCTTGGAATGTTTAGACCAGGACAATAATTCCATTTAATCAGTCACAGCTTCATCCACAAGATGATGTGTTATCAACTCCAAACTATCTTGCTCAGCAGTCCTTTGTATGAATCTTTCATTTCTGGATGTAAATTATAACATTAACAGCAACAACACACATCATCTAAATTCATTGTGACTTTCTGCATCATCAGTGCTCAGACTTACTCTAACCAATATGTTCTATTTTCTTGCAGTTGTTTTTTTTGTGTTCAATTTTGTTGTTGTTGCTGTTAATCCTATATTTTACATCTAGGATTAATCTGAAATTCTTCACAATTTAACCAACCTCATTATGGATTTGTTCCAGTAGGTAGTTCCATCATTTCTACTCTTGTTTTTGTGCATTTCCTAGAGGAGGTAACGTCCATATTTCTCTGAGGGAAAACCGTGACAGACTTAATATCTTTTTGATATATTAATACTGTATTATGTTCGGGTGTGAGCACACCTACAGCACACCTCACCACTGTCTTACAGTCCTCATACATGTCCTGCACCGCTCTAACATACTTCTCTGACACTCCAGACTTCTTCATACAATACCACAGTTCCTCTCTGGGCACCCTGTCATAAGCTTTCTCCAGATCTACAAAAACACAATGCAGCTCCCTCTGGCCTTCTCTGTACTTCTCTATCAACATCCTCAAAGCAAATACTGCATCTGTAGTACTCTTTTTTGGCATGAAACCATACTGCTGCTCACAAATGCTCACTTCTGCCCTTAGTCTAGCTTCCACTACTCTTTCCCATAACTTCATTGTATGGCTCATCAGCTTTATTCCTCTGTAGTTGCCACAACTCTCCACATCTCCCTTGTTCTTAAAAATGGGCACCAGCACACTTCTCCTCCACTCCTCAGGCATCTTCTCACTATCTAAGATCCCGTTGAACAACCCAGTCAGAAACTCTACTGCCACCTCTCCTAGACACTTCCAAACCTCTACAGGTATATCATCAGGACCGACTGCCTTTCCACTCTTCATCCTCTTCAGTGCTCTCCTCACTTCATCCTGACTAATCTTTGCTACATCCTGGTCCACAACAGTCACCTCTTCTAGTCTTTGTTCTCTTTCATTTTCCACGTTCATCAACTCCTCAAAGTACTCTTTCCTCTGTTTCCTGCACCAACATGTCCATTGAAGTCTGCCCCAATGACAACTCTCTCACTTCTAGATATGCTCTTGTAGCCTGAGGCTATTTCCCTCCTCGTCACTACTTGGCACTGTGCCAGCTTTTACGCACAGCTGTGGCGCACTAATGGGGGCGCGGGGGGGGGCGGTGCTACGCGCGCCGTTATAATCAGGTGTGTGTGGTCGCGCCCGCTCTCTCTCCCGCTCCTCGCGCTGGCTGTGGCTCGGCGTGGCCGCAATTTGTTTGGCGTGGCATCGGCAGCTTCCCATTTGGCGTGGCGTGACCCCGTCGTGCGGCCACCATCTATGTACACAATCTTCTCGCCCAGTGTGGCTGGCTGTTGGGGGCCGAGGGAGAGGGGCTGACCTGTTTGGAGCCCTGCTGTGTGCGTCTGTCTACCTGCCCGCTCTGGCTGTGTACTCCAGGCGTGTTTTGAGACACCTCCTCCGGTTGCCTGGGGTGTGCTGTGCTTGCGGCGCTCCGACCATGAAGGACACCACAGACCACTACTCCTTGGGCCACGCTGCTATCCTGGCTCTCTTAGTCCTGGCCCTTTTATACTGGTTTTCTCTTATACTGGCTCTCTTAATCACATTGTTTGAAGTATAGTGCATTTAATTTTGGATTATTTGGTTCTTTGAGTTTCCTTTTTTTGTTCTTCTCCATTTGGTTCTTTATTTTGGTTCTGTTCTTATTTGGTTAATTCATTCTTAGTTTAATTGTTTTTGTATTTTGTTGCCATGTTCTGCTAATTTTGTTTCTTCTTGGTCAGTGAGCAGAGAGCGGACTGCGTCCTAGTCAGCGGCTTATCGCCCTGATTTAAAGGTGTGGTTGGTTCACAGGCGGCTTTACGGCCTGCATGGTCGCCCACGCCTAGTGAACACCACTTTACGTTTTATGTCTGTTTCTTTATCTCTGTGACCATTCAACATTCAGTTTATTATACTTTGATTGTATTTTGATATTTTTCTACACTGTTACATTTTCGTTATCTACCATTAGTTTATTGAATTAGTTTGTTTAAATCATGTAAATCATTATTTAGTCCACACCAGTTTGTGCTGTTCTTGGGCATGTTGTAGTAATTGTTTTCTCCTTTCCTGTTAGGTGCTGCGGGCTGACAGCGGCAGTTTTATCCCTGGTGGTGGTGCGTTCTTCACGATCCCCTCTTTTTTTGGTTTGAGTGTGTGCAGTGTCACTGGGTGATTCGTTTGATTTTGGTTGTCCCTGACGCTTGGTAAGCCCGGAGCCCCAGCCCTCCTTATTTCCTTTCGACCCGAGTGCTCATTTTATAGTACTGCATAACTGGTGTGTGTCACGTATTGTATTCATTATTTTAATTATTTTGTTAATAAAAATTTGTTTAATGGAAAACAGTCTCGCCCCAGTGGTATATCGGACCTGTGTGATCTTGTCAATTTAAAATCTGAGTTTAGGATTTCCTGGGGTGCAATTCCCCAGGTGGCGTTGTCGACACATTAACTCTGGTATTCTTCACCACCCCATACGCCGCTCCCGCCACACTCTGCATCACTTCATCAAAGTCCAGCCAGAATTTCTCCTTCTCCAGCTCACATCCTACCTGTGGGGCATACCCACTAACAACATCGAACATCACACCTTCTATTTCTAGCTTCAGACTCATCACTCTATCTGACACTCTTTTTACCTCCAGGACATTCCTAACAAACTCCTCCTCCAAGATAACTCCTACTCCATTTCTCTTCCCATCTACACCATGATAGAACAACTTGAACCCTGCTCCTAAACTTCTAGCCTTGCTACCTTTCCACCTGGTCTCCTGGACACAGTATGTCTACCTTCCTCCTCGGCATCATGTCAACCAACTCTGCCTTTTCCTGTCATAGTTCCAACATTTAATGTCCCTACTCTCCGTCCTATACTCTTGGCGTTCCTCTTCTCTCTCTTCCTACGAACACACTTTCCTCCTGAAGAGATTTAGACATTATACACATGCTATTTGCTAATGCTATTTGCTATTTTTGCTAGCTTCACAGTAGTCAATTTAATCACACTCTCATTTAATCTTTGCAGACATTTGAATCCTGTCCCAGTACACACAGAGCTCACAGAACTCCTCTAATCTTTTCTCACCCTTGAAGTCTGGACACACACACACACACACACCCAAACCTACACACCCCCACACATCCAAGGTAACAGTTCCATTTATGGAAGTCTTCACACTTATGGAGTAATCAGGATGTAGGGACGATTGTTTACAGGATTAGACCGGAGACGGAAACTACGTCGAGAAGATGCGGCGGCCAAAAACCTGTCCAGATCGGATTGGTCCAGAAGATACCACATCCCTCATGCATATTCTTAATCTGAATTGTTTAAATTTGACCGGACCAAGATAGAATTTGCTCTTCTTCAGCTGCGTCTGATGTAAGACCCGTGTAGTACTGGCAGTCAGGGACTGTGGTGGAGCCTGGATATCTGTATTAGACTGGTGGTCAGGAATAAACTTTTTAAACTTATGACGATTGGCTAAGTCTCCTACTTTACCTCAATAACAAGAACCCACGGAATAAAGAAGCTTTGAAAAGACTTTGTTTCACTCCTCTCTTCGATGAACAGTAGTCCAATATCCACTGGCACCCTGTAGGTCAACAGAACCGATGGCGGTCGTTGTTAACCCGGGCCTCGACCTATCCGTTATGGAAGTCATAGGTTTGATTTGCATGTTTGATTTGGCAAAAGTTTTACGCTGGATGCCTTTCCTGACGCAACCCTCTGTATTTATCCGGGCTTGGGAGGGTTGCATCAGGAATATCGTTGTTTACATAACATAATTAATTTAATGTAGCCACAAGAGGACACAAGCCAGTGTCTTATTGTTATCATCAGATAGAGTGATGAGTCTGAAGCTAGAAATAGAAGGTGTGATGGTCAATGTTGTTAGTGGGTATGCTCCACAGGTAGGATGTGAGCTGGAGGAGAAGGAGAAATTCTGGTTGGACTTTGATGAAGTGATGCAGAGCATACCTAGAAGTGAGAGAGTTGTCATTGGTGCAGACTTCAATGGACATGTTGGTGCAGGTAACAGAGGTGATGAGGAGGTGATGGACAGGTTTGGTATCCAGGAGAGGAATGCAGAAGGACAGATGGCAGTTGACTTTGCAAAAAGGATGGAAATGTCTATAGTGAATACTTTCTTCCAGAAGAGGCAGGAACATAGGGTGACCTATAAGAGTGGTGGTAGGAGCACACAGGTAGACTAAATCTTGTGTAGACGGTGTAACCTGAAGGAGATCAGTGACTGCAAAGTAGTGGTAGGCGAGAGTGTAGCCAAACAGCATAGGATGGTGGTGTGTAGGATGACTCTGGTGGTGAGGAAGATGAAGAGGGCAAAGGCAGAGCAGAGGACGAAATGGTGGAAGATAAAAAAGGAAGGGTATTGCATGACCTTTAGGAAGGAGTTAAGACAGGCTCTGGGAGGCCAGGAGGTGCTTCCAGATGACTGGACAACTACAGCTAATGTGATCAGGGAGACAGGTAGGAGAAAACTTGGTGTGTCATCTGGAAGGAAAGTAGATAAGGAGACTTGGTGGTGGAATGAGGAGGTACAGGAGTGTATACAAAGAAAGAGGTTAGCTAAGAAGAAGTGGGACACTGAGAGGACTGAGGAGAGTAGACAGGAGTACAGGGAGACGCAGCGTAAGGTGAAGGTAGAGGTAGCAAAGGCCAAACAAGAAGCTTATGATGATTTGTATGCTAGGTTGGACAGTAAGGAGGGAGAGACTGATCTATACAGGCTGGCAAGACAGAGAGACAGAGATGGGAAGGACGTGCAGCAGGTTAGGGTGATTAAGGATAGGGATGGAAGTCTATTGACAGGTGCCAGCAGTGTGATGGGAAGATGGAAAGAGTACTTTGAAGAGTTGATGAACGTGGAAAATGAGAGAGAACAAAGACTAGAAGAGGTGACTGTTGTGGACCAGGAAGTAGCAAAGATCAGCCAGGATGAAGTGAGGAGGGCACTGAAGAGGATGAAGAGTGGAAAGGCAGTCGGTCCTGATGATATACCTGTAGAGGTTTGGAAGTGTCTAGGAGAGGTGGCAGTAGAGTTTCTGACTGGGTTGTTCAACAGGATCTTAGATAGTGAGAAGATGCCTGAGGAGTGGAGGAGAAGTGTGCTGGTGCCCATTTTTAAGAACAAGGGAGATGTGCAGAGTTGTGGTAACTACAGAGGAATAAAGCTGATGAGCCATACAATGAAGTTATGGGAAAGAGTAGTGGAAGCTAGACTAAGGGCAGAAGTGAACATTTGTAAGCAGCAGTATAGTTTCATGCCAAAAAAGAGTACTACAGATGCAGTATTTGCTTTGAGGCCAGACGGAGCTGCATTGTGTTTTTGTAGACCTGGAGAAAGCTTATGACAGGGTGCCCAGAGAGGAACTGTGGTATTGAATGAGGAAGTCTGGAGTGTCAGAGAAGTATGTTAGAGCGGTGCAGGACATGTATGAGGACTGTAAGACAGTGGTGAGGTGTGCTGTAGGTGTAACAGAGGAGTTCAAGGTGGAGGTGGGACTGCATCAGGGATCAGCTCTGAGCCCCTTCTTGTTCGCTATGGTGATGGACAGGCCGACAGACGAGGTTAGACAGGAATCTCCATGGACTATGATGTTTGCAGATGACATTGTGATCTGCAGTGAGAGTAGGGACGAGGTGGAGGAGAAGCTAGAGAGGTGGAGGTTTGTCCTGGAAAGGAGAGGGATGAAGGTTAGCCGCAGCAAGACAGAGTACATGTGTGTGAATGAGAGGAACCCAAGTGGAAGAGTGAGGCTACAAGGAGAAGAGATCAAGAAGGTGGAGGATTTGAAGTACTTGGGGTCAACAGTCCAGAGCAATGGAGAGTGGGGAAAAGAGGTGAAGAAACGTGTACAGGCAGGATGGAATGGGTGGAGAAAAGTGTCAGGTGTGATGTGTGATAGAAGAGTTTCAGGTAAAATGAAAGGAAAGGTGTACAAAACTGTGGTGAGACCAGCGATGTTGTTTGGTCTAGAGACAGTGTCACTAAGGAAAAGACAGGAGGCAGAGCTGGAGGTAGCAGAGATGAAGATGCTGAGGTTCTCTCTGGGAGTGACCAGGAAGGATAGGATCAGGAATGGGTACATCAGAGGGACAGCACATGTTAGAGGTTTTGGAGATAAAGTCAGAGAGGCCAGACTGAGATGGTTTGGACATGTCCAGAGGAGAGATAGTGAATATATTGGTAGAAGGATGCTGAGTTTTGAACTGCCAGGCAGGAGGCCTAGAGGAAGACCAAAGAGGAGGTTTATGGATATAGTGAAAGAGGACATGAAGGTAGTTGGTGTGAGAGAAGAGGATGCAAAGGACAGGGTTAGATGGAGGCAATTGATTCGCTGTGGCGACCCCTGAAGGGAAAAGCCGAAAGGAAAAGAAGAAGATATTCTTTTGTAATTGATTTCCTGGAGAGACGTGGCAGTAAAATGCTTTGGATACATTTCATGGTTGTTTCATTTTTCCATTTACAGTATTGATAAGGGCAGACTGGTTAAGGGAAGTGTTCAAGCTTTTTCAGAACAACATCGATGTTGGATATTTCTGTTGCTAGTTATGGCCAAATGAGCCATGTTGAATAAAGGATCTGGGCCAGATGAGCCACTTCATGAACGGATCCGGACCGGCTCCGAACCCGATCTGGTTTGGGTCCGCGGGCCTTGCCCGCTCCCGGTCCGTCTCATTGTGCAAATGGACTCCGTTCCGGGCCCGGTTTATGGATCCGTGGCAGAGTGAAAAGGCTATCTGGGGGGATACTGAGAAGACTGAGGAGAGTAGACAGGAGTACAGGGAGATGCAGCGTAAGGTGAAGGTAGAGGTAGCAAAGGCCAAACAAGAAGCTTATGATGACTTGTATGCTAGGTTGGACAGTAAGGAGGGAGAGACTGATCTATACAGGCTGGCAAGACAGAGAGACAGAGATGGGAAGGACGTGCAGCAGGTTAGGGTGATTAAGGATAGGGATGGAAGTCTATTGACAGGTGCCAGCAGTGTGATGGGAAGATGGAAAGAGTACTTTTATTTGACAAGGGAAATAGTTATTATTTATTGGGACACAACAATATTTGTTAAATTGTTCTGGATTTATTCTTGTAAACCTTCTTGTTTCACATTCGTGACATTAAAACACTGAGACAAATTGTTGATGCGTGTGGTTTTTTTTTTTTATTCTTTATATTTTTTTTTGCTTCAGCGAAGATGTGTTGACTTTATTCGCATTCAGACAACAAAGTCATGACATGCACATCCTGAGTTTTCCTGCGTTGTCCTCAGCAATGTCCCTCATGTCTGAGTTCAACATTGGCTTTTCTGTGAGAAAATAGAACACATTGATTAGAGCAGATCAGAGCATTGGTAGAAAGTCACCATGAGAGGAAACCAGTTGAAAAGTTTAGACTGTTGTTGTTGTTAATGTTATATTTTGCTTCAAGTATTTGTGGGAAAGTGTTAATGATTTGAACTACCTCAAGGAGCATTCATTTCAGTAGGTTTGTCCATTTTGTCCACACACAATGTTTGGCCGAGTTTTGCATCCATCATGTAAAATCAACCTCTGAAGAAAAACAGTTACATACTTATCAGGCCTATAATGAACATCTGTCAATATATTGATGTTGTCTTTATAATATATTAATACAATTATATTAATTATTCATCATAAAACATTGAAATAAATTATTGTTTACCCCTGCAACTCCTTCCATTTCTTTCCCTGATGAAAAACATGAGAAAGATAGGTTTTCTTGTTAAAGTGTTCACAGGTCAAAAATCCAACAAACTGCAATAAACGACTGATACTCACCTGGAAGGGAAATCATGATGAGGACCAACAGCAGAGCAGCTTTTACAATCATTGTGTTCAGTTACAGTGATGAACCTTAAAGTCTTGATTAAATAAGAAATTCATTTCAAATGTTTGTTCTCTGGTGAACATGATCACTGTGTGTTATTGTGAGTGAGGCTGTAATGTTACACCAAACCTGATGAATGGTGTTGGTCAGAAATTACCTTTTACAATTTGTATAAATGCACAAAAGGTTGCGGCTTTAATTTAGTACATTTATCAGCTTAAATAAACCAAAAAAAAAAACAGCAACAATTTTATATACAAGTAAAACTTGTCAGGGTTCTGTTCTGTTTGTGTGCTTGACAGGTCAAGCTGTGGCAGAGGGTGTGGCTGGATCGTAGCAGCTGACGAGCCACACCAGTTCCCACTCTGTTCATCAGCCTCATTTTAAAAGGCCTGGCTTTTCCCTAAGAGGGTGCCAGATTATTTCGTCCTGTGTTTGTGACGCTAATGTTCCTAGTTTTCTCGCAGCTTCATGCTCTTTTCAGTATTGTGGATTTTTGTTAATTGTTGCTCTGTTGTTTCGGTTTTCATTGCTCACTTGTGTTTTTGTCTGAGCAATTAAACTGTTTATTTTTACGTTTGTGTCAGTCTCTGCTCCTTGGGGTCCAGACTTGAACTTTTCGTAACAAAAACTATTGTTTAGAATGCTGCCTGATAAATAGTGTTGAGTTCCTCCATCCCATAAACAACTTTCCAGTCACCTACAGAGGATCCACAGCACAGTCTTACCTTTGTAGGAGACGTCTTGCAGTCTTGACTAACTGCAGACTTCTGGTACGATTAAATACACGAGTGTTCCTGAATAATTCATGATGGTTCAGCCCATTAAGTGTTGCAGTGAGCTGTTCTGGTGAAGCACCATGCACAATATTGTAATGTTGAGTAAATGGAACACAGGTATGATAATGTTCTGGCTCAGCTGGACCATGAAATACCTGCCAGATATAATTTTGTGAAAAACATGTTTTAGGAACTTTTTCACAAATTACTCAGAATCTTGATGTTTTTCTATAATAAATAATCCTAATTAAAAAAAAAAAATTAGTGTACAGCCATTAAAATGTCATTACTAGCAAAATAAATGAGTAATTAATAATGAAAATATAACAAAGATGGCAAATGTAACAGTGCTTCTAAATGTTTTTCAAGATATCAGATCATTTCTGATGTATTATCGTTAAGATTATGAGGGAAAATAGTATAAAATATTCAAGAGATAAGAAAATTTCATGTAAAAAAAAAGGAAAAAACTAGCAATCGCTGTCATGATGAAGGATATTTTATTTTATCTAACTAATGTTTCAACTTTTCGTTGTGGTTACTGATCACAAAGAGTGTTTTCTTTTTAATCCAAAAATCATGTTCTTTTCTTTCTCTCGGATGTTGGTATCAGTATTTGAAAATGTTGGATGAGCTTTGCTACCAATGAACATCCAATATGTGTGATCATTTATTTATTTTGATGCTCAAAATACTTCTATAAAGGAATAGAGCAATTCCATGCAATTCTGGCAGAAAGCACATGGAGCTGAAAAGGTTTTTTATTTGTTTAAAACTGAAAAATTTCTCCAACAATTTTGATTCATTCTCGACATGGAATTTGATGAAATCCATTCATGTAATTGAAGTGTTTCAGTAGTTTTTAAATTGTTCTTAAAAATGTTAAATCAAAATGCGTTATGGTTGCCAGATCACGGGGTGGGGTGGCTCGTTTGCTTTACGTATCCTACCTTGACCAACTCCATCCTCTCAGCAATGTGACAAAACAAATAGTCAACAACCAACTCTCAACCTCTGAAAGAAATTAACGCAAAATTCAACATATTCAAAGACATTCTCAGATCTAATCATAAAGGTTTATTATCGCTGTTAACTTTTATATTCCTTTCAAAATCTGCCGGGTGGAGCGGAAAAATCAGCGGATCAGTCCGGCGTTAGTTGTCCTGGATGCGGTAAGAAAAGGAGGAAAGCCCGAATAGTTTTACTTAGTAAGTTGTTGGTGAAATAAAATACCGGTTCTTTTAAGCAAATGGAAATGTAGTTAGCGGATGTGTATAAGGTAATATAAGAGATGTTTTAGTGAGTCATTAATCCTAAATTGCTAAGTTTTGCTAGCGTCATTTTCGTACTTGGCCTTAAAAATATAGTTTATATCGTCTCACTGCATTCTAATTTAACACAAATATTTAATTGTGGTTGGGTGTTTTGTGAAAATGAGTGAATATTGTGCTGTTCCATTTTTCCCCCCACGATATACATCCTTATTTCATAATTCTGACGTTTAGCTGAGGTCTTAAAACCATCTGCCGTAAACTCGATTTGAGTGTCGTGACGTTTTCGACCCACGCACGTGCTCGATCGCAGCTAATTGACACCAATTAGGCGCACCTGGTGTTAGCATGCGATGCTAACGCTACGTGTGGGGTTTTTTTTTTCTTATAATATTGAACGATTGCTTTTTGAATTTTTTCAGGTCTACAAAAATGGATGACTTGGAAGAAGAGGTAGAATATTTAACTATAAAGCAAATGAGTCACATGTGAATTAATTCCTTTTTTTTTTGATGCTCTTATTTTGGTGTTTTACAGGAAACTACATCCACTACTTCAGCCCCGACCAGTCTCAGCTCAGGTACAGGTACTGGATGATGATTCATTGTAAATGTGGCACTAGATTCTAATGCAAAATATCACGTTTAAAACACGTGTCGCATCAGTTTCCCTGTCTTTTAAATTATTGTCATCACATCATAATTGGACTTTTTCCAGTTCTTTTTCCAATCAGGTTTTGGTGGGAGAGACAGGAGGATTTAACACTCGCTCTACAGGTGTCCGTTTATTTCAGATTATTATTATTATTATTGAACTGTAATTCTTTTGCACCAAAGATTTGATGACGGAATCACCACATACTGTGTGCTAAGGTTGCAACGGTAAGTTATTTCCTGTTAAATACAGAATGTAGGACATAAAAATTAACGTTATGTGTAGAATCTCACACTACAACACTGTTGTAGTGTGAGATTAGGGCATAAAATAACAGATTGGAAAAAATGTAATTCTATCAATATTGTAATTTCACTTTTTGGGTCGCAGCCTTTGTTTTGTGGGGAAAGGTGACAGGAAATGGGAAGCACTGACAGAATTCCACAGGCCTTAGTTTAGGTGTTCCTTTACAGATGTGGACGGCTATGAGAATGGACAAGGAAGCAGAGGTGGATTCAGACATGGTAGGTATTTCTTCTTTACACACCAACTATAAAAACATTTCATTTGTAAGCTTGATAGTTTTATACATTTTGGGATATAATGTTAACAGAATCAAGTTGTTTTCTTCTTTTAAATCTATTGTATGGGAGCATCACTAACAGTTCTGTACATCCTGAACAGGGTTTTCAGGAGGAAGGACCAGCAAGGGACGAGGTGGTCCTAGAACTCTGCCTTTAAACTGTTGTAGATGGGTGAAGGAAATTTCTATGGAGCTTTTGACGTATTCTGTTAGCGTTTTGCAGAAATAAAGTACTTTTTGGTGAATCCATGGATAAAAATTGTAACAGTCTATTATTTTAGCGTTAACTTTTTTCAAGCTGTCAACTAAAAAAAAAAGAACTTTTCTCCAATGATTTCATTAACGTTACTGCAAGAAAAACCCTCCTGGTTTGAATTGGAAGCTTTGATTTCAAAGTCAAATTTTCTTCCAAAATGATAATGTAAATCAAATCTAACAACTAACAACGACGTGTCGGTGATTCTCTGTTTTCCTCAGACTTTTGACGATGCAGGTTTGTGCGAGTCCCTGAGAAAAAGCGTCATCAAGTCTGGTTATGTGGAAGCGACGCCCGTCCAGAAGCACGGCATCCCGATCATCTCCTGTGGCAGAGACCTGATGGCCAGACGGGATCCGGGAAAACGGTGAGACCCGGAAGAGCTTCACAACCGACGTGTCGGATTCTGGACGGAGTCTGAACGGATCCTCCACCCCCCCAGGCCGCCTTCCTGCTCCCGATTCTGCAAAAGCTGATGACGGACGGCGTGGCGTCCAGCTCCTTCAGCGAGCTGCAAGAACTTCAGCGAGCTGCAAGATTGTCGCCCCCACCAGAGAGCTCATCAACCAGATCGACCTGGAGGCCAGGAAGTTCACCTTTGGGTGTGTTAGCGCCACAATTTTGTCACGTACCAGATGAGAGAGATCTCAAGAGGATGTAGCGTTCTGTGTGGAACACAAGGACGACTGCTGGAAGGTAGTGTTTAATCCACTGGATCCGTGCTAATCTGGAGCCTTAATCTGTGACTAACTGATCTGCTCCAGGTGGGCTTGAGGAAGCTGCGGTTCTTTGTGCTGGACGAGGCCGACCGGATGCTGGATATGGGTTTCGAATTGTAATCTTGAATGTCTTCTCTGACAGCGACCGCGAGCAGCGAGAGTGGCGACTTCTGTCGCTGCTCGCGGTCTGGATATTCCAGATGTGCAACACGTGGTGAACTTTGACCTCCCGAACAACATTGGTGAGTACGTCCACCGTATGAGGAGAACTGGCCGCTGTGGTAACGTCGGGAGAGCCGTTTCTTTCTTCCACCCAGACGCCAACGGCCAGCTGGCTCACTCCCTGGTAACCATCCTGTCCAAGGTGAGAGTTCTCTTAGCGCCGACACCAACGCTCAAAGGTTCCTAGTTTTTGAAAGTTTTGTTCAGTGAAGATAACTTTAATCAAATACATTAAAGTGTGACTTTTCATGGAAATCTTTCTGTTCTGTTATCGACAGGCCCAGCAGGAGTCTGCGTTCTGTGGCGCTGGTACCGTGGGCTTCAACCCAGGGAGAACCTTTGCCTCCTCAGATTCCTGAAATGTAACTTAGGTCCTTTCAAAAAGTCACTTGTATTTCTTTGAGGCGTTGGTGAAGTTGTCTTTAATCACTTTGTGAGTTTCCTTCATCCTCAGGGTCTCCATGGAGGATGGTTCCAGGACGACGGCGTGAAGAGCGAGCCGCCGGCTCAGACTGCAGCCGAAGAGGAGTCATGGGAATAGATTGGAATGTTGGCAAACGTACTCGTACTGTCTGACCAGAGTGGTTTTTCTTTTCCCACATGTTCAGGTTGTTGTTTTATAAAATGTTCAGGTTGCTGTTTTATGTGTATTTCTGTTGGTATTGTCTCACATCAATGTTGAGATGTTAAATGGGAAACTGAGTACTCCTGGTCGAGTTTGACGAGAGGACGTGTTTAATGTCCACATTTTCAAGTGTTCTCTATATATACGAATATAGAGAGAATATATATATAATATATATATATATATATATATATATATATATATATATATATATATATATATATATATATTATATATATATGGCATATATATATGGCATATGGGAAAGAGGAGCATCACACAACACTGATGCCCAGTGGCTAGTGGACCTGAGGACTGACCACAGCTGCCTCCCAGAACAAGAACCAGTAACCATCTCAATGGCAGACATCCAAGAAAGAGTGTCAAAGATGAAGAGTTGGTCAGCACCGGGCCCCGATATGATCCATACAAACTGGCTAAAGAAGCTGACAGCATATATATATATATATATATAAATAAAATGTCCCTCTCACCCTTGTAGGGTGGTATCTGTGTGTCATCCTCAAGCTCGGGTCCTCTACCAGAGGCCTGGGAGTCTGAGGGTTCTGCGCAGTATCTTAGCTGTTCCTAGGACTGCGCTCTTCTGGACTGAGGCTTCAGATGTTGTTCCAGGAATCTGCTGGAGCCACTCTTCCAGTTTGGGCGTCACTGCCCCAAGTGCTCCTACTACCACGGGGACCACATTAACCTTGAACTTCCACATGTGTTCCAGCTGCTCTTTTAACCCTTGATACTTCTCAATCTTTTCATGTTCCTTCTTCCTGATGTTGGCATCAGCTGGAATCGCCACATCTATCACCACTGCTCTCTTCTGCTCTTTGTCCACCACCACTATGTCCGGTTTGTTAGCTAGCAGCTGTTTGTCAGTCTGGAAGCTGAAGTCCCACAGGATCTTAGCCTTGTTGTTCTCAACCACCTTTGGTGGTATGTCCCATTGGGATTTGGGTACTTCTAGTCCCTACTGGGTACAGATGTTCCTGTACACTATCACAGCTACTTGGTTGTGCCTCTCCATGTATGCTGACCCAGCTAGCATCTTGCACCCTGCTACCACATGCTGGACTGTCTCTGGGGCTTCTTTACATAGCCTGCACCTTGGGTCAGATCTACTGTGGTAGATATTGGCCTCTATTGCTCTTGTACTTAGGGCCTGTTCTTGTGCTGCTATGATCTGTGCCTCAGTGCTGTCTGTCAGTCCAGCTTTATTCAGCCACTGGTAGGTCTTCTTGATATCAGCCACTTCCTCTATCTGACGGTGGTACATGCCGTGTAGGGGCTTGTCCCTCCATGTTGTCTCCCCCTCCTCCTCCTCTTCCTCCTCAGGTTTCTGCTGTCTAAGGCATTCACCAAGCAGTTCGTCTGTTGGGGCCATCTTCCTGATGTACTCTTGGATCTTTGATGTTTCATCCTGGACAGTGGCCCTGATGCTCACTAGTCCTCGGCCCCCCTCTTTCCGCTTAGTGTACAGCCTCAGGGTGCTGGACTTGGGGTGAAACCCTCCATGCATGGTGAGGAGCTTTCTAGTCTTAATATCTGTGGCTTCTATCTCCTCCTTTGGCCAGCTTATGATCCCAGCGGGGTATCTGATGACTGGGAGTGCATACATGTTGATGGCTTGGGCCTTGTTCTTGCCATTCAGCTGACTTCTCAGGACTTGCCTTACTCTCTGGAAGTATTTGGCTGTGGATGACTTCCTTGCGGCCTCCTCATGATTGCCATTAGCCTGTGGGATTCCAAGGTATTTGTAGCTGTCCTTGATGTCTTCTATCCTGCCCCTTGGTAGGTCAACCCCTTCAGTTCTGATCATCTTGCCCCTTCTAGATACCATCCGGCCACATTTGTCTAATCCGAATGACATCCCTATGTCGTCGCTGTAGATCCTGGTGGTGTGGATCAATGAGTCAATTTCTCGCTCATTCCTGGCATACAGCTTGATGTCATCCATGTAGAGGAGGTGGCTGATTGTTGTCCCGCTTCGGAATCGGTATCCAGAGCCACTCTTTGTGATGATGTGACTGAGGGGGTTCAGGCCTATGCAGAACAGCAGTGGTGATAGTGCATCCCCTTGGTATATGCCGCACTTGATGTTAACTTGGGCAATTGGCTTGGAGTTAGCCTCTAGGGTTGTCTTCCACATCCCCATTGAGTTCTGGATGAAGGCTCTTAGTGTCCTGTTGATCTTATACAGTTCCAGACATTCCAGTATCATAGGTAATCATAGGCTTTCTGGTAGTCTATCCAGGCGGTGCACAAGTTGGTCTGCCTGTTCTTACAGTCTCTGTGTACTGCTCTGTCCACCAGTAGCTGGTGCTTGGCTCCCCTGGTGTTACTACCAACTCCTTTTTGTGCCCCGCTCATGTATTGATCCATGTGCCCACTCATCTTAGCCGCCATGATGCCTGACAGGAGCTTCCATGTTGTACAGAGACAGCTTATTGGCCGGTAGTTGGATGGTGTAGATCCCTTCTGTGGGTCTTTCATGATCAGGACTGTCCTGCCTTCAGTCAACCATTCTGGGTGCGTCCCATCCCTTAGCAGCTGGTTCATCTGTGCTGCTAGACGCTCATGGAGTGCTGTCAGCTTCTTTAGCAAGTATGTATGGATCATATCGGGGCCCGGTTCTGACCAACTCTTCATCTTTGACACTCTTTCTTGGATGTCTGCCATTGAGATGGTTACTGGTTCTTGTTCTGGGAGGCAGCTGTGGTCAGTCCTCAGGTCCACTAGCCACTGGGCATCAGTGTTGTGTGATGCTCCTCTTTCCCATATGCCCTTCCAGTATTTTTCCACCTCAGCTCTTGGTGGGTCTGGCTGGCTGCTATTTCCCTGCCACTGAGAGTACACCTTTGCTGGTTGAGAGGAGAAGGTCTTGTTTATTCTCCTGGCCTCCATCTCCTTGGTGTATCTCTTCAGTCGGGTAGCCAGAGCTGTTAGTCTCTGTTTGGCAGTTTCGAGTGCTTCAGGTATGGAGAGCTTGCTGTATTTCCTGGGTACCCCTTTATTCACCATATTCCCCTTCTGCAGCTCGGCTAGCTGGCTGACTTCTCTCCGTGTCGCCTTTATCTTGGCCTCTAACCGTCTCTTCCATGAAGGGTATTGTTTGTCATGCCCTGTGTTGATTTTATATCCTAGCATCTCGAGGATTACTGTTGCTGTACTGTGAATCAGCTTGTTGGTCTCAGTTATGTTCCCTGTGGGGATGGTTCTTATCGCAGCATTCACATCTTCTAGCAGATCTTCTGAAGGTACTTGACAACTTAGCTTCGGTATTTTTCGGAGGCTCCAGGTTTCCATTTGGGTCACGATCTTCCTTCTCAGGTCAGCAGCTCTTGTATTGAGGCTGTCTATGTCTCTTGGGGCTTGGTACCCAATCTCGGATTGTGGGGGGGATGGTGAAATCCCCCCGCTGACCTGGCGTCCTGGTTCCCCCTTGCCGTAAGAATCTTGTTTCTTTTCCTAATAAAATACAAAGATCAATAAATATTTGTTCAAAGCAAGCCTGCATTCATTCTAAAATAGCTATTTTATTTAAGGTTCTGGTGACTTTTATTGTGTCAACTTCAGCAGAGTTTAAATCTCTACAAGTCAAACCTGAAGAACTTTTGGACGAGAACAGAAACGTCAGATATTAGAAGTCCAGTCACTGTCATTTCATTAAACACAATTCTGCAGAACTAGATGAGATACGTCATCGCTTCGTCCAGCCAATCATTGGTGGAGTATGTCCTCGTTACGATTCGTTGTCCCTGTAGTTCCTATTTTAAATTAATTGGTCGAAGTATTTCCTGTTTTACATTGAAAGGGCGCCGCATTTCCTGTTTCAAAGTGATTGGTCGAAGCACTTCCTGTTTCAACTTGATTGGTCGAAGCACTTCCTGTTTCAAAGTTCAGTTTGCGTTGAAGCAGAAACAGATGAAGTGTAAAATAGAAAATGTTCCTGAAGTTCTAAAGACGACAGAAAAGACAGGAAAGTTTTTCAGGATGAAAGGAACGACTAGAAACAAGGTGAAGAGAAAAGTTAACGGACACCGTTTATCCCTTTATTTGTGTTCAGATCGAATCGAAAGGAGACACAATCCTGATTGGTTTATAGTTTTAATTCAAGAATAACTGAGTTAAGGTTTAAAAAGAAGATTTGTTCTTCAGTTTTACCAAATTTAATGGAGCATCAACCGACTTAGGATAACGGCTACCTGTAATTTGGGGTGGGGTGTGTGTGTGTGTGTGTGTGTGTGTGTGTGTGTGTGTGTGTGTGTGTGTGTGTGTGTGTGTGTGTGTGTGTGTTCACAAGATGTTTTATTCTTGTCTTTTTTTTTTTGCACCCAATGTGTTTTTGTCACTTGTCCTGTTGTCCAAATTTTTATATGTCAAAAAATACACAAATAATATAATTGGTATGTAATATGTTTTTTTAAATACTTTATTTATATATAATGTTATCTTATTATTTTATCTTATTATTATTATATTATCGTCATATATATATATATATATATATATATATATATACATATATATATATATATATATATATATATATAATTTACAGCCCAGTTTCTGTTTTGTGCTGCAAAGCGCAGGACAGTAAAAGTAGAGAAAGTAGAGTTCTGTGTTGTCAAGCCGCCCGTGGAGAAAATGAAAATGGTGTATTTTGGTAGCGGACAGACAGACAGACAGACAGAAGGTGTTATCGGTTTTATCACCACCGTTTAATCATTGTTCAGACGGATGTAAATGTGAAGGAAATGTGTGAAACACGGCAGTGTGACTGTTTGTCCTGACAGCCGGTGACATCAGGGAGGCTGACGGGAAGAGTCAAGACGCAGTCGCCACGGAAACAGTGAGCACATCAGGTTTTATCCGCTGTGTCCTGTCTGTTTACTGAACACCCTCACACACATTAATCCTGTTGTTCCTCTTCTGTATTCCTCTAACGTTTCATCGTAGAGTCGTTTCAGACCCAGGACCAGCTGCCTGTCCCCAGCCGGCCTTCTCTCTCTACTCCAATGACTCTGAAGACCAGGTCATGAAGTCTGTGAGCA
This sequence comes from Antennarius maculatus, assembly GCA_013358685.1. Taxonomy (NCBI): domain Eukaryota; kingdom Metazoa; phylum Chordata; class Actinopteri; order Lophiiformes; family Antennariidae; genus Antennarius; species Antennarius maculatus. The sequence continues at coordinate 1,326,901 of CM023629.1, forward strand.
TCATTTATGCAAATACTGTCTGGTCTGAACAGTTTGTGGGCTCATGGGAAACGTTGTCCTTTCAGGTCACTGATCTCCATGCAGGTCTGGACCGATGTGCTGCCTTGCTCAGTGGAATTCTTCAGGGAGAGAAGGAAGGTTAGAGGAGTTTTCAACTGTCAACTGTTTCAACTGGATTAATAGTGAAAAGTAATCAATCACAGATTTTAGAATCCTTTAACAAAAACACAAACGATCTTCTTATTCAGCCTCTCCTCTAACAGGATTTCGTTCTTCTTCTCATTAGATGTCTATTCCCTGTTAGTTTTTTTCTTTTCGGTTTGCTTGGACAAACAGACTAAAAAGGCGCTAAAAAGAAAAAAAAAAGTACAGGAAATACAGATTTTCAGATTAATTATAATTTCAGCAGGGATTAAAACTGGTGAAAAACTGCAGCGCAATGAAATCAGTGAAGTCAGTGCCCACAAAATGTTCATCAGATAATTTTATATACTCGATTAATCACCCGAAGGGAAATTAGTTGGAAAATTTTTTAAAAAAAACATATTTAAAAAAATGTTTTAAATAAAAATATTTTTTTAATTTTTTAAAATTTAATTCAATAAATTACGTTTCTTTTGTAATTATATTTCTGCAAGTAAGGATACAAAGGAAAAAAGTAAATGCGTAATGTTTAATATTTAATGTCATATAAGAATGTCATATAAAAATCTGACACCTTTGGCACAGGTTGGAGCAGGCTGTGTGTGTTTTTTGTCGTTGCTCTTGTAGAAGCTGTGAAAAGTCCGACCGCAGCAACGAAGAAAGCAGGAGCCAAATCCAAACCGTCCTCCTCACTGGGGAAGAGGATAAGCAAGAAAGCACCTACACAGACAGGTAGGACTGGAGCTGTGTGTGTGTGTGTGTGTGTGTGTGTGTGTGTGTGTGTGTGTGTGTGTGTGTGGTGCAGCTTGGTTTCTCCTGCATGAATAAGTGTGTGTGCTGATCCGTCTTCAGAGCAGAGGAGTTGGAGGAGGAAGCAGGAAGCAGGAGCAGGAAGCACGACTCCAAATCGGAGACACCAGTCGGCACATTCAGGAGTGAAGCTCCACCCCCCTCACACACACACTCAAACCCCGACACTTTTACCCCAGCGACCCCCGAAGCAGCCCTCCGGCTCCTCACCCCACCCCCAGGTCGTTACCCCGCCCCCCAGCCCCGCCCCCCGGCCCAGCAGCCGTTCAGGCCAAACCGCCGCTGATGCTCAACACACACACGATCAGAACGAGTGTGTCGGCGACGAGGAGGAAATCGTTCCTGTGAGAGATGACAGCGCCCAAAGCACGACCGCACACACACACACAGCTGTCAGACACACACACACAGCTGTCAGACACACACACACTCCCACCCACACACACGTTCAGCTTGACGTCTCTGAGGACGGCGGCGCAGAGAAAGTCCAGACCGTTCAGTATCTGATGCGACAACTCAAGGCTCTGATCACGGGCCAAGGTGAGGACCATCACAGCACACACACTCTGCACACACACTCAGCACACACACTCAGCACACACACTCAGCACACACACTGTGCACACACACACTTTGTCCTCTGCTTCTGTGGTTCTGATCCAGATTCCATGTTTCCATTCTGTTTGAAGGAAATGAGTCGGATTTTAATGATCCAGAATTCATGGTTCAAGTTCATCTAGAACAAACCTGACTCCACGTTAACATTGTACGTGTGTGTGTGTGTGTGTGTGTGTGTGTGTGTGTGTGTGTGTGTGTGTGTGTGTGTGTGTGTGTGTGTGTGTGTGTGTGTGTGTGTGTGTGTGTGTGTGTGTGTGTGTGTGTGTGTGCAGGTAGTGTAGCAGAGAGACTGCTCAGTGATCTGGAGCAGACAGTGTCGTTTCCATCAATGAACATCCAGACTAAAGCAGAGCTGTCGTCACTGCGCAGCCAGAACACTGAGCTCCGCAGGTAACACACACACACACACACACACACACACACACACAGACCTGTGTTTGACGGGTCGGTATCAGTTTGTGTGTTTGTGTCTTAGACGTGTGAAGATTCTGAACCAGCAGCTGAAGGAGAGAGAGAGAGGACAAAACAGCGAGGCGCTCTTCAGCTCAGAAGGTATGGAGTGTGTGTGTGTGTGTGTGTGTGTGTGTGTGTGTGTGTGTGTGTGTGTGTGTGTGTGTGTGTGTGTGTGTGTGTGTGTTCACAGTCAGGACTAAGGGGATGTGACTGACTTTAACCCTTTGTCTCTCCTCTCAGTATTTCCTCTGCAGGATGAACTCGCTGCAGCTCAGGCGCGGCTGCAGGAGCTCCAGGACGACCTGACAGAACTACGGAAAGCCTTTGGGGACAAACAAAAGCAGCTGAGCGACCGGGAAGCAACGACCGCGCTCATGGCGTCCGGTACAGCCTCCAGCGACCCCATCTAAACTGTATAAACGACTGTCCTTGAATATTTATTTGCCTTCTTTTAATGTTGAAATTTAATTTTCTCACAAGCTTTTAAGAAGATCTGCAACGAACACATCCTTCCTGTATTGTTATGGTATTATTGTATTATTCCTGTGTGTCAGAGCTGGACGCCACCAGAATCCGACTGCTGGACAGCGAGAGAGAGAGGAGTCAGCTGGTCTCAGAGATAGAACGCCTTAAAAGGTAGGTGGGGGTGTGTTCCTGTGTGAATGTGTGTGTTTTGTCTCATAAACACACGTCGGTTCATCACATGACCCTGAATGAACCTCAGCTAATCTTATTTCTGTTCTTTTCAGGGCTCTTCAAACTCGTGCGGTTGCTGACGGTTCGGCGCCAGACTCCTTTTCTCCCCAGCAGCACAGAGCACCTCCGTCAGAGCCCCCCACTGATCGCATCACCCACTACCTCACGTCTCTGGGTCGGCTGGAGCCCCCACACACCCAAAGTTTACGTGTAGCCGCAGGGAAAGAAGGAAACGAACCGGACTCCCTCCAGCTGAAGGACGCGTCGTCGCGCCCGGACGTCAGTCCCGTCCATCACCTCCACCCGTCACCCCAGGAGCGTTCACATCCAGTCCCGTCAGAGCAGCGGGGGCGTCGCCACGCCGACGAGTCCCTGTGTTCTGACTGGAGCGTGAAGTCGTGGTCGACCTTTGACACGAGAGACGAGGCGGCGTTCAGGGACGGCCTATCGGCGCTGGACGCCAGCATAGCCAGCCTGCAGAAGACCATCCAGATGGACCTGGGGAGGTGAACACACTCACACACACACCCCCAGCGTGGTTCGATGTGTAGACACGATTAATGGACGGTATCTAATATATATCATGGTTTTAATAACTGACACTACAGATTGGAAATAAAGACTTTTGAAGAGTTTACTGCAGTATGATCACATTTTTTATCAGAGACACAGAGGAAAGGCATTTTAGCAGCCGAAACCTGGTTTGATCCTTGATTGGCTTGCATAGATCAAAGATCAAAGCTAGTGCTTTGACCTACTGTCATTGATCAAAGCACTACTTGTGATCTGTGGTCTTACACTGGCCTTCTCCCTCGTCTTTCTATCTTATCCGGTTCCTGAGTGTACAAAAGTTGAAACTTGACCTTGACCTACTTTTCTCAAGGTCAAGCTCATCATGTCATTTTTATCCCCTTTGCCGCCTGAGTCATGTGCTTTTTGTTTCATCTCTCTATCTGCATTCTTTATGATAAAGCGTCAAAGACAAATCATGTTAGACCACTTTTATGAAATGTCAAAGCATATTTTAATAAAAATAGAAGCAAAATTACAACAAACATATAAAAAAAGTCAGTCTGAACAGCGTTTAGACACACTCCTACCCAGCTGACATAAAGACAGCTGTACGTCTCTAATACACACACTCATCCGCTCTACAACAGAAATACCAGGATTGTAAAGACAGGGACACAAACGACTTCCCTTTGGTAGATGGGGGCTAACGAGGCACTTGGAGGGACAGGGGGCAGTTGTTTCCTGCTGATCAGATCAGGACACACAGAGGATAGACCCCACAACACACACCTAAGCTATAGAGCACAAACATACAACACAAAGCAGCCAGCAGGAGACTAACCCATACAGGAATAAAGGAAACGATGCGCTGTTTCACTGTTTTATGCTGGACTTCAGTGACGGTGGATGAAGCGCACAAACCGACAAACAAGCTAGTCCTGAAGAAAAATCCTCAACCATCACCACGGCTTTAAGTTTTAAAGGACGGAACGATAACAGGGATGTTTCTGATGAACTACATTCAGAGTCCCAAAGCCTGAAGGTCAACTCAAAAATGTTAAAAAATGAAAAGTTCACCAGAAATAGACACAATTTTTTTTTTAGACCATAGAAGTTTCAGCGTTCTTCTTAATATCTGAAGAGGACGTGGACGTTTTCTAAAACCAAAATAACAAACATTCCACCTCTCTTTGTGCGTTTAAATTATTTTGAAAAGCTTTTCTTGTGTTGTTCCCTCTAATGCTAAAACACATTTACTTTACATCACACTGGACGGAGGCACTTGTGATGAAACTTTCGGGTCACAGGTAAATGCAGGGGTTAAAGGTCGTCTAGTAGTGCTGATGTGCCCTTGAGCCTGTCGCCAGATGAAGGTAAATCCTCTGTTGGTCACCAGGGGGTGGGGGTCAGTGCTGCTGCGGTCGGCCTGGAAGGCTGATGTCTGTCAGCTCCTCCGCCGTGTCTCCAAACCCGTGGTAGTGTCCGTAACGCAGGAAGTCCTCAGCGTCGGGTCCCGCCGGCCCCCACCAGGCCGGCAAGTAGGACGCACACCCGCTGGGGCTCCCACTCAGGTGCAGGGAGCCACACATGTCAGCCACAGCAGGCTCAGCAGATGTCTGCTGATTGGCTGGATGGGACGATGGGGAGGCGGGGCTTTTGCATCGTTCAGAGTCAGCAGTGGGTGTGGCGTGGCGATGGCCGTTCACACCGGGTGTTAGATCGTCTGTTTTCACAAAAGAAGTTTGAAAATGAACGTCTTTGTAAGCAAATTGTGCAACTTTATAAGCATAAAAGTTCCACCCCCACCTGATTTGAGCTCCTCTGGAGGCTCCATGTTCATGCTCTCCAACGCCTCCCCCTCGTCTCTCTGGAACTGCACCATCATATCTGGAGAATAATGAAGAAAACTTCATATAAACTGTTATAAAACACACACATGCAACAAATCCGGTTGTCATGGAAATCCACTGACAGCAACACAACCATCTAGGAAAAAGTTAATCAAACGTTGATGTCGACACGTCTTACCGTCAGCTCTTCTGGCCTTCTTGGTGTGACCGGACGCCGCCGTCGCCAGCAGCCTCTTTCTGCTGAGTAAGCTCCCGTTCCCGCTGAGCTGCGTCATGGCGATGAGGCGGAAACAGTCGTGGAAGCCGTGAGCGAGGGCCAGGTCCGCCGCCGTCTGCCCGAAGGCGTTCCTTAAGCTGAACCGGTGGAGAGCGGCGTGAGACAAACGTCAAGGTTTACAGCAAAAAATACATCCTAACTGGTATATAATAGTAATAATTATCAGAAAATATTCTTAAAGGTTTTATTATAATGCAGACCCATAGAGAATTAGTGAATACGGCCAATAAAATGTGTACAGTACAGACCAAAAGTTTGGACACACCTTCTCATTCAAAGAGTTTTCTTTATTTTCATAACTATGAAAATTGTAGATTCACATTGAAGGCATCAAAACTATGAATTAACACATGTGGAATTATATACTTAACAAAAAAGTGTGAAACAACTGAAAATATGTCTTATATTCTAGGTTCTTCAAAGTAGCCACCTTTTGCTTTGATTACTGCTTCGCACACTCTTGGCATTCTCTTGATGAGCTTCAAGAGGTAGTCACCAGAAATGGTCTTCCAACAGTCCTGAAGGAGTTCCCAGAGATGCTTAGCACTTGTTGGCCCTTTTGCCTTCACTCTGCGGTCCAGCTCACCCCAAACCATCTCGATTGGGTTCAGGTCTGGTGACTGTGGAGGCGAGGTCATCTGGAGCAGCACCCCATCACTCTCCTTCTTGGTCAAATAGCCCTTACACAGCCTAGAGGTGTGTTTGGGGTCACTGTCCTGTTGAAAAATAAATGATGGTCCAACTAAACGCAAACCGAATGGAATAGCATGCCGCTGCAAGATGCTGTGGTAGCCATGCTGGTTCAGTATGCCCTCAATTTTGAACAAATCCCCAACAGTGTCACCAGCAAAGCACCCCCACACCATCACACCTCCTCCTCCATGCTTCACGGTGGGAACCAGGCATGTAGAGTCCATCCGTTCACCTTTTCTGCGTCGCACAAAGACACGGTGGTTGGAACCAAAGATTTCAAATTTGGACTCATCAGACCAAAGCACAGATTTCCACTGGTCTAATGTCCATTCCTTGTGTTCTTTAGCCCAAACAAGTCTCTTCTGCTTGTTGCCTGTCCTTAGCAGTGGTTTCCTAGCAGCTATTCTACCATGAAGGCCTGATTCACACAGTCTCCTCTTAACAGTTGTTCTAGAGATGTGTCTGCTGCTAGAACTCTGTGTGGCATTGACCTGGTCTCTAATCTGAGCTGCTGTTAACCTGCGATTTCTGAGGCTGGTGACTCGGATGAACTTATCCTCCGCAGCAGAGGTGACTCGTGGTCTTCCTTTCCTGGGGCGGTCCTCATGTGAGCCACTTTCTTTGTAGCGCTTGATGGTTTTTGCGACTGCACTTGGGGACACTTTCAAAGTTTTCCCAATTTTTCGGACTGACTGACCTTCATTTCTTAAAGTAATGATAGCCACTCGTTTTTCTTTATTTAGCTGCTTTTTTCTTGCCATAATACAAATCCTAACAGTCTATTCAGTAGGACTATCAGCTGTGTATCCACCTGACTTCTGCACAACACAACTGATGGTCCCAACCCCATTTATAAGGCAGAAATCCCACTTATTAAACCTCACAGGGCACACCTGTGAAGTGAAAACAATTTCAGGTGACTAACTCTTGAAGCTCATCAAGAGAATGCAGAGTGTGTGCAAAGCAGTAATCAGAGCAAAAGGTGGCTACTTAGAAGAAACTAGAATATAAGGCTTATTTTCAGTTGTTTTACACATTTTTGTTAAGTACATATTTCCACATGTGTTAATTCATAGTTTTGATGCCTTCAGTGTGAATCTACAATGTCAATAGTCATGAAAAGAAAGGAAACTCATTGAATGGGAAGGTGTGTCCAAACTTTTGGTCTGTACTGTATATGAGGTTGAAAAATAATTTACAGGCAGTCCTCAAGATACAAACACTCGACTTATGAACATTCGTAGATACAAACACGTCGTCATATCTGACGATTGCAGTTCCACTTTCTGCCACAACCCCGGCCGAGCAGCACCGCTACGTATGCGCACCTCCAACACGCATTTACTCCGTCTGGTTCAGGCTTTGTGCCTCTCAAACTTTACCGTTTATCATGGATGATAAAAGAAAGCCTAATGCTAGCAGCAAAACGCATACGACGTGATCATAATAGCAGTGGTATTTTATTTTATTATGTACTGTTTTAATTTCCTGTAATTGTTTCTGGTCAGTCTTAAGGAAGAGAACTTTTCATATTTAGAATAGTAATGACATTTAAATGACCTGAAATGTTCATTATAGATTGAAATGTAATAAATAACGACTTACAAACAATTCAGCTTATGAACAACCTCTCGGAAACAATCGTGTTTGTAGGTTGAGGACTACCTGTACACGGTTACATTACATTTGAATAAGTCGAAGCAATGGGACAACAGTAAAATGCGTTGATCTGTCTCAACTGCCCCATAAATTTCTTTCTAGGCTATTTTTCTGAAGGGTTTTTGTCCATTTGGTTGTTTTTTAGCAGGGCAGCATAATATTGGAGAAAACTAGAAGTGCATTTTTGTCTGTTATTAAAAGCTATTCATGTACTGACAGTTAATCCTAATTTAAAAGTCTGTGCTCTTCTTCTTTTATTGTGTTGTCTCACTCGAATGCTATCTGCTATTTCTAATGCACTATAATGAAGTTTTGGCTAAAGGGTGCAAAAAGGTGAGTCTAAGAAGCTCTGTTTGTTAGCACAACTTATAATAATGGTTATTCATCAGCTAAGCATGCAGGTCAAGACAAATATCATCATCATCATCATTATCAGTGCTTTCTTAGCAGGAAATACCTCGCCAGTTTGAACCACTGTAAGATGCTCGCTGATGCACATGTGGCAGATTCTGCAGTGCCTATTTGGAGAGCGCCCTCTTTCTGTGATTACTCAAGAAAATCGTGTTCAAACTCAATCGCTGCAAAACATCAGAATGTGCAGGGTATCTCATGGTTATCCTGTCGTTACAGAAAATAGCAGACGATTCCAAAAAAGCCTCTAATTATCAAGTGGAAATTGTTTCATATGTTAGAAATAATGTTAAACAAAAGAAAACAGCATCGCTGACTTAACACATTCTCTGTGGATGAAAAGCTCATGATGCAGAATTAAACAGCTGGAACGTCCATACAGATTGTACTCGTATGGAAACGACTTCAAATTCTTAATTTTTACTGACGAGTCTGAAATAAAACATTCAGCTTGTAAATTTGGATACATATTTTTTTAGACAGCTTGTTATATAAATTAAAATTCTAGAAATCACTTTCCATAACAAGCCACTTTATAAAACTCGGTGTCATCCTCAGTTTCTGTGAGTGTTTTAAAATCAGAACAAAATAAATACAAATTTGTCTCTTTTTTTTTTTTTTTTTTTTTTAGAGTGCACACACACACACACATAAGAACACATGAGCTTTTCTGCTTGGACATTACGTTCACATTCTCATTGGTTACCTCTGTCACATGACATTTTAACCTGAAGCATTTGAGAAAAGTTGACACGTTACATGGAATACAATTCTGTGAGAATATATTATTCAGTCAATATTAGATTCTTTTTCACTTTAACGTTGCATTGTTGTGTCTAAAAACCTGCTGCAGAGCCAGATATTGATCCACGTCCAGCATAATAAATAATATATATCTTTATTCAGACTATATCCTGTAAACTAGGTCTGCCTTCTTCCACTTGTGTAATATCTATAATATCAGGAATATTCTGCCTCAAAAAGATGCAGAAAAACAATCTATACATTTCCAGCCCTTAAGGGTTAGGCATCAACAAATCTTAAAGAACTCACATTTATTCCCAGTAAATATTTATTCCCATATCCTGAACAAATTCTACAACAAACTCATCAGTAGGACTTCTATTCTTTTGGGGAGCCAAATAAAATAATCTTTAACATAAAGAAAACAACCTAAGATGTGCAGAAATATCTAAATATTAAAAGACACAACATATCTTCTGTACAGGATTTATGTTTTTAAATATGTTCTATAAATAAATGTGAATTAAGGCTCATTCTCTTCCAAAATACTGATGTAAAAATAGCATAACACTGAGATTTAACCCCAGCACTGAGCTCAGGCAGCAGGACACTTACTGTGGTTTGGCCCCCGCGCTCAACAGGATCTGGATACACTCCACGCTACCTGACTGAGCTGCCTTATGAATGGGGGCTTCGCCTCCACAGTCCTGATGACACCACACAGGGTCATAATGAAGGTTATTACAAATACAGCATGATACATTTGTATTAATATCATATGTAGGAATTCAGGAATTCTAAATTTAAAAGTGAAATAAATATAACATTTACAAAAGATGACATTCTTGTCTATAGAATCCATCACATGTAACTGAGGCGTGTCCCTGAATCACACACCTGTCTGTTGACGTCGGCTCCGGCCTGAGTCAGCCACACCACACAGTGGGGGTGTCCTCCGAACGCCGCGCTGTGTGTCGGCGTCTGGTTGAAGCGGCTCGTCACCGAGTTCACCTCACAACCCATCTGCACCAAGTACACCACACACTCCAGCTGCATACAGAGACACACCAGGCTAGTATGAACACATTTTAAAACACACTGAAAATTATTTGTTGTTAATGTTATTTTTGTAAAACTTTTATATTATACAACTCTAAGCAAACTCAACTCCAATCACATCACAGGTAAACCTCGGCTTACGTCGTTCCAGGAGATGCGACGTAAATCGAAAAACAAGTCGAATTAACTCGTACTGAACTTTATTAATAGATTTTCAAAAACATTTGGCAATATTAGCCTTACAGTTACATTTTATTTTTTAATAGAAAAAAAATAAAATTAATAGAAAAAAAAGCTGCCATTTCATCTTCACCCGCTTTTTCTGCATTGTGGATCACAGGGGTTGCTATGAATTAATAATATATTCTGTTTTTATTCTGATTTATTTTACAGTAACATGATGCTTAAATGCGTTTTTTTTCTGTTCAGATTTGAATGCAAATTAGGTTTTCATTCCACTGCCATAAATTCTATTTTTTAACCAGCTTTCTACTCAGGCACGTTTTTGTCGCTCGCCGGGCGCGTCGTTTCAAATCACGCACTGGGGGTTACGTCATCGTTACGCTAAACCAATCGGAGGCGTAGACTAGCGGGTAGAGGCATCGCCATAGTATGAGCTATCGGAGGCGTACATGATCGGGGAAAGGCGTCGCCATAGTAGGAGCTGTAATTTCCGGTCCACTATCGCGCGTTTTCCGGGAGCTTCCGGCGTCTCGACTCGCCATTGGCTCAGTAAGAGCCAATGAAAATGTGAGAACGCAATTTTTTTTTTTCGACCGAACTTTATTGCGGCGTCACAGACGAGCATAACGTCTACACGTATTAAAAGTACATCATTTACACTATATAAAACAATTATGGTGAATAAAAGTCACTTCCTGTATTAAATGAATGATGATAACAGGAAATTCTGCTACTCTAGCTGAACTTTAACTTTACGTAACGCAGGAAAAACGAGTTTTACTCCGAACCAAAAGGTTTTCTAAGCGGCTAAAGCTCTTCCTCCGGTAAATAACGGAGCTGATCGGTACCTGTCCGTACTGAGCAGCCCAGTGTATGGGGGTCCATCCCCGGCAGGAGTCCTCCACCGTCAGGTGAGCCCGGCTGGAGAAATGCTGACCCAGGGAAACCAGCGCCGCTAAATCCCCATCCCGACAGGCCCGGTGGACGGGAAACAGTCCGATCAGGACCGCATCGGTGGGGACATCGGCTTCCAGCCCCACGGACATCTTCACACACCGGATCAGAAAGATTCCGAGGATTCTCGTCTCCTGCGGAGCGTTACAAGACCCGGCCTGGAGTCTGGAGTCCACGGATCGGAAACATCAGGTGCAGTTTGTCGCCCCCTAGCGGTCGGAGGGAAACCTTAAAATTACAGTCAGAAGTAATAATCGTTATTTGGTTTTTATAATTAACAAGATGATGTACAGGAACCTCCAGTAAAACACTATTAAAGCTGATTAGTTGCGTCACGGCTGTGGGTTTAACGTGTTAAAGACGTCATTGCTCAGTCAGTGCTAAAGTTGAGCCTGGATTGTCCACCGAGACAAAGGAGGTCGGACACCCCCCCCGAAAGACGGCTTTACGCGGGAAGACGATGGCTGAGGGTCGCGGAGCAAAGGTGAAGTTAGGAACACAGGTAAATACATATTCAACACGAATGTTGACAGAGACAAACATGAGAAAAACACTCCGGAAGTGTTAGCATGTTGGTGTTTTGTTGTCCTTTAGTTTTGAGCTGACAGAACAATAGAATAGAGGATAGCAATGCTAAAGGACACGCTGCTAACAGCTAGTAGCGATAGCTAGCTGGCTAGTTAGCAGCTAGCAGAAACAACCAAACACACAACTAATATAATAACTTATATTAAAGATATAAAGTATAAGATATACATTATATTACAGATATAAAGTATAAGATATACATTATATTACAGATATAAACTATAATATATACATTATATTGCAGATATAAACTAATATATAAATTATATTACAGACATAAAGTATAAAATATAGTATATAATATAAAAAGTATAAAATGTAGATTATACTAACAATATAAAATATATACATAATATAACAAATATAAAATATAATACATTATATTAAAGATATAAAGTATAATATATATATGACAGAAATATAATACAGTATATACATTACTGTATATTTCAGATATCAAATATAATATATACATTATATTACAACTAAAAATCATATTACCTACATGCACATACAAACAAACTGTAGAATGTATAGTTTTTAATTATGTGTATTGGTTGTGTGTGTGTGTGTGTGTGTGTGTGTGTGCATATATGCACATATATACACACAGATATTGAAATATGTTAATTTTTTAAATTTGAAACCTGGTTTTTTTAGCATAAACAATCATCATTTTTTAACAAGAATAAAGTATTTTTGTACTTAATTTATGCCAGCATCTCTCAAACCAGGATCGATGCATCATCACTTCATATTTACACAGTTATTAAATAGATAATTTATATGTGTTCCATCATGTGTTTTTTCACAACCTGATAAAATGTCTAAAAGTACGTCTACCTTGGATCCGAGGCCTGTTCCATCACAAACTTTATTCTCAATCTTTTCCTCAGATTTCCTGAGGAAAAACAACCACGCCTTTGCCGTATAAATTCATACTTACAATAAAAGTGTAATTTAAAAATGCAAGAATACTTGAGAGCCATACACACACTTTGTTTGTTGTGTGTGTGTGTGTGTGTGTGTGTGTGTGTGTTGAGGTTGATCTTCTTTCTTTCAGGATTGTTTTGCCACAGTGAAGAAGAGGGATCTGGACCGACTGACCACAGAGGTCATGCAGCTGCGGGAGTTTCTGCCCAGAGTTCTCAACAGGGACTTGATTGAAATGCTCTACAAAGCTCGAGAAGCTCAGACGAGTACGCTCACCTCACACTTAATTATATATATATATATATATATATATAAGTCATTGTAATAATGATGTGATTGATTTCCCTCCTGATTGCGTGTTTTCGAGTGATTCCATGAGACTGATGTGACGCTGATGTTTTTTGTATCTATACTATCACTTAATTAGTGGACAGATTATTGTAGATACTTTAATCCCTCATCTATACCACAGTTCTACAGACGTTTGTGCATAAATCTGTGCAGTGAAGGTGCGTCTGGTGCAGGAACAGGAGCGGCTTCGACAGGACTGTCGGCACCTTCAGTCCCGACTGGACGCGGCGCTGAGTCAGTGTCAGAAAGAGAGAGAGGTGAGACAGGAGCTTCAGAACGACAGCTGGTGGTTTCAGCTGAAGATACACGGGGGGCGTCAAACAAAACAAACAAAAAAAAAAGGATCTCTGAACGTCATCAGAAATACGTGAAAACACTGAAGGGTGTAAACAGGAAATGGATTTCTGTGTGGAAGAACTTCTGCTGTGTTCTTTGGTTGTGTTGCATCCAGTTTACCGTTTCAGAACGTGTTGCTTCATGTTGTCGTGTGTGTGTGTTTATGCATCTCTGTGCAGGAGAAGCTGAAGTCACGTGAGCAGCTCCTGCAGTGTGAAGCGGAGCTGCAGCAACAGGCCGACTTCTGCTCTGACTTAGGAACGGCTGCCTGTGGTTTGCTGTGGAGCAGCTCTGCCAGAGATAACACCGTCACACACTGGCTGGCTGATGTGAGCTCACCCCACATGTATGTGTGTGTGTGTGTGTGTTCTACTCTTTCTAATGACGGTGTGTGTGTGTGTGTGGATGGAGGGACAGGGGACACTGCAGCCCTTCCTGACTGTGGCGACTCAGACTCTGGAGAGTTTTGTCAGATCTCTGGACGAGGAGGTGAAAACTCAAACGGAGGACTCTCATCAGGGCCAGTTTGTTCTGGCCGTAGCCGGAACCATCGCCAGTCAGTTCTACAAACATTTATGTGGTTTTATTGGTTTTACGTTGGAGATTTTAGAGCAAATTCCGACGTCATCATGAGGTTTTTTGATTGCACGTTAAACTGAATCGCCCTCTCTGACTCTAATCTTCCTGTCAAACAGACATCGCTGCGGTAACAGGTGGGCGGGACTTCCTCTCCGCAGCAGCTCACGTCTTATTGGCCACCCTGATGAAACTCCTGCAGCGGATGAAGCCCGGCGTCTTCCCAAAGCTGAAAGTGTATGTAGAGCTGAGTCTGGATGGAGTCTGCAGGTCATCGGTGTTTGTTAGAGTACGTCTCCCTGACGACGGAGTCACATGTGCTGCAGGTTGATTCTGATGGCGCTGTATAACGTGAGCATCAGCGTTAAAGGACTTCAGTACGTCAGCGAGAACCAAGAGCTGCTGCCTGTGATCCAGAACCTCCTGGAAGGTGAGGAGAACCTGAATCTGGAGCTCTAAATAGGTCTTTCAGAATATTTGCTGAAGGTTTTTCCTCACATGGCGTCCTCGTGATTGGCTTTTCTGTATCATGATGTGCCATACTGCTTATGTTCAACATATAATTGTACTTTATTGGCAGTAACGTCATTTGCAGACCGTTTTGTGTCTATATTGTGTTCCACGTGAAGTATTCTCTGAGCGGCTGAAGGCTCCTCTCTCTCCACCTGACAGACGGCGACTGGGAGGTGTGTCTCCACGCTCTGCGTCTGCTGCAGTCGGTGATGCTGGAGGAGGAGGTGCTGCTCCTGTTCAGCCCCTCCCTCCTGGATCCGGAGCTGGAGGTTCGTGTCAGACGTCTGACCTCCTCCAAGCAGCCCAGCCTGAGAGCGGCGGCCCAGCAGAGCCTGGAGGACCTGCAGGGCCTCCAGCAGAGAGTGAGTGGAGACGTCACGTCTGGAACGCCTGCAGAATTGACTCAATTTTGGATTCTGAAAATATTAGTGTGTTTTTTCTGCGTGTGTGTGTGTGTGTTTCCAGGATCAGGGATATGGACAGAACGGCATCTGAGGTGGATTCAGTCCAGTTGTTCCAGTTCCTTCATGTCACGTCTGTTCCGTCTGTGTTTGTGTGTTTATTAGAATATTTAGTTGAAAGTGAGGGGGGAAAATGTAGACATAATTATTTTAATTCAATTTAAAAATATTTGTTTTACAAAAACAGATCTTAAATATAGTTTCTTAACTCGCACAGTTTACTGTTGAAATCCGATATGTTCGTGTTTAGTTACACATTTAATGTGAAATTAATACGTTTGAACAAGTCGCAATAAAGACGTTTTTACTCGTTGACATTATCGTGATGATCGTCCTCAATCCATGATGTGGAAATATTTTCAATTTTTTATTAATAATACTTCAATCTGCTCGATTCAGTCGACAACTAAATGTCCACGTCTTGATCTTTTTCAGCACTGCTGAGCGTTTCATGTTTAATTTCAATATTTGTCTCCAAATAACAAAAAAGATTTATTTCTAATCCAGACTATAAAAGTGATAGCCTAAGTAAAAGAAATTTGAATAAATTAAAAAAACAGAAGCTTTTTTTTTTTTCTTTTTTTTGTCAATTGTACAACTTTATTATTTCTTTAGCGTAACAACAGGTTTCCAGCAGGTTTCCAGTGAACGAGGCCTAAACTACAGGATGTGTTGAAGACAAGAAAGGAGGAGGGTCAAATGGCACAACAATGGAAGCAGCCAGAAGTTTTGACTGATGGAGACACAAGATGTGTGACGTTTACCTCCAAAGTTAACCCAAAGCGTCTGCAGGACACGATTCAACACAGAATAATGACAAAAAGCAGAATATAGCACTAAAGTCTGTTCTTAACACGCCCAGCCACCCTTTACTTGCGTTAATTTCTAACAGTGACACTAACTGTAATCTTTTTCTAAGAAAAATCTACAGAGGAGGAAGAGAAATGAGGAAGACGCCAAAGTCATCTAAAGGATGGGGGTAGAAGTGTAGAAGTGGAGGGGGGGGGGGGGGGGGGGGGTGGAGGATAGAGATTCTGTCGGACTCTTAAGAGGAGGCGGCGGCGTTGGTCTTGTCGTCACGGGCGACGGGGATGTTACGGTCGGTGCGACTGGGTTCGCTGCCCCCCATGACCTTTGGCCCAGTCAGAGTCAGCAGGCCATCAGGTGATAGGGTGCAGGTGATTGCTGATTGGTCAGTATTGGAAGGGAGGCGGTAGCGGCGGTGAAACTCACGAGAAATGTAACCGTGATCGTCCTGAAAAACAGCAGATTTAGGAATGAATAAAGGAAACGTTCGCTATAAATGACAGATTTAATATCAATGTCTATTGATCCATTGCTTAGAAAACATTCACTTAAATATATTTTCAATATTATGGATTTAAGGTTTCATATTTTTAATTTTCAGTCGTGTTGTCTTCTGACCACCTTTTCTTTTGTCAACCAAAATACAAAATACCAAAATGCAAAAGAAACATGCAGGCATGTACTCATTCTTCTAGCTAACATATAATACAGTATATATCAGCATTTACATTAAGCTGCAGGTGATTGTTCAGTTTGTCCAGCAGGGGGCGCACCATTTCCTTTTTGGAACACTGAACTAGTGAATATGAATTTGCACACATAATATTTCAACCAGAGAACTCCCTCTTGGAATATGTCTATTGATAATTAAATCATCACGACTTTTCAAATTTATTTTTAAAAGTGCCAAAAGTCAAGTGTTCTGGAGAAAATAATGGATTATATAAATATTGATGCAGTTGTTGTTGCTGTAGATTATCTACTGGGCAAATTGTCAATTTCGATAATCAAAAACAACATCATAATACTTTTGTTGATTACATATATTGAACTAAGTAGTAACTAACATTATCAAATAAATGTGTGGTAAATACAATATTTTCCTTGAAAATGTCTTGGTATAACTAAACAACATTTTCAAGGAAGCACCGCTGCTGCAGTTGCATCATTTAAGTGCATTTTTTGGTGTTATTAACCAAACAGGATGTATTCATCTGCATATTTTGGCTCCACATTTGAATAAAGATGAAGAACTCTACCTGTCTTTCTCCATGCTTGCCCTGGATCTCCACGTAGTCGTCTGTGATTTTCACACTGAGGTCATCAGGAGAGAAGTGCTTGACGTCTAGGTAGATTGTAAACTTATCCCTGTCGGACCTCACCTGAGGGACACACAAGTATAGTCTTGTGGGATTGTAGCGTCGTCAAAAGACTGTTTTAAGCAATCGATCTTGTAATTTTTGGAAGGTTTGGTTTCGGTAGTTGTGTAGAAATAAATTAAAATCAAACACAAAAGTTATGTTTGAATACAGAGCAACTTAATGCAACTTAAAGCCTTCCAAAACAAACTAACACCAGCACAAAGTCAACTGAGCAACCATCAGGACAAGGAAAAGGAAAGAGTCATAACTATTTACACTTACTGTAAAATCAATTTTTTTGAGTTGCATCAAATTGAATTTAACAACTTGAACAAAATGACTTTTGGTGTTATCTCAACACCATCGAGAACATTCTGGTTCTGACACAGATAAACACAATCCTCTGCTGTCTGTCTGGTACTCTATGAACACACATTAATATTTGTTTGTAGAGTTGTGATGTACTTTCAAACATGAAAAAGCTTAAGTCTACCATCTTTACCTCAGAGATGCCAGAGTTAGAAGAATCCAAGAAGCTGCGGAACAGTGACTGTCTGTAATAGGGGCTGATGGTGGAGGTGGTGTAGGGGTAGAGGTCAAAGTCAAACATGCCCTCTCCAAAAAACTGGTCGAAGAGTCGGGCGGGGTGGGCCGAGCTCAGGTTGCGTCTGAACCAGGGGCGTTGGATGGAAATATCCATGGTGACCGGAGGCGGTTGGATCTATCCTGGCTTGGCTTGACTTAGGATGACAGGTTGACCTGCTCCGAAGTTCAGCAGGTAGGAGAAGGGAGGCGAGGCAAGATAGAGCAAACGAAATGTGGATGAAGTGCGAGGGATGTTTCCGCAGCGATTCGTTCTCTGTATGCGGATGACACCTCTTTTTATACCTGAGAGCCAGAAAGAGAGGCTTTAGCCGCGATCCCTTTGGAATGGAATTATCTCATGGTGGGTCGGGCCGCGTCAGCAGAATCAGGGGTGAAAATGAACACACACACAGCAGACACCCAGAGCTGCCAAAACAAACCCTGCTGGGCTGAGGGGGGGGCAGAACCAGGACAATACGGCCAGGAAGCAACGTAATGACACAGGCTCTCCTGCTGCATCTGTTCCAATCTTTAGGTCTCTTATTACCTCTGAAAATGTTTGTTTTTTAATGATCGATTATTGGTTTCTGATGTGTGACGGTCTGTTCTTGTGTGTTGAACAAACGTTGATCACATGAATGCAGCTGAAACCAAACTTTACGTTTGTGAAGTGAGGCCATGTCGCCACTTTTGGAGAAGCGATATTGCTTGTTTAGGTGGCCGTTAGCAACAACAGCTAAGTGTGACAGCAATGTTCACTATTTATAATTTCTAGATGCCAAAACACTTAAATAATTAAGAAAATAAAATGCATTCATAATGAAAAAATTCCTTATATGCAGTCAGGTGATAATTCGAAAATATATATATAATATTACAATATTTAGATTTATTTTTTTTTTAAAGATTCCAACTGCCTTTCATTTTCACCAACACATTCTTAGTCATTCTCATAACTTGTCACAAAAAGCCAGACTTTACATCTTTTAATTAACACTTTATTCCACAAGGCTTTGATTCCAACGTGAGCAAGAACAGTATTGATAGCAGTGACTGAAAGTAAATTCTAAAATAAGACAATGGTCACTTCCATGCTTGTTGTTGACCCATCGGTGGCTTCCTGCCACCTGTATTAGTTTAATCCTCCAGGCCTTTGGCTCCTATCACAGGGGCTTAACGGCTCCATGCCCCCCCCCCCAGACCAGGAGCTCAGCTGGGCAGTGATGGTTGGAACTTTTTCAGCTGCAGTTTTGGGTGGTTGTTTAGGTTTGAGGACCGGACGTAAAGGCCATGAGACCGGCTGTAATCCAGGAGAGTCAGCATTCTGGGTTTTTATCAATGCAGCAGACAATGTGTGCCCCCCCCCCCCCCCTCCCGCTCTGAAAGCTGTTTTGGTGGACGATCTGGAAACCTGGCAGGGTGGACACGCACTCATTCACCGATTTCTGCTTTTTACAAATTAAAGCAAAACGGGCAATCTACAATATTTACTGATTATAATATGTAAAGTGATGAGTTAATGCTGATCAATTATGTCATTAAAACAGTGTGAACCTGACTTGTCTTTTAAATATGTTGTTTATAATTACAGCATTTTAATCAATTAAAATTAATTAATAAAGTTAAAGCACCAACAAAAAGATCAACAGTCAACTTTAAGAAGCTTCTTTTGAATATTTTCAAAAATAGGATCTGAAAGTCACCCACACTCAACAGACATTATTGATTTGTTTGTTTATTTATTTACATATTTATTTATTTTATCTATAATGTTCTATCCACACCTTGAATCAGGTTGAAGCTGCAATATACATGGAAAGAGGTAGGGTACACCCTGGATGAGACGCCAGCTCATCACAGGGCCACTCTCACAGCTACTGATAGATTTGGTGTGACCAGTTCAGCTCAGGTGTGTGTTTTTGGGGGTGGGGGGTGAACCCACTCAGACGTGGGGAGAACATAGAGAACATTTCTCCTCCTTGTCTCAGTCAGACGGGTTCCAGGTCGTGTTTCAACAGGCCTGACAGTAATCAGATCAGGGCGGGGCTCGTAAAGTCACACTGAGCTTCCCAAACACTTTTATCACTCATTTATGATCTGGGGGTGGTGGTGTAATTTTTCATATAGGGTCAGGTTTGAATAATATTTCTATGAATAAATGAAAAGAAACTAAAACAGGTGATTAATACCAACAGAGGTCAAAGACATGGGAGATGTAGTGTCGCCCCCTGCTGACCAGCCAGCACTGGTGTGAGGTCACAAGATGCTTTTAGGGGTCAGACTGAATATTACAGACCATAAACCATCTTCTGGAACCATCTCCTTCCCCTCTATCCATACACACATTATTCATGTGTTCTTATCTGTATGAGTATTCATGATTTTGTGTGTGTGTGTGTGTGTGTGTGTGTGTGTGTGTGTGTGTGTGATTGTGTGTGTGTGTGTGTGTGTGTGATTGTGTGTACTTATGCGATCTCATGCCAGACTTTAAATGAAACTGATACCAATCACTCATCAAAGAGGGTGTGATACACAACAGACAAACAATAGCTCAACATCTACACACACACACACACACACACACACACACACACACACACACACGGAAAACTGCTTTCAAACTAGCCTTTACAGAACAGATGTGAATTATTCCACATATATACTGTATGTGTATGTGCATATATATATGTATATAGTATATCTACTATATACTGTATATATTGTTGTATATATATTAGTTGTATATACATTAGTTGTATATATATATATTAGTTGTATATATTAGTTGTATACTGTATATGTTAGTTGTATATACAGTATATTAGTTGTATATATTAGTTGTATATATATTAGTTGTATATATTAGTTGTATATATTAGTTGTATATATTAGTTGTATATATTAGTTGTATATGTTAGTTGTATATATATTAGTCAGTCAGTCATTTTCTTAACCGCATAATCCGCTGACGCGGGTCGCGGGGGAGCTGGTGCCTATCCCGGCAGTCTCAGGGTGCGAGGCAGGGGACACTCCGGGCATGACGCCAGTGTACCGCGGAGCCACACAGAGACAAACAACCACTCACACACACATTCACTCCTACGGTCAATTTGGGACCGGCCAATCAACCTAAAGCACAGGCTTTTGGAGGTGGGAGGAAGCCGGAGAACCCGGAGAGAACCCACGCAGACACGGGGAGAGCATGCGAACTCCGCACAGAGTGGAGTTCGCCGTGTTGTGAGGCGACAGCGCTACCCACTGCGCCACCGTGCCGCCCGTATATATATTAGTTTTATATATTAGTTGTATATATATTAGTTGTATATATTAGTTGTATATATTAGTTGTATATCTTAGTTGTATATATATTAGTTGTATATATTAGTAGTATATATGTTAGTTGTATATATATTAGTTGTATATATTAGTTGTATATGTTACTTGTATATATATTAGATGTATATATATTAGTTGTTTAAATATATTAGTTGTATATGTTAGTTGTATATATTAGTTGTATATGTTAGTTGTATATATATGTTAGTTGTATATATTAGTTGTATATGTTACTTGTATATATATTAGATGTATATATATATTAGTTGTTTAAATATATTAGTACTATATGTTAGTTGTATATATTAGTTGTATATGTTAGTTGTATATATGTTAGTTGTATATATTAGTTGTATATATTAGTTGTATATATTAGTTGTATATATTAGTTGTATATATATTAGTTGTATATATTAGTTGTATATATTAGTTGTATATATATATTAGTTGTTTAAATATATTAGTTGTATATGTTAGATGTATATATTAGTTGTATATGTTAGTTGTATATATATGTTAGTTGTATATATTAGTTGTATATGTTACTTGTATATATATTAGATGTATATATATTAGTTGTTTAAATATATTAGTACTATATGTTAGTTGTATATATTAGTTGTATATGTTAGTTGTATATATGTTAGTTGTATATATTAGTTGTATATATTAGTTGTATACATTAGTTGTATATATTAGTTGTATATATTAGTTGTATATATATTAGTTGTATATATTAGTTGTATATATTAGTTGTATATATATATTAGTTGTTTAAATATATTAGTTGTATACATTAGTTGTATATATTAGTTGTATATATTAGTTGTATATATTAGTTGTATATATTAGTTGTATATATATTAGTTGTATACATTAGTTGTATATATTAGTTGTATATATTAGTTGTATATATTAGTTGTATATATATTAGTTGTATATATTAGTTGTATATATTAGTTGTATATATATATTAGTTGTTTAAATATATTAGTTGTATATGTTAGTTGTATATATTAGTTGTATATATTCTATATATATATTAGTTGAATATATACTATATATAGAGAGAGAAGGAGAGCGCGCAGCTTGACGCGGTGTTCAGATCGTCTTCATTCTTCGGACGCGCGTCTCCGTCACGCCTGTGACGTCAAACCGGAGCTCTGACCGTACCGAAGGGGGAGGAGTCGCGGCGTCAGAGGGAGGATCGTACCGGAACCACATCGGAACGCTATCAATCCGTCAAACAGGACAAAGGAAACAACAGGGATGATCAGAGACTCCGCGTCTCCGGCTCTGGAGGACGTGGCCGAGGAGGAGGACGAGATCTCCGCCGAGGGAGACGCGCTGAGCCCGGGCAGGAGTCAGGTGTGTGTGTGTGTGTGTGTGTGTGTGTGTGTGTGTGTGTGTGTGTGTGTGTGTGTGTGTGTGTGTGTGTGTGGTGAACGACTTCATGAAACTGTTCGGAAAGAACAAAACACACTCTCCCGTCTATCAGCGCAAGCTGATGGAATAATAAAGTAGTGAATGAGGTGTAGAATCTACATCTAACAGCCGGTTGGTTCATCCAGGGCGCAGAGCAGCTGGGGGGCGAGGACCCCGTCTGGGGGCCGCCAGAGTCCCAGCAGCTGAACTTCAGGAAGCAGGTGTCCTACAGGTAGGAAACAAAACACACATGTACAAAAAAACAAAACAAAGCCTGTCCCACTTCCTGCTAACCCGTTTTACCTGAATGTTAACCCAAACGGAGGCCGGTGTCCTTCACGCTCCTGCGGCTCCTCCTCCCGGAGCTGCGCTCGTCTCTCCGGGGGGGGGGGGGGGTTATGAGCATTTTTCATCTCTGAGCAATAATACATGCACATGTTTATGAATTTAGAGTATGATTTTTGTAAAATGATATTAAAGTTCATCTCGGTATTTATTTATTTATTTATTTTTTTAAGCAAAAAAGGTGACTTTGTGATTTTTAGATAGAAGTGGAGAATATGATCATTGATGAGGTGAGTTTTCCAGGTGACTTAAATGATATTTACTTTTTTTTTTTTCCCAATCCGTCTTGTTAAACTCTGCCTTGTCAAAACAGGAATTTTCATTATATGACAATCGTTTCCGTTCCAATCCACCTCACGATAGAAATAATCACTCTGACCATCTCTAATCATTACACAATTCCTCTGGTGAGCCAGGAGAATTAAATCATGACAGGCTGCCCCCCCCCCTACTCACACAATCCCATCTGGATTAGTGAATATTCTAATTTATGTTGAGGTTATGACTCATGCTGACGGTGACATCAGAAGCAGGCTGAGGGTGTCGGACCGTCTCACCTCCCCCAGAAGGACACACACACCCGGGATGAGAATGAAAACACAACATTAGCATCTGATGTTTGGGTCGGATGCAGCGTTTGTGATGTCACATCCTTTTATAAAACATTTCCCCCGAGCTGAAAGTGGATCTTTCTTATTGTTTTGTCGTCGGCAGCAGGAAAACCGAACTCCATATCCCACAATCCACCTGTTTCTCTAATCCAGATATCAGATATCAATAGATTCAAGTTTCACACTTTGACCAGAGACATCATTTCTGGGAAATGATGACATCTGTATTTGGAGTGGAAGAGCCTGAAGAAACTGAGGTGTTGATGAGATATTTGTTCCAGTGTTTTCTGGAGTGACGCTTTTGAGCCGGACTTTGAGGATGAATGAGGGGATTTGACCTTTGACCTGTTATTTAACCTGTTAAAACAAATCTGATTGGAGGATGTTTCCTGTGAACATTTACAGATAGGCGTTACTTTAGGGGGTGAGGATGGCTGGGTGTCCTCGATTTATCATATAATTCACAGTTTGAATAGAATAGAATAGAATAGAATAGAATAGAATAGAATAGAATAGAATAGAATAGAAAGCCTTTATTTCACTATACATAGTACAATGAGATTTTGGGCAACTCCTTGCAGTGCAATAATTTAACAAAGTAAAAAAAGAGTAAAAAATGAATGAAATACAACTCCAAATTGTAGGCTTTTGAGTTAAAAAGAAAACACCAGAAAATATAAAAACCACTTTTCATGAATGCTTTCTTTTAATTAATTTGAACCCAGGTAATGGTGTCGACTGTCATTCATCCAGATCACGGCAATTCTTAAAGATTGATTTTGAAGGAGGATTAAAGATGTTTTACGTCTCATCCAATCAGCTTCTCCTCCACCAGTTGAGAGTTTTCAGATATTCAAAATCAGAAATTGAAGCTTTCTGTTTGAATTAATTACTAAAAAAAAAAAAGAGACAAGAAGAAAAATCGTGTTCATAAACAGATTCATTTTGTGTCAGATTAGTTATTCCAAAAACATAAAAATGTGACTTAAAAGATTTTTTTTATTTTAAGTATGTAAAACTATATATTTGTATGTAACTATTGACTTACTGGATCTTAACAGTAGATCCTGGTCTAGGATTTAAATCCCTCCAGAGTTCTGAACATGACTGGACAGGCCCATATATGTTATTATTGTATTTTTTTGTTAAGTGTTAAATATCCTTTCTACTAGACTCAGGATATCATCACTGTGTGCAGTACTAATATTTTTAAGGGGGGTTTACCATCCAGAGGAAATCTGCTGACCAGCTGCAGACTGGATGTTTGATATTTTATTTATGACTTTTTAAGATCATATGGTGTTTAAAATGATTCATGTTTAATAAATGATGTGTTCAATTTGAAGTCTGATTAAATATTCATCTAAAATACTAAATTAAGTTTAACCACTTTAACTGAGAGGAATTAAAATGGAAACAGGGGAGAGACTGTAGCTCTACTCTGGATGTGGTGGAAAGGGAACAAATGATTATTATATTTAGTTCATGAATTCGTAAAATGTGTTTATATTATAATCATGGGAAGCTGTATAATTACTTCTATGAGTTTGTTTGTTTGTTTGTTTGTTTTTGTGTAAGAGTGTTGAAAGAATGTTTGCTTCAGGGGCTTTAACAGGAAAAACAGATGCATATTTTACTTTTTTATTTTCCAGAACAGTTTTTACTGCAGAAAGATAGACAAAGAGAGAGAATTAGAATAAAAGTTCTTCTGATCGGCCATTATTATTATTATTATTATTATTATTATTATTATTATTATTATTATTATTATTATTATTAATAATAATAATAATAATAATAATAATAATAATAATATAATAATTCAGAGTATAATAATAATAATAATAATAATAATTGCTATTATTACTATTATTTATTAGTCCTGTAAGGAAGACATTCAGTTATATCTGAAAGTTTTTGTCAATGTTAAAATGGGTTTAGTTACTGCATTGTGGGAAATGTAGTTTTGGTCAAAGCACACTTTTGACCTATTTATTTTTGCATGCTTTTACCTTTTATGCTCTCGCGGGCCACATAAAATGATATGGAGGGCCACGTTTGGCCCCCCGGCCATGAGTTTGACACATGTGACACAGATTGCTGTCTGTCTCTGCTTCCATCTTTTTCCTTTGTCTGACCTCACAAAAATCGAGAAGTGTGGTGTCTTCCAATTGTGTGGTGCGGAGGTGTGGGAATAGTTCAGCGTGTGAACAAACCCACGGGGGGGACGACGTGAAAAAGCCCTTTTATTCCTCGATTTCCTCCTTTCTCTATTATAATAGTCGTCTTTGTCTTCACTGATTGTCTCGGTGTTTCACCCACCGCAGGGAGGTGCCACTCTATTTACAACCTACTCATTAGAAATGAGAAATATTTTCTCCTAACTGTCACTTCCTCTAGGAAATACCCAGCACCATAGTTCTTCTGTTATTGTTGGATTTATTTATTTTACTTGCGAGACAGTCGACATTCAAATATGCGATGAACACGCTAAGAAAAATCAACAATGTGTGATAAAACATTCTGTCATCAGACAAACCTTCAAACCAGACTGAAAAGAACCTGTGTGATGGAGGAAATAACTGTCAAACTATGACCAGACACCAGGGGGCAGTATAACACATGACTTCACTCATCTCACCTTCCTTAGAATTATTTTGACCTACATTTCTTTGTATGCATTTGCCCTCTCATTTCCCTCACTAGTATCTCTTTTCCATTTTTGTCAGGGTTGGATAATAAACTGCAAATTTATCCAAAAAAAAAACCCCTTTATAACCACTCATCTGCTTAAACTTCCTGATGTAGAAGCCACCATCCTACCCCAGAATACCAATAAATGCTGTGCTCGTGCATTTATATATGACTTTGCAGGTGTTTAATAAACTGTAAATGAATCCAGTGAGTTGTGCCCAGCAGACGCGTTAGCGGCACTGGTCTCTATCTGAACTGGTGTTTATATTCAATAACACCTGAATTCATTTATGGTAAATTCAGATATAATCTTGTTTCAGACCTGCTTGTGCAGTTTTCATTTCGCTGGAACAGAACATCAGCCCCCGAGCAAATTTACGTGTTTACATTTGCTCCAGTTATTGCTGTACAGTAATATAATAGTGGTGGGTGTGTAATTATAATGAAAACTTATAGCAATAATACACCAGCGCTGCTGTGAGCCAACACAAACATTTTATATGTTAATACCAATTTAGATTAGATGTCAGTACACGCTCTGTCTCTCTTACAAACACACACACACACACACACACACACACGCGTGTATGAGAGGGAGGGGGAGCTTAAGAACATAACAGTAAGCAGCAGTTAGTGTGTGAGAGTTTCAGTCAGGCATGTGACGGGGCAGTTAAACGGCAAGGCCCTGCTCCTGTCATCATTTACTTCCTGGTTTTAACTGAGTGAGTAGTGGAGTCCCATTGTCCGTGTGTGTGTGTGTGTGTGTGAGCTGTGTGTCAACGTGCTGCTGAATGGAATGCAGCTAAAAACAGACAGGAAGTGAAGAAGATGAGAGAGAGGAGGAGAATAAAACCAGAGAAACGTCCTGAAGAAGAGAGAAGAAGAAGAACAGAGTGAATGAGAAGAGAGAAGAGGAGCTGAAGAACAGATCAGGGAAGAGTCACAGGAAGTGGAACACACACTGAACACACACTGAACACACACTGAACACACACTGAACACACACTGCAGCTGAGTGGGAGACGTGGAGTGGAATGCAGGGAGGGATTATCCCTCTGTCAGGACCCAACACTAATCACACACACACACGCAGCTAAACACACACACACACACACACACACACACACACACACACACACACACACACACACACACACACACACACACCTTGTTTGGCCAGGGAAAGACCTTTAGCCTGAGGATTATTGACTTTCTAGCGTTAACAGCAGCCATGTTTGACGTCCTGGTGCAGGTTCACCCCAGAACGACGTACTCCAGGACGGTTGGGACCTGTCTAAACGCTGGTCAGAGTTAGTGCTGCAGCACCTGATGCAGAGTGCCTGTGTACCAGAGCACCTGTGCCTCGGTGTTCATATCACCACCTGTACTGTTGTCTCAGGGTGTTGTCTTGTGGTTGGACAGTCTTGGCGTTCCAGACTATGAGAACGTTCTCGTAGCTGGGATTTGACCTCAACATCTAGAGTCTGACCCGTGTTGGTGAGAGGAACTGTTTCCAGGATGATGGCTTCAAATGAGCTGGAGTCCAGAGGGTTTGAACTTTTTGAGAAATCCCAAGAATTCCTTGAGGAACATATAAAACACTTCAAGGAATCTTCACAATCCTCCTTTGGAACGTGTTGGACTTTATAAGTTGGTTGAAACCCAAGACTGGCGCATCTGAACACGTTGTGGCTATGGATCTGGACCCGGATTCTGGTCTCAGACGCGAGACAAGACTCAAAGTTTCTCAAGAAAGAAGAGGAGAGACAGAAAGTGAAGAAGAAGGATTGACGAACGCCAAAGGAGAACTCAGTTCCGCGTCGTCGTCCTCGAGCTCCTCCCTGCCGTCCTCCACGCTCCCCCCAGAGGTCTTCTTACCCCCTCCTGTTTGTGTGGAAGAGGAGAAGGAAACGCTGAGCGGCTGCTCCAAGTCTCTCAGTGGACTCAAGCTGTTCAGCAGGAGGTAAGACTGGGGGGGTCGGGACGGTTCCTCGTCTGTGCTGAGGTCCTCCTCACCTGGATGTTTCAGAGCGGTCTTTCTCACCTGGTCAGATGTTAAGGAGGGCAATTTGGAGGTCGGCCTGGGGGTGTGTGGAGAGGGGGTTGGGTGGGGGGTGGGGGGGGGGGGGTACTGGGCAAAGAATGAGCAGAATCAAATGTGTTTGAAAAGCAGGTTCTACTGGTTCACACAGTCTCCGTCTTCCCTGTTCTGTTCTAGTCCCGTTCAGACGTTCATGGTGTTGCAGAGCTTTTAACACACACACACACACACACACACACACACACACACACACACACACACACACACACACACACACACACACACACACACACACACTGTTGACCTGCTGACACACATTTCTGTGTAACTGATATTAGATCCACCAGTGATGGACACACCCTTGTTATATTTTTGAATCTAGTTATGATTGGGAAATCATTGATGTAGACGATTTATTTCCTGATTTTAAATGATTTTTTTTTCATCCCTTGTCATTATGTGACCTGGAGGGGAAGCCTTCAGTGTTTTACATACGGAGCTTGGTTATCTTCTCCACAACCTGAGACACTTCTTCCTTTAATTTTCTTCCTTGTCGTGATGATTTTAAGGATAAAATCTCCATTCCAAGGCCGAATCAATTCTTATGTCACTCAGGCCTTAGGTTATATCGCGTCAAGACAACGCTTTTAAATTTTAAGTAAAAACACACAACAGAAAAAGTGTTTTTTACATAAATGACTACAGTATTTTTATATTTACCAGGTGGTAATACCTCGTGTCTTCAGGCCAGGACTAATTTACCATGTCATTTTCCTATTGCAGATGGCTTAACAGGATTCATCATGGTACTATATTCTTCATTATTACTGCAGCCGTGTGTGTGCAGATGTATTTGCATGCAAAATCAGGCATTTTACACTTTGTGCGATTAAAATTTTAATGTTATCAACCCAGAAATCTGAACTGTTACCTGCCAGCCGTTACTCACAATGACCCTGTTATGTTCTGATATTAGGTGTGTGTGTTTTCATTCAATTTTACCATTTATATCATAGATTTTTAAATTTTTTTTCATGCTTTTAACCTCATAAGAGCTACCTAGGATGTGACCATACCTGTTAACTATTTAATTGCAGACTCAGGCTTTGCAGATGTGCACCAAATTAGGGATAATGCTGGGAAAACTAGAAGAGCTGATTTAATCCCTTATTGTATAAGTCACCAGATACAGACGGGTTCATGTTTTTGCTCCGTATGCAGATTAAAATTTATCTGCATGATGAGGAATAACTGTCAGTTCTTCCAGATAAACAGCTTTAAACCGTCGTCATGCCAACACACTCAGGTGGTTTTGTGTTACTGCTGAGCTCTCGGCTCATCGCTTTCTCTTGTTATTCCCCCAGATCCAGAAGGGGATTATCAATGTAGAAGGCAGCTGTTACGTAACAGCACACACACACACACACACACACACACACACACACACGGGCTAAGACATTCTCTATAGGGTTGTGTGGACACACAGAGATGATGGGTCCATGCGAATCAGAGGACATGTGAGTACGTTATGGGCTGATTGTAATTTTTCCATCCTATCCTGTTACTATAGTTACTCACTATGAACACTGAACCCTCTTTCTGTATCAACAGTCGATATTTTCATAAGAAACTTAAATACATGTTAACAAAGAGATGTTTTTGCATCAGCTTTGAGGTGGATTGGATGATGTCAAATCTGTGGCCTCGTTTTATTTTCCCGGTTTGGTTTTCTTCGTATGTTTTCTCACTTTACCATTAGTTCAAACATTTGCATAAAGGTGTAGTTTCATACTCAACAAACTTCGGTTCATCTCAGCGTTTGGTGTGGCATAGCCACATTAATTTAATGGTCCACGAATTGAATGAAAGATAAAACACGATTTAAATGCTTTTTTTTTTTTTTTTTTTTATTCACGTTGCGCTGCTCATCAAATAATATCGCTTTTTAATTTGTTCCTAATTCTGTGCCGTGACATAAATTCAATTATATTCACATCTGGGGCTGAAATGTCTGTTCCAGAAGGTTTTTCCTGCTCCTTTTGCATGAATTTTGAGCAGCGTTTGGGTCGTTTGTCATTGAAGCATTCAACTAATTATCATAAAGTAAAAAAAAAAAGACCATCTTTTTATTGATTTAAAAAAAAAAAAAAAAAAAAAGACATCAGAGGAAATGGTGTTTGATCTGGATCAGGAATAATTATTTCATGGTTTCATTTTAATGTCAGTGTGAAGTGTTTCAATCTTTTATGGCAGTGTTTTAATAAATTTTATCAAATGTAATTATTTTTCCGCTCTGTGAGTTGTACTGATCCTGTTTCTTCCTCTTCGCGCTGACAGGAAAGCGATCACCAAGTCGGACCTGAACCAGTTGTCCTGTGAACCCAGTTCAACCAGTCTGACCAGAACAGAACCAGAAGCTGTCATCTGCAGTTCAGTGGACTGGACTGTGAGTAAACATGAAGACTTTTAGAATTAAAGCTGTAACACACACACACACACACACACACACACGTTTTTGGTGACTGTTTCTCTCGCATCACTTCCTGTCCTGTAGGAGTCGGCCGTCTATGGAGATCACATCTGGTTTGAGACAAACGTGTCTGGAGATTACTGCTATGTGGGAGAAGAACACTGTGTGGCCAGAGCCCTGGTAGGTACCCCATAATAATCATCATCCTCTACTTCCTCCTTTACCCTCTTATTTCCTGCTTTATTTTTCCTTTATCAATTGAAAGTAGTCAATTTTTTTAATTGAAATAATAAATTTTGGTAAATTAAGCAAATTGTAGGTCATCCACTCTGAAATGCACTAAAATATTAGGATTTAAAAACCCACACAGAGTGGGTAGAATGTTATTTTATAAGTTAGTGAGGGTTCTAGGTTGTCCTGAAAAAAAACCCAGATATTATTTCTATTTGTCAATACTGTATTTCTAAACTTTCCGTGTTCTTCCTCCTCCCAGCAAAAGTCTTCCAGTCGTAGGAAATGTGCTGCCTGTAAAATCGTCGCCCACACGATCTGCATAGAACAGCTGGAGAGGGTGAGACCTGGTTTCATAATGATATTAGCATTCAGCTTAAATAACACATCATTTTACATTATTATTATTTTATTATTATTATTATTATTATTATTATTATTATTATTATTATTATTATCATTGTCATCGTTATTATTGTTGTTGTTGTTATTAATAATAATAATAATAATAATAATAATAATAATAATAATGGATATTATTATTATTAATAATAATAATAATAATAATAATAATAATAATAATGGATAATATTATTATTATTATTATTATTATTATTATTAATGGATAGTATTATTATTATTATTATTATTATTATTATTATTGTTGTTGTTTTTGTCATTATTTATCTGAAATGCAAAACGCACCAACCTCTCTCTTATTATTACAACATTAGACAACAACTAAAAACATGACCCAAATAACTGTATTTATTCATTTACGTCCCCAAATGTCAGATCTCACCTAACAGAATTATTCAGAGCATAAAACTGCATCTTCTGTGCTTCTTTGCACATTTGATCCAAAGCAAGGATGAAAAAAATTACACGATAATTCTGATTATTGTGTTTTAACACAATGACTGTAAGAGTGTAACGGTGTTGAAAGGAATAATGGGATAACGTAACAGTTTTAGTGATCGTCACAAAGAACTTTAAATGATATATAAATGGAGGTTTTAAAGTTTAAAACCAAACCTGTGTCCATCCTGCTCCGGCTGACGACTTTCATGATGTTTCATTAGAACCTTAAGCAGGAGGTTCTGTCATCTTTAAATACGCCTCTCTGCTCTTCTCCTCCAGATTAACTTCAGGTGTAAACCATCGTTCAGAGATTCAGGCTCTAGAAACAACCGAGAGGTGAGTTCTGGATTCTTCATGAGACGTCAGTAACTTCATTCATATCATCATGTAATTAATTATAAAGTTAGATGTTTTATTAGAGTCAGCCGCAGACTGCCGCTACCAACCACATGTTTCAGCACGTGACTGAAACTTTAATATGAAACCATTATTTGAACGGAATATTTTTCAGATTATAATATCCATAATATTGACATAACCTACAATATGTTTACAACCAAACATGACGGTTGAGTTCCGTGTTATTAAATGTTCTCATTCGTTCAGTTCAGTTCAGTTCCAGGAAATTCAGTTCCTCTTGAAACGTTTTGGATAACGTCTCACAAAACAATATATATTATTCTGTTTTTCATTTTGATTAGTATTTTTTGTTATCATTATATATAAAAAAAAGTTCTAAGGTATTTTTGGTGTTTTTTCAGCCCATTGTTGTTCGTCATCACTGGGTCCATCGGAGACGACAGGAAGGAAAATGTAAACAATGTGGGAAGGTGAGCGGCGCTTCTTCTCCCCATATAACTATAATATAATATCCCCATATAACTTAAACTGGAGATTTACTTTTATTTTTTATTATAGGATCACAAATAAACTACAGGAATCTTTTTTTTCTGCAGGGTTTCCAGCAGAAGTTTGCTTTCCACAGTAAAGAGATCGTGGCCATCAGCTGTTCGTGGTGCAAACAGGCTGTGAGTTTCACAAATGGAATGAATTAATAACTTATTTTACAGGATCACAGATAATTAAATCATCGCATGTGTGTTTCAGTACCATAACAAAGTGGCCTGCTTCATGATGCAGCAAATAGAGGAGGTTTGTCCAATAGGAGCTCACGCTGCCCTCGTAGTCCCGCCCACGTGGATCATTCGTGTCAAACGCCATCAGGTGAATAAAGTTTGTCTTTGACTGTTTCCGAGAGAAGAAATGAAAATATGTCCTATTTATAGATAAACTTAATTGATGCCAAAGTGGGAAATTCACAAAATGAAGATTTAATAGAGATCATTATATCGATATGCAAGAAATGTTTTTGGGCTTTAAATTTGTTCCATTTAAAAACCCATTTTCCCCCAGATGAAAGTTTGTCACAGCTTCATTAAATCCACCTGTTTGTTTCTTTTCTGTGTCAAAAACAGTCGTCCTTAAAATCTGCAAAGAAAAAGAAGAGAACGTCCTTCAAGAGGAAAAGCAGCAAGAAAGAGGTGAGTTCTGTCCTCCATGACCAGAGACAAGCAACGCAGGAAAACACACACCTGGTAAAAAGGTGTATTTTATGGAGGAGTGAGTTCAAATATAATCGGCTTAAATTGTGAATCAGCTTTAAAACAAAATTATAGATAATATATTTTACGAACAGAGATACAAATTTAAGAATTTAACAATAAATAACTGTTGTTGTTTTTTTTTTACACAAAACTGTAAAACCCATCCGCTCAGATATCCATTAATGTCTCCTTTTTATTCACTCACACCCTCCAGAACTGTTTGGTCCAAAAAAAGGACATTTTTGTTGTTTTTATGTGTTTCTCTCCCAATAAATCAGTCAATTTAAAGGCTAAATATATGAAATTTTGCCAGTAATTTTCTTTCAACTTTATTTTCTAAATTCCTTAATGCCTGTCATTGGAAGTGTATAGAATAGCAGATTTTCACTGTGTATACACATTACCTGATTGGGCCAAAAATGCTCCCATTGACTCCCATTATAACCACATATTTTTCATATACTATAAGCATATATATATATATATATCTTTATATACTCTATATAGTTATATTATATATATTACTATATACAATAATGCTGACATGTTTTTATGCAACTAGATCTTCACTGTCTGCAGCAAGACAGTGACCCCCAAATCACCCCCCAACCCAGAAACAGACCCTCTGTCTGTGTTCACACACACCTGCAAAAAACATTCATCCAATAGTTGTAATATCTTTATCAGAAGTATTAAACTGTGAACTGACTTGGAAATATTTCATATTTTGTGTTTTTCCCATTGGAAGAAAAACAGGGTTCTAATGGTAAATTCCATATAAATATATATAATAATAATAGTAAATATAATAAACTTTATACCTATGGATAGGGCTGAAGTAATGGAAAAGATCTGATGCATTGAAAGAAAAAATAATGTCTGTATTACATTTTTTTTACACTCTTATGAGACGGCTCTTTTTGGACCCGATTAGGTCAAGTGTGTAGACATTTTAATCGGTTTTCAAGGCTCCTTTTTATTCACTCACACTCAGGACACGGCTGGAGCTTCACAAAATGTCTTTTAAAATGTTCCGTTCTGACAGGAAGGACGGCCGTGGAGGCCGTTTATAATCCGACCCATTCCTTCACCGCTGATGAAACCACTGCTGGTGTTCGTTAATCCCAAGAGTGGGGGGAACCAGGTATTTAGTGATCAGGGATGGGGTCTCCTATCTGTGTACTGTACATGATTTTAGGTTTATTTTTGTAGTTTAGTTGCTATTTTTTTATTTATTATCTGTGGGTTTCTGTGTAACAGGGAACAAAGATCCTGCAGTCCTTCATGTGGTACCTGAACCCCAGACAGGTGTTTGACCTGAGCCAGAAAGGACCAAAGGAAGGGTAGGTCACACACACGCACACACACACACACACACACACACACACACACACACACACACACACACACACACACACACACACACACACACACACACTTGTAGTTGAATACTAAACATTAACGGTTGTCTTGTAGCCTGGAGTTGTATCTTAAAGTCAACAACCTGAGGATCTTGGCCTGTGGAGGCGACGGCACGGTGAGTAGACCAGTGTGTAAAGGGTTAACACTTTTTATAACACACACACTGACACACACAGGAAGTCTAAACTTATACAGACGCAAAGAAATGCAATGAAACACAGGATAAAAGCAGAGTTCCATTAGTAAAAACAATTGTAACCATTTTTTTAACTGTATTAGTGTGCATATATATATATATGTACATATATATATAAAATTTTATAAGATGTTCTACGCTATATACATGTATATATGTATATATGTATATATGTATACTGTACATATATATACATACACGTTTATATATGTACGTATATATATGCACACAATTAAATACAGTTAAGAAACATATATGCACATTTGGCCTTCAAAATAAAAGTCTGTTGTATAAAATAACTACCAAATAGAGTTTGTCTTTTTTCAATGTATAGCACAACAACATCCCACTTCTACATATGTGTATCTGCATGTATGTGTGTATGTGCTGTATGTATTTGTACATACTGTATGTATGACATGTATACTGTATGTATCAAACCAGGTGGGTTGGATTCTGTCTTCTCTTGATGAACTGGGATTGAACCCACAACCTCCTGTTGCCGTGTTGCCTCTGGGGACTGGAAATGATCTGGCCAGGACGCTCAACTGGGGAGGGGTGTGTACACACACACACACACACACACACACACACACACACACACACACACACACACACACACACTCACACTGATGGTGTGTTCCAGGGCTACACAGACGAGCCTCTGTCTAAGATTCTGTCCCACGTTGAAGACGGGAACGTGGTCCAGCTGGACCGGTGGAACCTACAGGTGAAACCAAACCACGATGGGGGGGTGGAAGCAGAAGAACAGCAGAACGATAAGGTGAGAACACGAAAAAGAGCATTTTCTTTATATAATTCTAAAACATTTTACATCTCTATAGTGAAAACAAAGTCACTGCCTTCAAAATAAAATACACTCATAACTATTTTGATGTTTTTTCTGATATCAAAATAAAATTAAAAATGTCAGACAACAAGCGTGCAAATAAAGTCAGTGGTGAGTCTGTTACGTTATGCATCCTCATTTTGAGTCCTAATTCTGTTACAGGTCAATTTCACATTAAAAACTTGTAGAAAATATTCTTTTACTCTGACAGAACTTCTCATCTTCGAGGCCGGGATGCTATTAGTCATATTTTTAATTCATTTACTTCCAGGTGATATCCTGTTATATTTGTGTGTGTTTTGTGTGTGTGTGTGTGTGTGTGTGTGTGTGTGTGTGTGTGTGTGTGTGTGTGTGTGTGTGTGTGTGTGATGTTCCAGCTTCCTCTGGATGTTTTCAACAATTACTTCAGTCTTGGATTTGATGCCCGAGTGACTCTAGAGTTCCACGAGTCAAGAGGTACGTTTACATTAATTCAGCTATATACGACTGTAGATTTACAATGAAACAAAGTAAGTAAGGGAACCCTTAATAATCAGAGTATAATACCACAGAAATTAAACTTCTGCTACATCAATGTGACCGTTTACACAGGCGATTATAAATCAGTTTCGTCTGTTTTATTACAAATGGAGGTGAGAATCAGTGAAAAGGCAAAATCAAATCAAATTAAATTAAAAGTTCAATTGTTTTTGCAGATAAACATCTCAATCAAACTAAAAATGGTATTTTAAGTACGAGGGCAGAAGAGTGTGTGAGATTTTTAATCTGAATAATTAAGTGTTTCCTTTATTTATTTCTTTTTTATTTAAAGCTTTTAAATTCGTCTCTTTATCGGAAAAGATTTTGCAAACGTTTGCTTTCGGTTTAATCGTCACTTTATCATTTTCTTTGTCTTGTCTGTCGTCTCAGAGGCCAACCCTGAGAAGTTTAACAGTCGCTTTAGGAATAAGATGTTCTACGCCGGGGTGAGTGGAACTTCATGTGTGGGATTACAGATTACTTCAAATTATTAGTACTTATACTAAAAAATAATTCAATAAAACTGGTGTTTTCAAAATTTATAGAGTGTCGAGAAACCAAAAGTGTGTAAATTCATCCAAACGACACGTCTGATAACGAGAGGAGCGTCCTGGACGAGTGTCGCTTCCTCCCAGAGGAAGTTGAAGGGGCCTCCTTCCCATGATGCACTCTGTTTCTGTGTCTCCTACAGGCAGCCTTCTCAGACTTTCTGACGGGGAGCTCCAGAGACCTGACCAAACACATCAGGGTGGTGGTGAGTCCAGGGACTCACTCAGCTGCTCACACACACTCGTTCACACTCGCTCACACTCGCTCACACTCGTTCACGTCGTCTATCGCTGTGTTTCTGCCCCCCCCCCCACAGTGTGACGGGACGGATTTAACGTCGAAGGTTCAGGACCTGAAGCTGCAGTGTTTGCTGTTCCTCAACATCCCCAGGTGACGCTGCTCACCACTGGTTCACCGCTGGTCCACCTCTGGTTCACCTCTGGTCCACCTCTGGTCCACCTCTGGTTCACCTCTGGTCCACCTCTGGTCCACCTCTGGTTCACCTCTGGTCCACCTCTGGTTCACCTCTGGTCCACCACTGGTTCACCACTGGTTCACCTCTGGTTCACCTCTGGTTCACCTCTGGTTCACCTCTGGTTCACCTCTGGTTCACCTCTGGTCCACCACTGGTTCACCTCTGGTTCACCTCTGGTTCACCTCTGGTTCACCTGTATTTGTGTAGTATTGTAGTTGTACTACTGTATCCATGCAGGATCCTAGTTGTACTCCTGTATTCGTGTAGTATTGTAGTTGTACTCCTGTATTCGTGTAGTATTGTAGTTGTACTACTGTATTCGTGTAGTATTGTAGTTGTACTACTGTATTCGTGTAGTATTGTAGTTGTACTCCTGTATTCCTGTAGTATTGTAGTTGTACTCCTGTATTCGTGTAGTATTGTAGTTGTACTCCTGTATTCGTGTAGTATTGTAGTTGTACTACTGTATTCGTGTAGTATTGTAGTTGTACTCCTGTATTCGTGTAGTATTGTAGTTGTACTCCTGTATTCGTGTAGTATTGTAGTTGTACTACTGTATTTGTGTAGTATTGTAGTTGTACTACTGTATTCGTGTAGTATTGTAGTTGTACTCCTGTATTCGTGTAGTATTGTAGTTGTACTCCTGTATTCGTGTAGTATTGTAGTTGTACTACTGTATTCGTGTAGTATTGTAGTTGTACTACTGTATTCGTGTAGTATTGTAGTTGTACTACTGTATTCGTGTAGTATTGTAGTTGTACTACTGTATTCGTGTAGTATTGTAGTTGTACTACTGTATTCGTGTAGTATTGTAGTTGTACTCCTGTATTCGTGTAGTATTGTAGTTGTACTCCTGTATTCGTGTAGTATTGTAGTTGTACTCCTGTATTCGTGTAGTATTGTAGTTGTACTCCTGTATTCGTGTAGTATTGTAGTTGTACTACTGTATTCGTGTAGTATTGTAGTTGTACTCCTGTATTCGTGTAGTATTGTAGTTGTACTCCTGTATTCGTGTAGTATTGTAGTTGTACTACTGTATTCGTGTAGTATTGTAGTTGTACTCCTGTATTCGTGTAGTATTGTCGTTGTACTCCTGTATTCGTGTAGTATTGTAGTTGTACTCCTGTATTCGTGTAGTATTGTCGTTGTACTCCTGTATTCGTGTAGTATTGTAGTTGTACTCCTGTATTCGTGTAGTATTGTAGTTGTACTCCTGTATTCGTGTAGTATTGTAGTTGTACTCCTGTATTCGTGTAGTATTGTAGTTGTACTCCTGTATTCGTGTAGTATTGTAGTTGTACTCCTGTATTCGTGTAGTATTGTAGTTGTACTCCTGTATTCGTGTAGTATTGTAGTTGTACTCCTGTATTCGTGTAGTACTGTAGTTGTACTACTGTATTCGTGTAGTATTGTAGTTGTACTCCTGTATTCGTGTAGTATTGTAGTTGTACTCCTGTATTCGTGTAGTATTGTAGTTGTACTCCTGTATTCGTGTAGTATTGTAGTTGTACTCCTGTATTCGTGTAGTATTGTAGTTGTACTCCTGTATTCGTGTAGTATTGTAGTTGTACTCCTGTATTCGTGTAGTATTGTAGTTGTACTACTGTATTCGTGTAGTATTGTAGTTGTACTACTGTATTCGTGTAGTATTGTAGTTGTACTCCTGTATTCGTGTAGTATTGTAGTTGTACTAATGTATTCGTGTAGTATTGTAGTTGTACTACTGTATTCGTGTAGTATTGTAGTTGTACTCCTGTATTCGTGTAGTATTGTAGTTGTACTCCTGTATTCGTGTAGTATTGTAGTTGTACTACTGTATTCGTGTAGTATTGTAGTTGTACTCCTGTATTCGTGTAGTATTGTAGTTGTACTACTGTATTCGTGTAGTATTGTAGTTGTACTACTGTATTCGTGTAGTATTGTAGTTGTACTCCTGTATTCGTGTAGTATTGTAGTTGTACTCCTGTACTCGTGTAGTATTGTAGTTGTACTACTGTATTCGTGTAGTATTGTAGTTGTACTACTGTATTCGTGTAGTATTGTAGTTGTACTACTGTATTCGTGTAGTATTGTAGTTGTACTCCTGTATTCGTGTAGTATTGTAGTTGTACTCCTGTATTCGTGTAGTATTGTAGTTGTACTCCTGTATTCGTGTAGTATTGTAGTTGTACTCCTGTATTCGTGTAGTATTGTAGTTGTACTCCTGTATTCGTGTAGTACTGTAGTTGTACTACTGTATTCGTGTAGTATTGTAGTTGTACTCCTGTATTCGTGTAGTATTGTAGTTGTACTCCTGTATTTGTGTAGTATTGTAGTTGTACTCCTGTATTCGTGTAGTATTGTAGTTGTACTCCTGTATTCGTGTAGTATTGTAGTTGTACTACTGTATTCGTGTAGTATTGTAGTTGTACTCCTGTATTCGTGTAATATTGTAGTTGTACTACTGTATTCGTGTAGTATTGTAGTTGTACTACTGTATTCGTGTAGTATTGTAGTTGTACTCCTGTATTCGTGTAGTATTGTTGTTGTACTCCTGTATTCGTGTAGTATTGTAGTTGTACTACTGTATTCGTGTAGTATTGTAGTTGTACTCCTGTATTCGTGTAGTATTGTAGTTTTACTACTGTATTCGTGTAGTATTGTAGTTTTACTCCTGTATTCGTGTAGTATTGTAGTTGTACTCCTGTATTCGTGTAGTATTGTAGTTGTACTACTGTATTCGTGTAGTATTGTAGTTGTACTACTGTATTCGTGTAGTATTGTGGTTGTACTCCTGTATTCGTGTAGTATTGTAGTTGTACTCCTGTATTCGTGTAGTATTGTAGTTGTACTACTGTATTCGTGTAGTATTGTAGTTGTACTACTGTATTCGTGTAGTATTATAGTTGTACTCCTGTATTCGTATAGTATTGTAGTTGTACTCCTGTATTCGTGTAGTATTGTAGTTGTACTCCTGTATTCGTGTAGTATTGTAGATGTACTACTGTATTCGTGTAGTATTGTAGTTGTACTACTGTATTCGTGTAGTATTGTAGTTGTACTCCTGTATTCGTGTAGTATTGTAGTTGTACTCCTGTATTCGTGTAGTATTGTAGTTGTACTACTGTATTCGTGTAGTATTGTAGTTGTACTACTGTATTCGTGTAGTATTGTAGTTGTACTACTGTATTCGTGTAGTATTGTAGTTGTACTCCTGTATTCGTGTAGTATTGTAGTTGTACTACTGTATTCGTGTAGTATTGTAGTTGTACTACTGTATTCGTGTAGTATTGTAGTTGTACTCCTGTATTCGTGTAGTATTGTAGTTGTACTCCTGTATTCGTGTAGTATTGTAGTTGTACTACTGTATTCGTGTAGTATTGTAGTTGTACTACTGTATTCGTGTAGTATTGTAGTTGTACTACTGTATTCGTGTAGTATTGTAGTTGTACTCCTGTATTCGTGTAGTATTGTAGTTTTACTACTGTATTCGTGTAGTATTGTAGTTGTACTACTGTATTCGTGTAGTATTGTAGTTGTACTACTGTATTCGTGTAGTATTGTAGTTGTACTCCTGTATTCGTGTAGTATTGTAGTTGTACTACTGTATTCGTGTAGTATTGTAGTTGTACTCCTGTATTCGTGTAGTATTGTAGTTGTACTACTGTATTCGTGTAGTATTGTAGTTGTACTACTGTATTCGTGTAGTATTGTAGTTGTACTACTGTATTCGTGTAGTATTGTAGTTGTACTACTGTGGTGTTTAGTTTGATGTTTGGCTTTTTTCTAATGATTTAAAAGTAATTTTGTGTGTTGATGATTATTTTTCCTCCACCCTGACCTCCTCATTATGTTTCTCATGTTTTACTTCATTTATC
Organism: Antennarius maculatus; assembly: GCA_013358685.1. Taxonomy (NCBI): domain Eukaryota; kingdom Metazoa; phylum Chordata; class Actinopteri; order Lophiiformes; family Antennariidae; genus Antennarius; species Antennarius maculatus. Next base: position 1,367,962 of record CM023629.1, read on the forward strand.
CAGTATTTTTGTGGAATAATTGGTTGTACTTTCTGTGTTTAATTCTCACCGGAGCGTTTTCTCACAAACACACTTTAAAAACTTCTTTAAAAATGTAAATTATTAACAAAACTGTTTCTGCTGTTGAATTCTTCAGGTACTGTGCCGGCACCACGCCGTGGGGTAACCCCAGCGAACATCACGACTTTGAACCTCAGCGCCATGACGACGGGTACATCGAGGTCATTGGGTTCACTATGACCTCTCTGGTACGGCGCTCACTGTTTATTGTAACTATAGCAACGACTTTCAACTACCAAGAGATGGAATCGGATTAATGACTGGAAAATGAGATAAAAAATGTGTGTGTGTGTGTGTGTGTGTGTGTGTGTGTGTGTGTGTGTGTGTGTGTGTGTGTGTGTGTGTGTGTGTGTGTGTGTGTGTGTGTGTGTGTGTGTGTGTGTGTGTGTGTGTGCGTGTGTGTGTATTTGCAGGCTACTCTCCAGGTTGGAGGTCATGGTGAAAGGTTGAATCAGTGCAGAGAAGTCATCCTCACCACCACCAAACCCCTACCTGTGCAGGTATTTACTGCAGACACACCATAAACATGTTAAACATAAAAAACCATGTTGTCCTCGGTATCCTTTTAAAATCTTCTTCATGTTGAAGCAAAGTCTCTTCTAAGCTCCTTTCTTTTTTTTCCCTTCTTTTTTTTGTGTTTTTGTATTTGTTTTTCTTTTTCTGTTTTTTATCACTTTCTTTTTGTTCTTTGTTTTTTTGTCTTTCTTTTATTTATTTATTTATTTTTTATTCTTACTTTTAAAAATTTTTCTTTTTTTGTGTTTTTGTATTTGTTTTTCTTTTTTTTCTGTTTTTTTCTCTTTATGTTTTTTGTTTTTGTTTTGTTTTTGTTTGTCTTTCTTTTATTTTTTTGTTATTTTTATTTTTTATTTTTGTTTTTTTAAATTTTTTCTTTTTTTCTGTTTTATTTCTCTTTCATTTTGTTTTTTAGTTTTCTGTTTTTTGTTTGTCTTTTATTTTTTTATTGTTTTTTTATTTTTTATTTTCACTTTTTTCAATTTTTTTCTTTCTTTTTTTTCTCTCTTCAAAAACAAAAAAACTGAAGCAAAGTCCTTTCAATGTTCATCCAGTTACTCAAACTATTACTCAGATTACCTCTGCCCAGGAGATCATACAATTTTTGAGATCACCTGGATTTCATTTCATTATTTATGTCAACAAAGCTTAAATTACTAGATGTATTAGTGAAATAAATTATTTTTACTTTCTTAATTATAACAGAACTCGTGTGGTTCAGACATTTCGTTGTTGTTCCAACTGGGTTTAACCTGATTTAAAGCCACTCTTGCACCGAGCGTCCTGATTTAAACAGAACCACCAGCCAGTAGCGCCGACGTTACGCTGATGATGTTTTGTTATATTACTGTTAGTTTTAAAGCGTGTTGACTGACGGATGTGTTTCCTTCAGGTGGATGGTGAACCCTGCAGACTCGCTCCTTCTGTCATTCACATCAGCCGCAGGAACCAAGCAAACATGGTCCAGAAAACCAAAGGACGGTCGTCACCACCGCACCTCAATGAGTAGGTGTCACACACACACACACACAAACAATACAAGTCAGATTGTGATCATCAGCCTCTTCCATTGACTCGTTTCCGTTTCCTCAGTCAGCAATCTGTTCCTGACAAACTGAGTATCAGCATCAGGGGAATCAGCATGAGCGACTACGAGGCTCTTCACCATGACAACGACAAACTACGACAAGCGTGTAAGGAATCACACGTACAGAAACATACGCTTACATGTCTGTATGCAGTGATGTCAAAGGTGTTTGATCAATAATGTGACCCCGATGTGAATCGTTTTATATTTAAATCCAAACTCCAGATAAACACTGGACGTGAAATGTCACAGACGGCCTCAGGAAACTTAATCTTTACAAAGAAAAATGATCAAACTTAAGCCAAAAGGTTGAAATACATTGTAATTCATATTGTGACATTTATTTCAATTGTACCTCTTATAATTTCATTGTGTTTAGATGTGTGGAATTGGTTCATGTGAGATTAGAATATGGACACCAGGTGGCGCTGTTACCTTCTATGATAATTAGTCACAAGTTATCTGCATTCCTAATTGACATGTTATTTTTTTTAATATGCATTACATATATTATTTATGCGCTTAAGCATAACCCGTGGTGTGAAAACATATGGCTGTGTGTGTGTGTGTTTGTATATGTCTCTACATACTAAACATTTAGAATATATAATGACTTTTTTTTCTTTGAAGCTGCCAAAAATGTTCAGTCTTGCAAAAATGTATAATTTGACCATAACCATCTAAACTGTAAAAATGCCCAGTTTTCAAATGTTAATTGTTTATTCATGCTGCTGTTGGGTAAACGTTGCTACGGTAACAAAATGTTTACAAAATGACAACACAGATATGAATGTGTGAGAATTATACACCAGATTGTTCACGGATTCCTATTGGTGGGTCTCAGAGGAACGCTGACCTGAGTGGGTTCCTGTTACTACTATAGACTGTACAGCGTGTGTGTGTGTGTGTGTGTGTGTGTGTGTGTGTGTGTGTGTGTGTGTGTGTGTGTGTGTGTGTGTGTGTGTGTGTGTGTGTGTGTGTTGAGAAGCATCTTGATCAATGTAACAGCGCTCTCAGCACAATGTAGGGTTTGGTGCTTCATTATAAACACACATTCAGCCACAAATGCATGAGTTGTGCTACATTTATTTTGTGCACTACAGGTTATCTCTAAACTTATGTTCACTTTAATGCACCCAGATTCACTTCAGATTCACTACCGTTTATTTTTCCCACGCTGCTCTAATTACTTGAACATCCATGTGGTCTCAGGTTCTTTGTCAGACCTGCTCAATAATCAGAATTAAACCAGCCGTTTGGCATTTTCCTGAGGGCAGGTGTTAAGCGCTGGCCTTTAAATGGACGCCGGTGCTGCTGGGTAATTGTTCTGCTCCTCTGCATCTGCAGCCGTTCATCTTGGAGAGATCATGGTACCCGGTGACATCGACTTGGAAGGCTGCAGAGAATATATCAACCATCTACAGAAGGTAAGGAGGACATCAGTGGGGTTAGAATCATAAGAAGGCCACAGCAAATATAACATTTTGTTTTTTGTTTTTTTGCAAGAAATATCAAGTATTTTTATGACTGCAAAGTAGTTGTGACCGCGAAGTAGTGGTAGGTAAGAGTGTAGCCAAACAGCATAGGATGGTGGTGTGCAGGATGACTCTGGGGGTGAGGAAGATGAAGAGGACAAAGACAGAGCAGAGGACGAAATGGTGGAAGCTGAAAAAAGAAGAGTGTTGCATGACTTTTAAGAGGGACTTAGGACAGGCTCTGGGTGGTCAGGAGGTGCTTCCAGATGACTGGACAACTACAGCTAATGTGATCAGGGAGACAGGTAGGAGAGTACTTGGTGTGTCATCTGGAAGGAAAGTAGATAAGGAGACTTGGTGGTGGAATGAGGAGGTACAGGAGTGTATACAGAGAAAGAGGTTAGCTAAGAAGAAGTGGGACACTGAGAGGACTGAGGAGAGTAGACAGGAGTACAGGGAGATACAGCGTAAGGTGAAGGTAGAGGTAGCAAAGGCCAAACAAGAAGCTTATGATGACTTGTATGCTCGGTTGGACAGTAAGGAGGGAGAGACTGATCTATACAGGCTGGCAAGACAGAGAGATAGAGATGGGAAGGACGTGCAGCAGGTTAGGGTGATTAAGGATAGGGATGGAAGTCTATTGACAGGTGCCAGCAGTGTGATGGGAAAGATGGAAAGAGTACTTTGAAGAGTTGATGAACGTGGAAAATGAGAGAGAACAAAGACTAGAAGAGGTGACTGTTGTGGACCAGGATGTAGCAAAGATTAGTCAGGATGAAGTGAGGAGAGCACTGAAGAGGATGAAGAGTGGAAAGGCAGTCGGTCCTGATGATATACCTGTAGAGGTTTGGAAGTGTCTAGGAGAGGTGGCAGTAGAGTTTCTGACTGGGTTGTTCAACAGGATCTTAGATAGTGAGAAGATGCCTGAGGAGTGGAGGAGAAGTGTGCTGGTGCCCATTTTTAAGAACAAGGGAGATGTGCAGAGTTGTGGCAACTACAGAGGAATAAAGCTGATGAGCCATACAATGAAGTTATGGGAAAGAGTAGTGGAAGCTAGACTAAGGGCAGAAGTGAGCATTTGTGAGCAGCAGTATGGTTTCATGCCAAAAAAGAGTAAGACCAAAGAGGAGGTTTATGGATGTAGTGAAAGAGGACATGAAGGTAGTTGGTGTGAGAGAAGAGGATGCAGAAGACAGGGTTAGATGGAAGCAACTGATTGGCTGTGGCGACCCCTGAAGGGAAAAGCCCGAAGCACAAGAAGAAGAAGAAGATCAAGTATTTTTATTCACTGATGGATTATTGGCCAATCAGGAGCTTCATGCTGTGTTTAGACCCTAAATATCCAAAAGAGCAAACAAGAGAAAATGTTCAGATGATCAGACACTCAGGAAAGGCATTTTCACTGACAAACATTCTATGTATTTTTAATTTTCATTGAGGAACACACACAGACACACACACAGACACACACACACACACACACACACACACACACACACATTCATGGCAAACCAAACTAACACTTAAACACCCACACATCAACACAACAGCACTCCAGGGCAGGAATCATGTATTATACAACACAATATGTCTAAACACACACACACACACACACACACACACACACACACACATACAAGCATGAGTCAAACAGGATCAGACTAACCTCTGGACTCCACTGGTGGGGGAAATATTAACTTTTATTCAACAGTAAGCAGCTTCAGAAAGATGGAAACAAAACATAACCGATAGAATTTATTGGAATACTTTTTATTATTATTACCTTGTATTTGAACTTTTATCTGCAGACCTGAGCAAAATAGACACACACACACACGCACACCCTACACACACGCTGTATTTATTTGTGTCTTTCATTCCACTGTATTCTCTTTGTGTGTGTCTAAGGCTGCATTGTCTGCAGTGATTACAGTTTGTGTTGCTGTGGATGTTCTGACCTTCGTTTTATACAAATACATTGAACCCATTCAGAAGCTGTACATTCAGTGGCTTTTATTCCTCATCTTTCCATTATGTAACTGTAGGGTTAATTATATAAAGTCTCTCTGTATCTCTGCGGGGGGACAAATCTATGGGCAATTTAACAATAATTATGGGAAATAACATGAAGTACCTAAATCCATGTGGAAATATGTTGATGCAACTTAATTAAGACAGTTACACTCAAATTCAGAGAGGAGGACCTCCAGGTTCTTGATGACATCAGATCAGATGTTTACACACCAATAAGAAAATAGAGCAAATCTGAATATGTTGAGTTTTACAATATCAATAATAGTGCAGTCAACTTTAGAGAGACATATACTCTGAGACTGTAATTTGAAAGAGCTCTGTACTATGGTGAGGTCACACAACACGTGTGTCAAACTCAAGGCCCGGGGGCTAGATGTGGCCCTCCACATCCTTATATGTGGCCCATGAGAGACTAAAAAGGTCAGAGTGTCTAAAAATAAATAGATCAAAAGTGTGATTTAACCAAAAACTACATTTCCCACAATGCAGTAATTCAGCCCATTTTAACTCTGACAGAATTGGTTTGAACAAAGTTAATGTCCTAACTTGTGTTTGATGTTATTTTTCTTTATTCATTGACAGTTTGATCCTTGATTGATGGAGTTCTGTGGGTTTAATAACCTGACAAATTAAAAGGATTTATGTTAAAACAGAGAAACAAACAAACATGTTTTTCAACTTACAAACTAATGTTTGTATCTTGAGTGGGTCCAGCATACGGTCGGGACTAAACATCAGTTTAAACCTAAATCAGGGGCTTTATAGGAATATGTGTTTCTGGCAGGAGGAGGAAGCGATCCATGGAACGAACTGTGTTGTTTTAAAAAAAAATCTGTTGAATAAGCGATCTCATGTCGTACATTATTCAAGGTTCCTCTCACGTCTGCGGTAATGAGCCCGGGGGGCATACTAAATCTGGCCAAAACAGAAAAAGAATCCCAGCCCTGCTTTCCCCTCCTTTTCCTTTATAATATGCACAAAGACAAATTGCACGCAGAAGAGACATTAGAAGGAAGAGAGAACTCAGTCAGAGTTCTTTCTTTTGATTCTGTGCTTCTACATTTTCAGCAAAAAAAGCCTGCAGGCGTTTCCCCTCATCTTTAGTCTGTTGCTGAACTTGACAGCAGGATTACAGGCGAATGCAGGGCGGTGTGAGAGGTGTGTTTACGGAGACACACTCGCTGTCAGTCTGTAAGGGAGGCATGAAGTTAGAGAGGAAAGTCACTGCATTTACAAATATTCCAAAAACAATTTTAATAATCAGGATGTGTGGGCAGTTATATGCTAAAAATTCTCAATGTGCAACATTTTGACAAGAGTTTCCCACTGTGCACAACTCAACAGGAGACTAGTAATTGCAATTATATGACACAAAAATCTTGGTTCTGTTCAGACATCTGCTGGTTAGAGGACAGGTTCTGACAGCTGAATATAATTCATGATGGTTGTGTATTTGTGTGTTTCTTTGTGTGTCTGACTACTTTCTAAAACACTGACAGGATAATAGAAACAGTAATTTTGTGTGTCATGTGATCTAATATCAGTCAGGGGATTCTTGCTTTTGTGTGTCTTAATATTTTGGGGTTTGATTAGAATCGTTAGAGTAAACCTCACGGGGGGGCTTTGTGCTGTGAAATGGCAAAATTTACAATCTTTCACAAATATTGTGAACAATTTAGGGACAACAAGGCCTTCTCTGCTGGTCTAACATAACCAAAAATCATGATAATATTTATGATAAAAGTTAATTGTATTTTAATGCATTTTCCTTAAATAAATATATTCAAATATATGTATAAATATATAATTATAAATTTGGATATAATATGACATAAGCCAACACTGGGTCAGTGTTGTATTTTTAGGTTAGTGAGGTTTTATCCAATCAGAATTCAGCTAGCTTGTGTTGCCAGGTAGAATGAAATCTGCCCAGGACTTTAGAATCTCGAATGCAGGTCTCCCTGCACTGTGAGTGAACGGGAACATGTAGTTAATAGACAGATACGATAACCAATCAGATCACGACTTAGCGACACTAAGGCCTTCTAGCTCGCCTCACGTTCACCTGACATGTACGTGTCCTGTGATTGGATACTGACTCTGAGAAGGCGGGGCTATGCAGACTCATATTTGAAGAGAAGCTCTAGTGAGAGGAAGGTCCGATCCCTGAAGGAGCTAACCTGAACTAGCTAACCTGTTCTAGCTAACCTGTTCTAGCTAACCTGAGCTCGCTAACCTGAACTAGCTAACCTGAACTAGCTAACCTGTTCTAGCTAACCTGTTCTAGCTAACCTGAGCTAGCTAACCTGAACTAGCTAACCTGTTCTAGCTAACCTGTTCTAGCTAACCTGAGCTCACCAACCTGAACTAGCTAACCTGAACTAGCTAACCTTAACTAGCTAACCTGTTCTAGCTAACGGAGTGTTCTTGAGGAAACAAAGGAGAATGGATTTTGTGTTTAAATCAGCCGTTTGAACAGCTGTTTCGGTGAGTACAAGCATTTCATTTATCTAAGTTTTCATATTTAATGTTTTTGTAATTTAATTTCATTTATATCAAATCAATTATAAGGAAATAAAATGACAAATATACTAAAAATGAAAAAAAAATCTTGCTATTCTGCCATGTGTGTAAATGTGGTGCACTTGTGCAGCTGTGTGATTGTAGTGAAATACACAAAGAGACTTGTGTCGCTGCTGGAAAATAGCCTGTTTTATACCTGATAGAGGTGATGTAACATCTAGTAGTGTGTTAGTGTATGTCTGTATTTAGTTTCTCTAGCTGTGGTGTCATAAATGATGGTGATTTCAGTGGGTTTAGTTGTGATGTAGATGTGTGACGTCTATAAAGGTGGGTTCTTCAGTGTGAGTGACAATAAAAGGAGTAGAGCTGACACCAGTCTTTGTCCCATTTGAGAGAAGTTATAAACGTCCTGAACGCTACATTGGTGGCAGCGGTGGGAGCTTCTCACAGCATTATGGGATGTATTTATGCATGTTTGACTATGGAGAACATCACTGACGGCCTAGGTGTGAAATGCACGGCCCGCCACTACTTCTCAGGGTCACTTTGACACTGCAGGGAAGAGGAATCAATCAATCAATGTAAAGTAGGGTGTCATCTGCATATACAGTATTTCATAGTTAGCGATGGTTTATCATGGTGGATTATGGGTGTGGTGGGGGGGGTATTTGTCTTGTTTGAAACTTGGTGATACTGGATGTTAATCTGGACACTTGTCTTTGGCGCGTTGTGCAATTAAATGAGTATAAATGAGTTTCCAAATTAAGATTTTAGTGGTCAAATGGAGTATCTGATGCTATACATCACCATGGTAACGTGTTGCTGATGGTGAACCCAGTCTGGAGTGTGTTATGAGAGAGAGAAAGAGAGAGAGGGAGAGAGAGAGAGAGAAGGGTCAGTGTACTTCCTGGGCTCTGGGTTTGTTCATGCTGCCTCTTTGATGAGAAATATGTATAATGGTATTAAATAAAAGATATGAGGCTCCTGTGTTCAAGGCTCTTTAGAGCTCTCAGTCATATGAGCAGTGAAGATATAGATTCTTCTACCGCAAGACTAAAATACATTTAAAAAAACGGGTTATACCATATGTGCATGTGCAGACACAAGGGTAAAAAAAAAAACAAACTTAAAATTGAAGTACATGCCACAAAATTGCATTACATGCAGGTATTTTGAATTTACTTCAGGTACAACAACTACAGTATTGCTGGAGTTTTCCCTTCTTGCAAAAAAAAAAAAAAAAAATCCTAATTTCTCAGTCAAAACCTTTTTCCTGTGTGAA